>CM055312.2:99684009-100284009 GCA_029255685.2 Silene conica
CCCTATATGCTCTACAAAGCGTCTTGCTTCTGACGGATACTATACGTCACAAGCTGTTGACGGATATGTCTCTCTCACATCAAGTGGGGGAAATGGAGCATTTCGTGGGTAGGGTCACTATCCGTCTTCAGCTTCTGAAGGATAGTGCTCGTCTTCAATGAGAATTTGATTTTTCATGTGACATAACATTATATGCGGAACCAGGATTTATAGTTAGGTGACGAGAATTTCCGGGGGTAAATTAAGAATGCAATATAACAAACTAGGAAAAAAATTGAATTTCTATGTAAATTTTCGAACTTTTCATTGTTTAGGAGCGACTACCACTGCTAGCCCCCCTCGTCCTATGGTTTTTAATGGTTGGATGGTTCGATTTGCTTTGTATGTGTAGGGAACTATCCTCAATGGGATGAAGATCACCCTATTCATTTTGTCGGGCATTCAGCTGGAGCGCAGGTTGTGCGCGTCTTGCAGCAAATGCTTGCTGATAAGGTTGGGTTACGGTTTGGTTCATTGCTTGTGTGTGTGTGTGTGTGTGTGGAGTGAAATTACTCTATTGGAAAATTTTGTTCCAAGATTTTTAAATTGTATATTTCTTGTTGATTTGTAGGCTTTTAAGGGTTATGAGACTAATCCGAACTGGGTGTTGAGTATTACATCTTTGTCTGGAGCGTTCAATGGCACCACAAGAACATATTTTGACGGGATGCAGTAAGTTCCGCTGTCATAATTATCTTTCCCTTGTGCCATATATCAGTTGGCTTATAGAATATTCTTCTGAAATTTCAATTGCCAAGACTTGTTGATTGAACTGTTGAGTGTCAAGTGAATTATTCTGTATGTTAGTTTGATCCTCGGAACATGTACGCAGTAACGCAGTCTTTATGTTACTATGACCCGTCTGCAGATGTCTAAATGGGGAACTATCGTATTTTTATTACATGTTTAAGACCGGGTAATCCAGCCCTCTTTACCTCCGTATTTGTGAGTGCCGTTGAGACAGGGTTGATGCTGTTATTTACAGTGTCGAACATCAAAACGGCTGTTTTGTAGAAAAAAAAGCTTGTCTAACGTAGTAACGTCAGACATGGCTACTTTAAATGCATGGTTTCTAAATGCATCTGAACCTGTGTTACTCCGACTCTCCGACACGGTGTCGTGTCCGAGTGATAGACACGGCTATTTTAGGTGAACTTTCCTATTATGTGGTCTAAATTAAAGTGTCGAAGTGTCGTGTCGGACAGCGACACATGTCTGACACGCTGACAGGATAGTTGAGTGCAGTGTTGGAGAAACATAGTTCTGAACACTGTCTGCACAAACTGATTAATACAGGCCTGAAGACGGAAGGACCATGAAACCGATATGTTTGCTTCAGCTTTGTCGATTGGGAGTAATCATATATGATTGGTTTGACATAGCTTGGCTAAAGGAATACTATAATTTCGGGTTTGATCACTTCAATATGTCATGGAGGAAGATGGGTGTATCGGGTTTAGTCGACTGTCTGTTAGGAAATGCAGGACCATTTGCTTCAGGAGACTGGATTCTACCCGATTTAACAATCCAGGGATCTTTACGACTTAACTCACATATAAAAACATTTCCGGATACATACTATTTCAGCTATGCTACCAAGCGAACCCGACAATTCATGGGGTTAACAGTTCCCTCTGGCATTCTCGGAATTCACCCTTTGCTGTTTATTAGAGTGTTGCAGATGAGCCAGTGGTCTCACCCTCCGGATGTTCCACCTCCTTTCAAAGGCTACAGGTTCACCTCCTTTCTTTTTATCGTAATGAGAGGGTGGGTTTACAGACGAAGATATGTTTTTATCACAAAATCTCATTGAAGACATGCACTATATTAGGAATATTAATAATAGTTGGGCCTCAACCATTACCTTAAGGTTTTTGGTTGAGATGGTTCATCTAACAGGGTATGAGCCAGTGTGACCGAAGGTCACGGGTTCGAATCTGGCAACCTCAAAACCCCTCAAAAACTCACGAAGTGGAAACCCAACACATGGTATGGGGGCCTGTGCAGACGAACCACTCTTCAAGCCAAAAGGGCATTCGAGTGAGGGAGCGTATTACGAATATTAATAATAGTTGGACAATAAAAAAAAGCGCGGTCATAACAGTTAACCATTATGCTTTATTCGATTGTTTTGGTTCATGGGCTTGAATAGTGTTCAGATTCTAAATACGGAAGGTAAGTAAAGGTATCGGATTTGAGAAGATAGTCTTATTGGTTTGAAGAAAACCGCACAGTTTTCTGAATGTCAACTTTATGCAGGGATGAAGACTGGTGGGACAACGATGGAGCACTCAACACTATATCAATGTTGTATCCTCGATTTCCTTACGAACACCCTCATCGTCTTGTTACTAACGATTCTGATTGCCAGCCGTTGCAACCTGGTATCTGGTGAGTCTCCTATATTAGAAAATTTCAAGTTGGGCCTTGCCAAATTGAAAGTCTCCAACATAAAGATTGTACTGGCACCGCTTCTCATCATTAAGCTTGATATTGCTTGTTTCTTGCTTTCAATAATCGCTTACTGTTATTGCTTCCGTGTGCCGGACTTTGATAATCGTACACACACCTTGAGACCCGAGAGACGTGCTAGTGGGAGTTCCCTCACTAGTACTAGACCCTTGTTGCTTGCATTCTTGCCCTAGAGTCGGGCAAGGGTGCGCACCCGGCACCACGATCCGGCTAAAAGTACCAGACCGTGACATTTGGCCTTTGCCGGTACAATCTTTATGTCGGAAATTAGAATGTTATGAATTCTGCGGCCTTCTGTTTTGTGAATTCATGGTTATTTCTTGAATGATGTTCATATGCAGGTATTACAAAATCATAGAAGGCGATCACATTCTGTTCATTGTGAATCGAGAGAGAGCCGGAGTTCAGTTTGATCTGATCTACGACAGCATCTTTGAACGGTGTAGGAAACATGCATTTAGGAAGAACCCACAAACGCTACCTAATCAAGCACAAGACGCAGTCGTCTCTTAGCCTTACTGAGAACAGCATAGAGATAGAGTTACCCGTCGTATGTAAATTCATGCAGTTTAGTCTTTCTGTAGTTAATTAGCTTAGATTTTACTCTAACAGGCAATGATATGGAAATTTGAGGCTGTAAATCTGTAATATTGCAGTTACTCTTCTGTGAGACGGTGCAAACACAAGTATTTGCCGTTTGCCGCTGTATCAACAGACGGTAAGAAATTTGAAATACGCATACAGAGTCAGTAAGAAATTTGAAACACACAGACGGGGCGATAGTGAGAATCTTGATGCTAATAGGCAGCTGCAATAGGTACTGGTTAGTTGAGGATTCTGAGGATCGGCTGGTCTTGCGTAAGACCGTTTTAACCTTAAACCTCACACAACGGTCGTGTTAAGTTAAGCCGGGCCTTAAATAAGAAATACAAATCTCAAACCAATCTCTTGTCATAATCGAGTGTGAAGGGTCTTAAGTTAAGCCGGCCTTAAACAAGAAAATGGAAGTCTTGAACGAGTTTATTGCATGACAGTATGGAGTATTCGGTACTTTCGGTAATTTTGTTACTTTTTGCTATGTTACTTTTCGGCTTTTCGCCGGATGTTAGAATTGTTCCGAGTCATACCGGGCGTTTTTACGGTCAATAATATGATACTTTCTCCAATTTTCAGGAATTGCTCCGTTTAACTAAAATATTCTTCACAAATCTTAAAAAGTGAGGTGATTCCAAATACCCGTCTACTTGGTTCCAAATACTCGTCTACTTGGTTAAAAATTTATCGAAAATGCAAATTTAAATGGGTCGAGTTGGGAAGAGAATTCATAGAATATTTGGGCCATGTCAAATTCCACGGCCCAAATTATAGACAACCTGGCACTATGTGTTTTAAGACTGCAATTGTGTCACAAACAAGTGAAAATATATGCTATTTGAGACATTTTTTGAGCGATGTGATAATTTTTGTCTTTTTGATACTTTTAAACACTTCAAATAAAAATTTAAAAAATCTAAAATATGAGTTTCTAAATAAAGTCTTATATTCAGTTTAGAAAAGATTATTTAGAAGGTTAATTAATATTATAACTAAGCCTAGGAACTTTAATGATCATACAAGTAAAATATATTTAATTATGCATGTATTTCACGTAATTGCAATTTAAATAAAACATATGATTGATGTTCCAAGTATATAAGTTATTAGTAAGTCTTGCTTGCGACGGGTCGTTATTTGTGACGGCTATTTTGTGAGATAAAATGGGTAGAAAATGAGTTAGTGGAGAAAGGGGACCACATGAATAGTGTTGGAGAGAGAAAAAGTGGGTATTTTGTGAGAGGAAACGGTATCCGTCACAAGCTTGCGACGGATAGTGCCGTTGCAAATAAGAATTTGCGATAAGTTATAAGTAACACAAATTATAACTTAAAATTGTCCAACGTTACAAGTTGCAACCACTTAAGAAAGTGACTAATTTACTTTAGATAGGAACCATGTTTTTCTATTGTAAGATTACAAATTTTTAAAATTGGTTATGATCATCGTTTATCATAAATGTTATTACTTTTTATAAATCGTATCATACTTTATTCGCACACAATAACAACTAATCAAGTAATGATATTAGGGTTGGTTTCTATCTTTCGTATAATCCCTCTAGTACTCATTCCTATGACAAATCATTTTATATGAAGGATTTGCTATCAAGGAGACGAAAAAATTTAACTTGGGTGAGCCCAGTTTTTTTTAAATAATTACTAAAACCCTCACACATTTCATTACGAACATCCCTACTAATCCTCTAAATCCACCACTGAGACGAAAAAATTTAAATCAAGTGAGCCCAGTTTTTTAAAAAATTACTAAAACCCTCGAACATTTCATTACGAACATCCCTACTAATCCTCTAAATCCACCACTGTCTCAATTGACCCCTGCATATTAATTAGTGTGTTTAATGAACACTAATAATAATAATAATACTCCCCAATTTTTTAAATAACACGAATGCCACAACCCACATATATAAATTGTGTTACCATGATTGAAATTATTTGTACATACCAACACATAATCCTATGAAAATTACAAATTTTCCCACATAATATTGTTTAATTATTTTGTTTAATTTTCTTGTTTAGCACACTTAATAGAAATAAATTAAAATAAATATTATATTACATTTACATAAGAATTCATAATCTATTGGTCAAAACAACCGCGTTTACATTATTAGTTCTGTTCACAAGCTAATATGATTTTGTTTAGGGACTTGGGCATTATTTTATCCCTTTTTATTTGTTTAATTGTGTTTAGAAGAAATATGTATATTTTCACAATACATATTTGGCGAATACAGATATGAATCGGTGTTTATTGATCACAATACCTCGGTCATAATTGCTAGGTAGAGACATCTTCCTTTTAATAGTAATACATTAATATAACGCGTTGGTTTTAGCAACATCTGTAACACCCCACATTAATTAAAAAGCTCGACTAATAAGCTTAAATGACAAGTGCGCGCTTAAAAGGATTGAAATACTAGTTATATCAATAAAGTACACTTTTATGTAACCTATGATGAGAATTCCACGGTTAAACGTGCTTATTGGGTAATAATCTTAAATTTTCAACGGATTGCGCATAAGTGATGCCAAAATACCCTGAAAATGACTCATATTGATTTATGTTACTATGTTAGCCAAGTACACATCATGGAAAGCTATCACGAGTAACCACTCCTGGTAACACATTAGGTCGCGGAGTTACAATATCACATGTAAACTCATTAATATCCTTTTTCATTTTTAGTTACGAATTGGCAGTAATGATTATATGGAAGAAAAAACTTTTAATATGACGAAGAAATTACCTGCAATATACGCCACCCTAATTATCACTATTCGACAAAATTTACAAAAACTCTTTAATGAGAAAAAAGTTAATGATTATATATTATTTGTCTGATGCGATTTAACACGTCTGACAAAATTTAATTTTCACTTATTATAAGCGACAAAACTATAGATTCTACCCATTTATGTGATGCTTCGATAACTAACATAAATCATTTAACTTGACACGAAAATATGCTCTAAATACGGGAAACTAGCTTTTTAGATATCAAAAGGTGCATAACAGATACCAAATTGACATCGACCTATATGTAACACGTGACAAAATAAAATTGTCAACTCGAAGTTTTCTATTTAAGTTAGGGTAATTCTACATCACTGTTTTGGTCGAAAATTACCAAGTTTGTTATGTAAGGTTATAGTGATTATTGGACAAGGTTGCTAATTGATTAGAGGTGATGATTTGTAAAACGGAGAAGATAAAAGATAGAGTGTTATTATTCTTGCTGAAATGCGTAAATATTACAAGGTAAGTTGGGTGTTCTTGCTGAAAATGCAAGGGGTATTCCTAAGTGGTCTTCCTAGGTTTAGTCCCGGTCCCCTTCCTCAATGAATATCCCTCCTTATTTATAGAGCATGAAGAGGTAATAATATTCATTGGGTAAGGACTGCTGGGCAGGGCCCAGCCGTTACATGACTTCCTGGTCCATTTACAACTACTTGCTCCTCTATTTTGGGCTTTTGCTTCAATAAGTAACTTTGCTTTGGGCCTGCTAGCTTCCTTAGCAAGCTTCATTTGTGTTTCTTTTGATAAGATATGAGCGGCTGGGATTGACTCTCCCCTTCAATCCATGCACTCCCGGATCGTCCTCTCTTAGGCTGCCACGTGGCGCGGCCCAAAGTTGTTAATTTTGGGGCCCAACAATCACTTTATCACTAATTCACTATAGAGAGTCATCATTATTATAAGAGGGTGTTTGGTTAATTGGTTTGGAATGGAATGAAATGAATTTTAGACATTTTAGTGTTTGGTTGAGACATTTTGGATTAAAGTTAGAATTCATCATAATTCTCATTCGACCCAAACTCCCTAGAATCTCATACCCACCTTCTCCCCATAGATTCTCATATTTTTCTAAAGAATCAAATATGTTTTGAAAGGTATAAAGTTAGAACCTCATAATATTATAATTTCTCATTCCAATCCATTTCATTCCTATATAAGGAGTGAACCAAACGATTCCTTACAATTATAGCCACAATATGAGGATTTAATTACAAAGAGAGATTATAACTTATAAGTTATAACCACAACAATAATAAATTTAAAAAATTGCTAAAGCTCATTAATAATTTCCAAAAAATATTATGCAATTGTCATCTATCCTCACGAACTTTTGATTTGCATGTTTGACTCTATTATTACCAAAAATGTTTTTCAATTTTCATGTATATGTGTACAAGAAGTGTATCAAGATTGAAGAAAAAGTAGTAAAAAACGCCATAAAAAAAGCATAAAATCCTCATTGCATACCACGATAGATAGTCAAATAAGAGCAAGTGTATGTAAGATCAAACCAAAGCACGAGAGAAATGGTTTAAGTCTAATCTTGGGCACATACTACATAGTGAACTTAATGCATACATCGGTTTAATTTGGATTCATCTTCAACTAACCTATTAAACTTTTCATTAATTAGGTCTATATATACCTACGGGAATCAATTTGTGGAATATATAATTAGTTGTATATATCTGATAATGTACATTTCACGAGTTTTATTGAAAAAAATACTAGCGCATTTATAAAAAGGAAAATTAATACCACAATATTATATTGAAACTCAAAAATAATGTAATAAACTCAATAAGATTTTGATTTTAATATCGAAAGAGTTAGAATGTAAGTCAAAAAATTTTAAAAACTCGAAAAAATTGAATATAAGCACAATTTGATTTGTATTGAATGTACGGTATTCAAGTACATCTGGATGTATGATCCTATTTGTGTGCCTGAATCTAGATTTTGCAAATGTCAACTAGCTTAATCAGTAGAATCACAAGAGGTGATGCTTATGATCTAAATATAAATTTTGTTTGTATTATGATCGCTTCAGGTCTATATTTCTCTACCAGAATCTCGATTTTTGTACATGTCAGTTAGTTTAGCTAGTAAAATTATAAGGAGTGATACTCATGATCTAGATTCAAACATCATTGACATTATATTCGCACTTATGACTCCCTTACGTTAATACTCGTACAACTTTTTAAATTTTACGTTATGTTTGACAAGTCATGTAAGCTTCTTATTTGATCAAAATTTTATTTAGCTTAGCTTTATGTAAGTGTGATAAATGTCGCTTATTCAACTAAATACGCGAACTAAAATAAAATGATATCTAGGATAACATATGTCAAATAAGTTTACTTTATTTGCCCAAAAGTTACTTTAGCAAACATCAGAATTGTCAAACATTATATTTTTTTATGACGGGAGGGTTAAATCCCCTGAACTCATGCATTCTCGCACCACCACATAAATCATGTAAGCCACCTCTTTCGGAGGTTACAATGGCATGTAATCATCGCCCCAGCTTGTAATAAAACAATGTAAGCCACGTGGAACATTTTATATTTTTACCAAACAAAACAATAACCGTTTAACATATTATTAACTTTTATTACTTTTAAGAATTAACCAAGTTTTCAAGAATGTGAGAAATAGTTTACCTTTTCTGTACTCATTGATAAAGGAAATATATCATGTATTCATGGATTTCACTCCAATTTGGGGCTATATGGATTCCAATAATCTAGGACTTTAGGAGTGAAACCCAACAAAGATATTTTTGGTAATTCTAATACTGTACATTGCATATAAATATTTGGAATAAAAATGTAGATATTATTCCCAGGCAAACATACTTGTAAACTTTGAGTTTGTCATTCTCGAATGGCTTATCTAATATACTTGTTTGCAAGTTATTACATATATTTGATGGTTTACCTAGTAGGTACCAATTACAAATAAAAAAGAACATATCTAGATTCCTAGTAATAAAACTAAAACACAAACGATAAAAGAAACTACAAAAAATTGTAATTTAAAATAAGTTAACAAAAAAAGATAATAATCAATATCAATTATGTACCTAAAAAACATAATAAAAAGGTAGATTTAACTTGGGAAAATATTGAATCCGCTTTTATTCAAAGTACCAAAATAAACGATACTAAAGCTCAAATTCTCGATTCAAATGACGTGGTTACTCAATACGGTATCAAACAATATTTTATATTTTATATTTTATATTTCATTAGTCACAGCTATTTGTTTATTTTTTTTATTTATTATAAATATTATATATTTATTTATTAGATGTGAAAAATGATTAATACAGGGATAATAAAATAGCTTATTTGACACAATCTGAGACACGATTTCTCAAAATCTCTATACTATAAAAGGAATAGATTTAAAAAGATTTGATTGGTTCTTAATTTATTAAAATGAAAAAATTAATTTTCTTTTTCTTTTGTGGTAGGTATCTCCACCTTCCTTCTTATTGATTTAATTACCCTCTCTCCCATTAATTAGGTAGGTTTAAATTTAATAAAAACTATACAATAAAATGTATTTAATTCATTATTATTACATTTTAATTTAATTCAAAATCGGTGCAATTATCTAATTTAATTTTAGCTCATATATCTTTTTAATTTAGTTGCCGATAAAATAAAAATTATGTTATAAGCTCAGTATATCATAGTTGTAAAATCGATCCAGCATTTTTATTTCACGGGAGTAAAATTAGTAGTTCCTGTAAAATATCACTCGTATTATTAAGGAACAAAATAAATAAAAAATCAAAAGCGTCCAAAATCAGTTGGTGAGATTAAATTACTAAAGAGTACCTGACCAAAACTAGACGTTTCACTCTTCCTATAAATTGGGACAGATCCCCACAGAATTTTTCAACATTTCAACTCAAAAAAAGTAGCACAAAAAAATAGAGAGAAATTAATACTAAGAAAACTTAATTAATATAAAACATGTGTGGTGTAGAGATTAAGAAAAATGGGAACGGAAATGGGAACAGTGAAAGTAACAATAATAATAATTCGACTCGGAATTATGAAAATGGTAATGACATTACCAAAACTAATGGTAATGGTAATGGTAATGGATTTACTAGCAATGGTGTTCATCATTCCTCTCGTCAAAACGACGACGTTGTCATAAACCTTGATCAGTGAGTTCTATTTTTTATTTAATTTTCATTTGTTTACATGTTTTAATTTGTTGACTTTTTTTTTGCATGCATGTGTTTTGAAGTTTTTGTGTATTAATTTAGGACGTAACAATGTTGATATACTGTTTATGTTCGAATCATTTGTTTACATTTTAGATTTTACTGTGGCGAGTATTTTAATTAAATTTAAAGAAATGAACGATCAAGTGAGCAGTATAGGTAGAGCCTATGATGAAACCCCAAATTTGGTTACAAATATCTTTCTTTTAAAAATAAAATAGTTGAATTTGATTGAAATAGTAAAATGTTACGATAATCTAACCTATTACTATTCACCGTGTCGTGTCGTGTCGTGTCCTTGTGATCTTGTATTCAAATAATTCACTCAAAAATACCATTTACACATTACTTATTATTGACATGCAAGCCTATACTCGTAATATACAATAATAATTGTGTAAAACGGTTTTATTAACGCAATAATTCTTATTTTGCATGGCACAGGGGCGATCCAAAAATGTACTTCCCCTATTGGAAAAACGTCGACGATAAATGTTCGATAACAATAAAGGCGTCGGAACTGATGAGTTACTTCGCGGACGTGAGCAATGGTGGTGTGTTCTACCAAATGCCGGAGTTCACCAACGCGGTGAGACGGGTTCACCGCGTTGTTGGTAACGCGGTGGCAGACGACCGATACATAATTGGTGGGACAGGGTCATCTCAGTTGTTTACTGTTGCTCTTAAGGCGTTAGCCTCTACGGTTAAGAGTAGTACTGATTATGAGAATTACCGCATTCCCGTTGTCTGTGCTGAGCCTTATTATTCGGTAATTGATTTTTTAATTTATTAATTTGATTTACTATTTTTTCATTTTTAAATAATTTACGTTTTGGTTTTATGAGGCGAACCTTTAAATTTAGTTTCTACAAAAATATATTAGTTGAAAAATTATAAAAATTACACCATAATTTTTTTGGCGAATAGAGCTTTAAATTGTTTTTTAATTAATAATAGTTCTTATAATTTTTTCGAATTTCACCAGACATGCCTTGCTTTTTAAAAATAACGGGTATCCCTAAACTTAATTAAAGCATTTTAAGATATCTAAACTTTTCTAATTCGCATCTTTTAAATGATTAGCTAATACATTTCTGATTAATTTTTTGACAATAATTTGTTATGCCATTAACATAAACTTGATTTAATTTATTTAATCGTAAACATATATTCATTATAAATTTTAACCGATTAAAAACATATTTTTTTAGTAATTTAGGTATTTTAGGAACATTTTATTAAAACATAGCAATGATATTTTAAGAAACGCAAAGATACCACGTGGAATTCAAAAAAATACATGGATATTGGTTAAAAAACAATTAATAATTAATTAATTATTTAATTTCTACTTGATTAATTATTTGTTATTTAATTACATTTGCATGTGCTTAGAATGATTGGTTTTTGTACAATGACCTGTTTATTATTGATGAAATAAGTTGCAATATATACGAGGTATTCGTTTTATAGAATATACATATACATATGGAGTAAATAAATATAAGTTCTTATATTCTCGAATAAAAATTAAGAATTATGAGTTATGATTTATGATTATGACTAAGAGTAACCATAAATCATGTAAATGATTAAATATGGATGAAACGGATTTTACGACAAAAGAAAATTGTTTTAAGATTCGGGATTACGATTTTTCAAATAAAAGATTACAATTGGAGTCATTTATTTACTTAAAACCGTTAAACATGTTGATCGACGGTTTTAACTTAAACACAAATACGACAATTTTTTTGACCGTTAAAATGGAAATTTAACGAATTAACGTATAAAAATTAAAAGTGACCAACTACTTTTCCCGGGTTCTGCAAAAAATTAATTCCAAAATCTTGATAACTCATTTATTATTAGATCCTATACAAATCCTTGTTATTTTCAAAAATGGGTAGTTTATACTTTATAGGAGTATGAAATTTAACGCATGCACAATAAAATCACTAATAAAACTTATTAAAACGTTACATGCATGAGGCATGCACAAGTTTCACGACTTACATGTAACTTTTTAATGTTTTCTATCTTTAATTTGTATTGACTAAATTCTTGGGTATAGGTAATATTCCGCAACCATGCATACCAAATTTAACCATCCTTTTTAGGGTGATAAATTCATAATTTAAAAGACATAAAATGTCAAAATATTTTTTACTTTTTGGAATTTTCTCACTCTTAATCCTCAACTTTATTATTTTTTTCCTTGTACTCGTCTTTTTTATAGGAAAAAAAACTTTAGCTGGCAATAACTTTTGGCTACGACATCAAGAAAACGATAATTTTTTTCTACCTAAATCAAAGATGTCGAATAGATAGACAATTACACAGTGAGTCAGGAAAAAAAATATCATCGTTTTCGTGATTTGTAACTAGGATTTCTAGTGAGTCAAAGTTTATTCCGTTAAAAGACTTTGACTAATCATAATCCCCGACCCCTAATTTCAAAAACTAATGATTGTTTTTTCAAACCGAAAATAAAAAACGTACAGTATTAAAAAGAAAAGTCCTATTTTTTAAATTGTAGCTAAGAGTTATTGCTAATCAAACTTCTTTTCTCAAAAAAAAAAAGGGGTTAATACAAGTAGGGAGAATAAATATGATGCTAATGGATTTGAACATGAGTCATGAGTACTACTCTCAAAACTTTACCACTTAAAATAGCTGACACGGCCTGTCGACATGTGCTTTAAAGCATAAATATTAATGATCAATATTTAGTGAACTTAATTGCGCCGAATGCTTACTAATGATAGTCAATTAGCTTAACACAAGAAGGCGAGAATATAGGTTAAGCGTTTAATTTCGTGATTAGTAATAGTATGCATTAATTAGCAATGAGTGACTTAATTAGTGGGTTATCGTCTAACCAGCCGTGTCTTATGCTGCAATTGTATGCCATCTTTTGCAAACATTGTTCTATACTTAGCCAACCAACATGTTGTACAATTATTTTTGACTAATTTTTAAACATTTATTGACTTGTTGACCGTACTCGCTAGCGCATGTTTTAAAAAAACAGTTAAAATTATCGGTTTTTAATTTGCTATTCTAAAATTCTTATATATGGATCTTAAGAAAAGATTAAAATATGAGTAAAATTTATTATTTCAAAATTTTATTTTTATGTTCGTCCCTATAATTGTGGGTAATCTTTATACAACTATTTAAAAATTCTATTCCATGGTCATGTTTCTTTTTATTTCCTTACAATAAGTTTCAAAATTTAGTCATGTTGAAAAAAAAAAGTTTCAAAAACCCGACCTTGCCTAATGTGAATTAGGTACTAAATAAATTGTTTTATAAAAGTATTTACTTGATTTAACTGAATTAACTTCACTTAAACTAGACTTTTATTCCAATAAAATAATCTTAATTTGACCAAAAACTGCAAGCAATCCTGCTCCGATCCAATCCAAATAACACATTTATCACAACACATTTATCAGGTCTACAAATACACGCCCTTACACATAATTCCAATGTTTTATTTCAATTTATGTTCCTAATGGTAAAAATACCCTACATATTTACTAGAATCAAATTCATTGATCTACCTAAAAAACAATTATATATGTCTGAAATAAAACTGATCAAATACTACTCTATATAAACATTTCGTTTTTCTCTCATCCATCTACTTAGTTCGTTTTATTATTTAAAACAAATATATCTGTTTCAAACAAGATTCCGTAAAATCAAATACCCTACACAATTTTGCCAACAATGAATTGTCTTTCATTGGGTCCTATAATGTTAGATTTATTATACTTGTATAGTATGGAATAGACAAATATAAACATATATGTCTAATGGTTTGCTATTCAAGAACTTATGTCAGAATGTATAGTTAGATCAAGAACACATAACTTATGAAGAGAATAACGTACATATTTTTTAAAAATAAAGAATAAAAAAAGCACATGTAAATTTGGACGTATGCTGTTTAAATGAGTAACCAAGAACACATGTTCATGTGTTACTGTGTTATAGTTTTAGGAAGCATTGTTGGTCATCAATCATGATTATTTGATTAATTCCATGGGCCGGCTTGTTACTACTTGTTTTTGCATATATACGTTAAACTTTAGCTTTTTGGCCACTTAGGAGGTAGGAATCAACTTACTAAGTATCGAAGCCAAGATTTATAATTAGGAGTAGAGAAACTCAAGAAGGACGAATAAGTAATGATATAACAGAAACTTGAGAAAAATTTAGAAATTTTGACCAGAATTTGTGAAATTTTTCCTTAATAGTGAGGACGAGCATTTCTGCTAACCCCCTAAATTTAACATTGTTTCCGTCTTAACAATTTGCTTATCCTTGATAAAAATATTGCTGGTACTTATGAAGAATATAAAACAAAGTAAATATAATATATTTGATAGTTAGAATTCTAAGATCCGTTTTATATATACTCTAATACGCCCCTCACACGAATGTCCAGTAAGCTTAAAATATAGATGCAACTACAAGCCTCCTCTTAACTAATGTTTAATATTTCATTTTGGAATTGAGGGTATTCAAATCCGTGACCTTTTGGTTACAAAGGATTTGATATCATCTCAACCAAAAACTTAAACTAATGGTTAGAGTCCCAAGATCGATTTTATACTCTAACATGGTCACGGATCTAAAAGGTATTGTGATGTGATTTTCATAGTAATCCTAATTATCGGGTTGGAATTATAGACGATAATATTTCACTAATTTTGAACATAGTTTGAAAAAATTAATTAATTAATTTCGAAAAATCAAGAAATAAACTTTGATGTATTCAACATTGGCAGTGTTATGGAGAAGCACTAGAAGAAGGAAAATCAGAGATATACAAATGGGAAGGAGATGCGAACAAGTTTAAAGTAGACGGGCCTTACATTGAGGTTGTGACCACCCCTAACAACCCCGATGGCCAGTGTCGAGAGGCGGTGGTGAATAAGGAAGGTGGGATGGTGATATGTGACCTTGCTTATTACTGGCCTCAGTATACTCCTATTACTGCCCCTGCGGATTATGATGTTATGTTATTTACCTTGTCTAAGGCTACTGGTCATGCCGGGTCACGTGTTGGGTGAGTCTAAATTGTCTCGATTTATTATTCTTTACTTTTAGACAAATGTTTTCTAATACAGGTCAATAAGGAAAACCTATGACTCAACATTTAATCAATAATATATATAAACGTAAAATTAAATACTCTTTTAAAGCCGACTTAAAACTGTTGAATTTTTTTAATCTCAAAAAAAAAAATGGTGAATTTTGAAAAAGAAAACAAAAAGAATATAACAAAGCTCTTGTTGATAGTATATCAAATATTGGCGGGGCCAGGATTTTAAAATTTCGGTAGGTACGAACAAGAAGGGTCATAAGTGAAACTCAAAAAAGTCGAAAATTTAATATATTTTTTAAAAGTTTTCGCTTTCTAGTGAGGGTGAGCTCCCCTGCGAGCCCACCTCGCTCCACCACTGCGGAATGTATGTTCTAATCTAAAAATATGAAAATGGTGCTTGTTTAAAGGTGGGCAATCGTGAAGAACAAAGAAGTAGCAATGAATATGATAAAGGTGATGACATTGGAGACAATAGGGACTTGTCATGAAGGCCAACTTCGAGCAACAAAGCTACTCGACTTTGTTGCTGACAGCTATGACGACCAACTTGCTGATGACAAGCCCGATGGACTTTTTGAGTTCGGCCACCGTGTCTTGGCTGAGAGGTGGGAGAAGCTAAGAGCTGCTGTCGAAAGTTGTGGTGCCTTCAGCTTACCTGACTTCCCTTCTGGTTTGTGCAACTTCTGGGGTAAACATTGTCAGCCTAACCCAGGTAACTATATTCTTCGTACATATTAGTTCATCTCGGGTCATTCAGAAACAAACCAGTGTTACTCAGACACGCCAACACGGCTGTTTTGGGTGAATTTTCCTATTTCATGGTCTAAATTGATGTGTCGAAGTGTCGTGTCGTGTCAGACACCGACACGTGTCTGACACGCGACACGGCAGTTAAGCAAAGTGTCGGAATAACATAGAAACAAACTTTTCGTGTTAGTGTAAGGCGGCTTAGATTTGAAACCCCAGCAATTTACGGGAGCAATTAAGGCACTGAGATAGCTTAGTAAATAAGTACGAAGTTCGGAGTATAAAGGTTTGATAACTAATGTCACTGGTTTTAATGGCAGCCTATGCATGGATGGAGCTGAAATCCGGTGGAGAAGCGGCAAAGCTAATGAGCGAACTGAAAATAAGAACAAGGTGTGGAACGAGGTTCGGAGTATCAGCTAAATATATAAGGATTAACATGATGGAGAGCGATGCCTCTTTCAATCTCTTTCTGGAAAGGCTTTCGACTATCAAGCTTGAGTAGACCGTCAAAAAAATCGGAAATTGTTGCGGGAATGTAGTAATGTATCGGAATAAATCGTTGTATCTTAGATTCTTAGTCCTAAGTACTCTAGTATCATAGGGATTAGGGACTATTTATGTAGTGTAGTAGTAAGACAAACTGCCCATCCTGCATTCCTGCTGTAGCCTGCTCCATGTAACAATCGGTAGCAGGTAGTCGTCAGAGAAGCGTCTTCGTGTCGTGTCGTGTTGTGTGTGTTTTAGGTCGTGTCGAATTAATATATGGAAAAGTGTCAAGATTATTCCCTGCATTCACCTATGTTCAATTTTTCTCGCACTCCACTTGAGGATATTTTTGCAGTGTGCAAAGATAACAAGGAAACACCAGAAAAGTACAACATATGCATTCATCTTGGGATTCTTGGGATTCGATATTATTTATCAAAGAGTCTTACTTGTGACGGATAATATCCTTCACAAGCTGAAGACGTATATACTTCTCTCGTAATAAAGCAAGTGGGATGACAAGTGGGAAAAATGGATCACCTCAGGGCATGGTTTTAAATCTCGGTACCGGTCGCAGTTGCGGTAGCGGTATAACCGGACCTTAATCGGCCATAGCGGGCGGATCACGGTGAATCTCGGTGATTTCTCGGACGATATCTCGTATCGGTAGAGTGAAAATCCGATACAACTCGGCCGAGTCGTATCATATCGGCCGAGATTTAAAACCATGCCTCAGGGATAGTGTCACTTACATAATGTAAGAGGGACACTATCCATCTTAAATTTGTGACGATAGTGCCCGTGTTCAACGAGAATTTGTGATTCTTTATAGTTTATACGGACATGATTAATTGAACAATTGTTCATCCCAGACTATGAAACTGAGTTTTCTGGATATACTTGCAAATGATATAAGAGTCTCCCCCAAATGTTTGAAACACATTCAAATTAAGATCTCCCAAATGATTGAAACACAGAACTTTTAATTATATAAATCAGGTAAATCCAGTTTTCGCCATTCCTACTTTAGATGAAAACTCGCTAACAGGTAACAGCTCAAGTATAAAGATTCCAAAAATTGTGCAGAGAGTACAATAGAAAGAAAGGTGTAGTTACGTACCAGAGTGACAGGAGAAGCATTTCATCAGTCGAGTTCTAAGTGAAATAGCAGTCTTATATCGCAAAGTCGCCTCCAAGCTCGCTGATGACCTCATTCACTTTGCTCACGATATCTGAAATATATCATTGGTACGACTATTAGATATTTACATCGAGAGGTTATTGCTCTTCTTTGGCAGTTGGTTTCAGATTTCATATTTTCGAAATAAAAGCAAGTTATGTGCTATTTAACAAGCAGTAAGTCTTCTACAAGATAGTCTCGCGGTGAGGCTAGCCCAAAGAGACGGTACTTTATGAAACTCATCACTTAATCAGACTGGTCTTACTGTGAAACGATCCAATACAATTATGATTACGACACAGTACCACAGAACAAGCTCAATTTGGGGAAGCCGCCATGATTATGACTTAAATATAAAAACATGGCTTTCTCCCATGACCTCGGTATGCCTCTACACTAAACGAATAACATTTCAGAAAGAAGAAACGGCATTAGGAATTCAGGATTATGAAACTGTCGAGTTGTTAAGTGGAATTCAAAAGTTTGTGATTCGCCATTTGAACATGCGAAACTACAGCACAACGTGACTTTTTTTTATATCCCACATTTTTATCAAAGATGAATATGGAAGGAACCAAATGTGACCAATTGTTAGAGCCACTTACCAAGGAAAGACGCGTCTTGCATATATTTCTGCAAGGACATTAAGAACAGAAAACAGCAACACGAAAATTATTAGAAGCAATATATTGCAAACATCTACGGTTTCACAGTTTCAGGCGTTACTTGCGTCATTGAGATGATAAGCTACATAAACAAAGGTACTAAGCCTTTGTCTGGGATCTGGAAAATTTGGATACAATTCCAAGAGGAAAGCGAAAGAGAGGGAAGGGAAGGCGAGAGGGAACGGAGTAACAATGTTTTTCAACTATATTTACGAAATATTCATTTTGTTCCAACCCAATTTGTTGTCCAAATAACGGAAATTATCCCCTCCCTTCCTCTCCAAATCCATACATCCAATGACGGGTTGAAGTAAAGATGACTGGCGATCAAGCATATATAGCTGAAAAAAGTTACCGCAATTTGAGCTTTCAAGTCAGGTTCCTGCATGTCAGGTGCAAGAGTAAGAGCTAAGGCATCTGCATTATGAGGAAGAGAAGGTTTAGCATCTAATGCCAAAGCTACCGTATCATATAGTTCCAGTCTTGGTCAGGGAACCGTACTTTGGTCAGGGTCGGGATAGCAACTGGACATAAGTGACGTGAAACTAGGAGGAAACGCTGCACCATAGTTTTCAGAATAAGGAACAATATTCTGGGTCTGGGACTGCGCCTCCTGCTGGTTCTCATCGTGGAAGATCATTAACTCGGAAGAAGCATATATGGGATCCGTTATGCTTGTATCAGGTCTGCAAATTGATAAAATTGATTAGAACTCTTTCGAGTTTAGATGAGGGAAAGACAATTTGAAAAGAATAGGATAAGTTTTAAGGAAGCCAAAGCATAGCATCTCCTTACCTATACGGAGGAACGAATTCAGACTGAGAAGATACCGGAGACAGGACATCAATAGGTGAAGGCTCTTTAGGGAGTTTGTTCGAAATGACGTCCTATGAATGTATAACATGGAGTAATTCAATCTCAATTCCTAGAAAAAAACATGATTTGTGAAATTATTTTATGTTGTTACCTCTAATGAGGTTATGAAGTTTTCTACATCAGAGGGCGTTGAAAACCGCAATGCAAACTTCTGCTTCTGTTAAACAACGAATAGTCACTAAAAATTAGCGATGGCAAACAGCAGAAAGGGTAGGCATTCCCATTCATGGGTACGACTTACGAGTCACAGTCAAGAGTCAGGGAGGCCAACTATGGCGCTCTAGTCAGGCAAATGAAAAGTCTCGAGATTCTGATCACAAGTACAGGTTGCTTCGACAGCAAAAGGATAAACATCTCATATTCTCATCCATGTAAATGAGACAAACTCAAGATTTATATGCAGTTCCAACTTCTAATTGTGTTAATTACTTAACATGGCAGGAAATGAAGATTGAACGAAAGTATATCGACTACTTTCAGTCTGACTACAAAAGGGCAATGCACAGAAGTAGCAAGTTTTCAGCTGAAAGCAAAGGTCCTATCATTCAACCAGTTTCACAACTGATAATTCCAGATTCCAGTCGCAATTACAGTCAACATTTTCAAACGGACAGGCGGTTGTTCTTGACATGAAGCTAGCCTTTAAATCCTATTGAAGCTTATACTAGATGCCATCTGAGAAAAAAAAAAGGCAGTATACCTCCCCTGCGTTATCGTAATAGCCTGCAATAAGAACAAGGCTGCCTCGAGTAGGAAACCCAGAGAGACATGAAACTTGAGGCCACGCAAAATGGAGTTTGGAAACATAGTGCTCTTCCTGCAAAATAAGCATAGCATTCTTTTAGTACACAGCACTGACAACAAATTCAATAAAATAAACTGTCAGAATATCAGTTTATCCTGCATACAAAGCGTTTAAGTTCATAAGTTCAGTATATCAGATATCAGTCACATTCATACTCAATCGGACATACTAAACTACTTCAACTTGATCAAGCTACATACGATACTAAACAGTTCAACTAAACGGAGGTATGAGTATCCCAGTTTTTTGCGAAGATAGTTTTAGCTATGATTCTCACAAGTGAAACAAGAATCGAATGCTTTACTCTGACAAAATGCAACTTGAATTGAAACACTAGTCGTCTAGTCCTAACTTTATCGCTATGTATCATGGCTTACGGGTGTAAATATCATCTACTCAGACTAAACATCACCAAAGTGTAAGCCAAATGTTGAGTATTGCCACTTCACATCAATAATTTGTTTTCTCGAGTTCAAATTATTATTGTTCATCCTATCTGAGTTCAGTTTTAACGATTTACAAACGATTGTACCTTGTTACAAATTTTAGGCGAAAAAGTATACTCTAAATATATGTCACAGCAACACTCATAATTGTTAAATCAGTTCGAAAACAATCATCCTTTACTATTGAGTAACTTGTAATGTGATTTAAGCATACTACTGGAAAATCACGAAGAGAGACGGTAATTAAATCAGCAAAAGAACGGAAAAAACTCAGGCAAATGATTAGCGAAACAAATTAGCAATTACTCGTAATCAGTTAATCGGTGCAAGCTACCATTCAGCACTTAAGCCTAATACAATCTGCAAAAACAAAACTACAGAAGCTCAAATTCTTCATCTCTAACAATAACTTCAAGAACCTCCAAATAACCTAAATTCGATATAGTTCAATAACCGACTCGAAATCAGTTGTTTCGACAATCTCATACGCAGAATTATCCTCAAAAAAACATGATATAGTACAATAACACTCGAAATCAGTCATATACAGAACTATACTCCAGAAACGTATAGTCGATCAAATTAAGCGATATCACACACAAACACGCAATTAACCTACATTTCAAGTCGAAATTCTCGTTCATAAGCAGAATTATGCTCTAAAAACATATTATACGTCAAATTATACTCCATAAACGTATAATAATCTGTCAAATTAAGCGAAATCACACACATAAACACAATTAACCTACAATTCAAGTCGAAATTCTCATTCATAAGCATAATTATGCTCTAAAACATATTATACGTCAAATTATACTCCATAAACGTATAATAATCGGTCAAATTAAGCGAAATCACACACAACAAGCAATTAACCTACATTTGAAGTCGAAATTCTCGTTCATAAGCAGAATTATACTCTAAAAACATATTATATGTCAAATTAATCGACATCGCTTACAATTACCTAAAATTCATTGTAAAAGTCATCAATAATAAGCTTAATATACTTCCGATAAAAGCGACGTAAACGAAATTGAAGAACAAAAGGAGAGAGAAACTACGAGAACAGCGTCTAGTAGCGAGACGGTGAAGACGGAGAATTCAGACGAATGATCGGACGGCCGTAAAGAAACGGTAGAAGGTCCGACGGTGGAGAGCCAAGTAGCTATGAATCTCTTTTTGTCCAAGAGAGAAAGAGAATGAGGATTATCGTTGTTAAGAGTATGTGAAGAGATGTAAGAAGAAGGATATGAAAAACAACGAGAGTATTGAGCTCTCCATCGCCATTGCCAATTCGCCATTGTTGAGTTCTCGAGTTTTCTCTCCGTTAGTGTTAGTTCTCCCGCCATTTTTCTCTTCGGATTTTGATTTGTGGAATTGTGTGAAAGGGGGAAATCTATTTATAGGGTTGTAATTTGTGTATTGGATTAAGGTAAAACGATTGAAAGGGGAGTATATGGTCGCACACTCGAATTAGTCCATTAGTATTAATATCAATAATATACTAATACTATTATAATACCGCGACTCATTCTTTAAAAGAATACGATAAATTATACGGAGTAGTAATTATATAATTAGATAATTTATTTATTAAACGCTGGTTGTGAAAGTTTTTATTTTTTACGGCAGTTGTGAAAGTTTCGGTGGTACCAATTTGGTAAAATTATCGAGATAAATTACCGGTCAGTAAGGAGAATATGTTATAGTGGCGAATGGCAATGGATGTCAATTTTCTAAATGAAAAGTATTCGTTTGGTTGAAGCATTTAGTGGATGTTGAATTCGTTATATGTTTTTTTATGGTACAAGCTATTGTCATTGAATATAATGTGTCTGTCATAGGTGATGTCGGTCGTAAATGGCTTGAATGGATGTCGTGATCTAACTCACCTGAAATTTTACTAGTTAGAACATTGGAATTTCAAGGCAAAATTGATCATTTTTATGCGTAGTTTGTGAAAGTCAGTTATATACAATGTAATTATCAAGATTAATATAATTGAAGAGTCAATTTTTATGTCAAGCCGCTTAAAAAGCATTTTTTATATGCAAATACTCATTTATTGATGATAATAATACATGAATTTTTTATTATTTAACATGTTTAACCAATTACTTTTACTTAGTTGTTTTTTCATGTAAACTTTTTACTCAATCATGAATATTTTTTTCATATATTTTTTACATTACCCTTCTTTGTAAAGAAAATCTCCCCTCCTTTTTAAAATCTATAAAATTTCACTAAAAATTTTCGAAATTTAATCGTTATTTGCATATAAAAAAATGATTATTTCAATATGTAAATCGAATCACATAAAATTTGGTTGCAAGTGAAGTTAATAAGGTTTCTTTTTTAATTATGTTTTGAGTTTGATGTGGTACTGATTTTATCTGCCGGTGCAGAATTACCCATATGTCATTAGGTAATTGATGGATTCCATTAATTTTGATTAATAATTTACAAGTGGTTGAATTACACTTTCGTTAGGTTATATTTAACTATGCCGTAACTCATCCTATATTAGAGATAGTCATTCTAATATACATGGTTCATGTTGACAAATTCTGGTTGGTTATTAAAATTGAAGCATATTGTTGTGTGAAGCCTTATAATTATGATCTAAGATTGTTAGAGATGTTTGTTCGCTTGTGTGAGTAATGTAGTCGTCAGTGGTTGTTAAATGACGGAGGAAGAAAGCCTAAATGGAGAAAATTGAAATAGTAGAGAACAAGTAAACAGGGGAGTTGAAATGCCGAAGATAAAATAAAAAATCCGTATTTAAAAACAAGGTATTTTTCAAACACTAAAGTACTAAACCCATTAAGGGCATTAACCCAACTAAAATCTTTATTATCAATGGGCCATGGGCCATCATCAACCCAAAATAATTATTATTACCCATGGGCCATCATCAACCCAAAAATGACGAATCACATAATCCAAGTGTCTTAACCGTGTCCGGCTAATTTTATGTCGGGTCCGTATCGCAATTTTAAACGAGACACATAACCAACCGGAAATGTAATCCGGAAATTCATTTGAGATTTTTGAGCCGAATAGAAGTCGATGAGTCGCATCAACACGGCGACAATGGCGTCACAACCACCAGTAAACCACCGTTCTCCACCATTTTTGCTCTTCCTTTTACGCCGCTGGCCGCCGTCTTCATTCTCCTTTACTCTGTATGTCCACTGCCATTTTTCTTAATACGAGCACTTTGAATTTTGCATAACACTTTTGTTTTTGTGTGCGCGTATTATTGAGCTCATACCTAAGCTGTTTCGGACGATGATTCATGTCAGCGGAGCTCAAATCATTTTGGAACTATTTTTTTTGTCGTCGTTATTAAACGCAATTGATTGATTGAATATGCATGCATTCAACTACTAACCTGTCATCTCAGTTCGTTTCATTTCTTAATTTATTTGTTATTATGTTTATGTACATTTTCCGTCGTTATCTGTGATAGATTGAATAAGGATTGAATGGTTGACGATACCTTTGATTTTTTCGCTAATTTTTGTTTTCTAATTGTATTGGAATTGGCTCGCTAAGCTACTAGTTAATTAATTAAGCCAGTTGTTATTGGTGTAACAATCAACCTAATACGATGCAGCTTGTCTTGTTGGTGACGGTCACGTGACCTCTCACAATTGTCCTCTCCACTTGCTAGTTTGTTTTAGGTCACAAGCTTGTGACGGATTTAGCCCGTCAGTCGTCAGAAATGAGATTTTGTGGATATGATGTATTTTGAAAACATCTGATATATGAGTGATTTGTGATTAAACAAGTGCTGAAGTACAGTATCTCAATCTTAACCACTAGTTGGAAAAGTGGAAAATTATGTTTGTTTGATTTTTGAGGGGAGTTGTTTGGGGAAAGATTCTCCGAATACCTCAATCTTAACCACTGATCAAAAGCTATGTTGATAATGCACATTAGCTACCTTTAAAAAGCTGAAGTATTCACTCTTATACGAACTAACATTCCTGTTATTAACCTATGCGAGCTGTGTATTGTGAAGACGGAGTAGTATTTACCCGTAATCTGTGTTTCTGACAGCTTACCCGCATAAATTTATGCAACACTTGGTTCTGATTACAACTGGTTTCTGATAATTTTGATTAAATATAAGTCTTCCTTCTGATCTCAAAAACTAGTTGATCATTGACAACCGAGCAAGGGAGTGGGATGCCAATAGCACCTGTAAGTTTGAATGGGTAATAAATTTAAGGCGAGTTGGAAGCTGAATTGAACAAATACAATATTTATTGCAAAAAGATTGTTTCCTGTTGCATTAAAATATAATGAACTTTGGTATGAATGTGAATCTAAGCATAGGAAGACATTTTCATTACTTAAGACAAGAACGGTTGTCTTTTCCATGTCTCCTGTAAGCTAAATTTCTTGTTATTCCATCCAGTGTGAACGATTACTAGCCTCTCTCCTCAGGCTCAATTGTCTTTCCATGACCGATCTGCCTCTCTGCTGGGTTGGTGAGTCATTATGACAATGTTTGACATCACACTTTAAGCCATCTTTGTATGGATTTGCTGCATATTGTAACATACTCCGTATTACATTGGTTTATGAGCTTCTGCTTTCTATTCACACCCACACGCCCTATTTCACTGTTTACATTTGTTCTAATGTGTTGTTGGCATCTTTTCACCAAATTTACTTCTTGCATGTAACATATGTTATCATGTTCTATTAGCTTGCATTTTAAAAGGTACAAATATATGTAAGTTGCATAAATAGCTATCAAGTATAAACCATTGTAATCATGGTTTTAAATCTCGGTAATGGTCGTAGTTGTGGTAGCGGTTATACCGGAACTTAATCGGCCACCGCGGACGGATCACGGGGAATCTCGGTGATTTCTCGGGCGATATCTCGTATCGGCATTCGGCAGATTGAAAATCCAATACAACTTGGCCGATACGATACTACTCGGCCGAGATTTAAAACCATGATTGTAATTTGTAATAGGCAATTCTCGTGCTTTCTCAACTATAGGACGTACACTCCTACAAACTCACTCATCCTGATTCTCGGGATGAGAAGAATATCTTATAAGTACTTCACCATATGCCCTATCGAATCAATGGATTGTATAGGTGACAATAACCCACCTTTTATTGAGGTCATAATTCGTCTCCAGCCAGCAATACACATGATTATCTATTGTCGACTCCTAAAGTGATTGTGCTACGGTCAAGTGTCACAACTTCAACACAGAAACTCTTCTTCTTATCCTTGTAGACTTCATTATATATCTTATCAGATTGATCGCCTCCAGTCAAACTGGTCTATACTTCTATGAGATCTTCACATTAATCTTTGGTCAATCATTGCCCTGGAAAATTTTCTTGTATAATGTGTGACTTGTGTGTAAAGTTGTTAACAATCTTGCTTATGGTGCTATATGTCTACTCAGTAGCAAAACTCCATCTTATCATGTAACACAGCTTTCGTAATTGATAACAGAGCGCTGTTATGGCATCATCAACTGTGGTATCAGCTATTCAATGGATTGGGTCCCAGCTAATCCAAGAGGCAAGGCCATTGTTCAATGTCGAAGAAGAAGTTGAGGGACTCAAATATGAGCTAGAATATATGCAACAGTACCTACAAGATGCTGATGCAAGGCGAGATGATAAAAAAATTGACGCTTCAGTACGTCAAATAAGGAAACTTGCTTATGACGCGGAGGATGTGATTGACACGTACATTCTGAAGGTTCGACAGAGCAATGAAAACTGGGTATTGAGATCTGCCAGAATCGTTTACAGGTTTCCCCTTCTCTACCAAGTACGTGGGAAGATACAAGCAATCCAGACAAGCTTGAAACGAGTCAATGAAAATCTTAATGGTTATGGCTTGAGAAAAGACACAGAGCTAGTGCCCTTCAAGAGACAAAGACCACAAAGCTACCAATATGATGACATTGATGGTAGGTTTGATGTCGGCTTCAATAATGATCTTCCTAAGTTGTTAGAAGTACTTACTGGCGAGGGGAAGACCCACGTACACATTATATCAATAGTTGGTATGGGTGGCTCAGGGAAAACAACCTTGGCAAGAAAGCTCTACAATCATCCTTACATCGGAGGATATTTTGATTCTATAGCATGGGTATCAGTATCACAAGAGTGGAGCACCGTGGATGTCTTATCTAAGATATTGAGAGAGGTTGGGGACCCTGAAGCAATCCCAGCCAATTTGGGCACCGGCAGTTTGAGAGAGCCAGAACTGATCGACATGATCCGGAACACTTTGAAGAAGAAGTCCTATTTGGTGGTCTTGGATGATGTTTGGAAGAGAGAGGCTTTAGAAAACATACTCCCTGCACTCCCACTGGGAAATGTGCGTGGTGGAAGCAAGATCATCATTACCACCCGCAACCAAGACATAGTTCAGTTTCACAACCTTCAGCAGAACACTCACTATTACGAGCCACCACCTTTGAGTGACAAGGAGGGGTGGGAGTTGTTCCATAAGATTGCCCTAAGTCATCGTAAACTCTGCAGCGAAGCAAGCTTTGAGAATTTAGGTAAGGAGATGCTCAACAGATGTGATGGCTTACCCTTGGCTATAGTGACATTAGCTGGGATATTACACATGAAAGACAGCATTGCTGAATGGCATCTGGTGGATGAAGCCTTAAGGTCAAGGGGAATGGATAACATAGGCTCACACATGTATGGTAGAGTGGGGGATATGTTGGCTTTGAGCTACGATGACCTGCCTTGTTATCTCAAGCCTTGCTTTCTATACCTGAGCTTATTTCCCGAAGATTTCAAAATTCCAGTTGGTATGTTAACTAGGATGTGGATAGCTGAAGGTCTTGTGTCTGCACCAGGGGACATGTCTCTAGAAGATGCAGCGATGCAGTATTTGGAGGAGCTAAGCCACCGCTTCTTGATTCAGGTAGTGAGAACCAATTGTAAGGGAGTAATAAAGGATGTCAGCTTGCATGATCTTTTACGTGATGTTGGTCTCAAAAAGGCCAAGGAACTGAATTTTTTACAAATTTATTCTCCGGTCAGTGAACAAGGCTTCAGAGACAAGTCTGCTTCCATTATCCAACCACGTCGGGTAGCTCTTCATTCCAGGTGATGATAATCAGTATTCTTTTTTTTAGCATCTGTAAAATATGCATGCCTTGTGTAAATTTGCTTCTTTTCAAAAAAAAATTCCATGACAACCTTTACAGTTTCCATTCCTTATGTAATCGACAACACTACTTTTTGTTTATATATTATGAAGTAATGAAACAACATATCTCAAGGAATGACTGCGTTTCTTAGTGTAAATTAGCAGTTATTCAATGCAATTTTCATTTTGGGTAATTCAGGAGCTTCTCTTTAACATAGAGTTAAGACTGTATATCGAACCTCCATACCGCGTCCCTGCCTTTAGTGGAGGCATTGGGGTAAATTTGTTGTACATGACCTCTATGAACGATTAGGATCTCATTGTCTTTCCATCTTATTTCTGCAGCAACTTTCTTCCTGCAAAAACATCCTACCTGAGGTCGCTTGTATTGCTGAAAAGTTCTAATACCTCGGAGTCTGGTCATAACTACACAGAGACTTTGGACTCAATGATTGTGCCCCAGAGCTATAAGTTGCTGAGATTGTTGACTCTTCGGGAAATTAGGACAGTTAATGGTCACTTACCAGTGCAGATTGGGAGCTTGTTTCACCTGAGATACCTGGAAATTCGAGGCACTAACATTACAAAGCTCCCAGGTTCGATTGGAAAACTGAGTTCTCTGTTGGTTTTGGACTATAGGGACATAGTCTTTGAAGATAATGAACCAATTGTAAAAATTCCCAATGTCTTGTGGAAGCTTGTGTTACTTAGGCATCTCTTTTTGCCGATTGACTGTCAGTGGAGCGTAGAAGAGTTAAAATTGAGTACTTTAACGAGTCTTCAGACCTTGTGGGGGGTGAAGCAGAACAAAGCGGGCCACCAATGGTTGTCTTGGGAGATTCCAAAACTTAGCAGCTCAATTAAAAAGTTAAAGATTGTAGTGTCCAGTGTAGATGAACTGAGGGCTGCTTTCAGTAGCTCAAGCATCATGTCCAATGGGCTGCAAACATTCCATTGTGAGCTGAAAAGTGGGATATCATTCCTCGAGGTAGTACCTTTGTGTCACCAGCGCCGCTTGCATAAACTGATACTGATCGGACAAGTTCAGATCCCGTTGCGTCTCATTTTACCAAAAAACCTAGTCTCACTCAGATTGAAGGACAGCATAGTCAAGGATGAGGACCCCATGACAGCTCTCGGGGAATTATCCCACTTAAAGCTTCTCATATTATCTAATGTCTTTGATGGTGCCAAATTAGTATGCAAACGTTCGTCGTTTCCCCAACTTGAGGAGCTCTACTTGGAGAATCTCAAATATTTTGAAGTGTGGTATATACAGAATGGCGCTATGCCGTGTCTTAAGAAGCTAGAGATTCGAAAATGTTTGAGCCTGAAGAAGTTTCCCGAAAGTTTGGCGTTTGTCACAACACTTCAACAATTTGATTTCTATGAAAGTCCTTTCTCATTTATCAAAGAGGCCACTAATTATGGGTGGTCACCCCCAAAACTGAGGCTACCTTCAAATTTTGGAGCCATCGTTAGTCGAGCGGATTCCCCTATTGACAGTTCTTCCATCATCCAGCTCTATGGACTGCTCACTACTGGTATTTTCCTGGATAACAAAAAACAGGCAAGTTTTTTCCCTTCTATTTTTGATGGAGTTATCATTCGTTCACGCTTATATGATAAAATAGAAAAATGACTTACTAATTACTATCATGTTGGGTGGTTTAGTACTTGTTGGATATTTTAGTGATGGGTTTGGCGACTTAGTGGTGGTTTTAGGATTAATGTGGTGTTCAGTTAATTGTCTTGCATGGTTGCAAACCAAACACCTTCAAAGTGTAAGTTAGTGAAATGGTGGCTAAGAAGTAGGTATGATTAGGGCTGTTAATGAGACGAGACAGCTCGTGAGCAACTCGAGATCGTCTCGGTCAAAGCTCGGTCAAAGCTCGGCTCGTGTGAGCTCGACTCGAGCTCGGGCTCGGCTCGAGAGCTTAACGAGTCAAGCCGAGCAAAGCCTGGCTCGACCCGAAAAGCTCGCGAGCGGCTCGAACATTTGAGATTACATAAGATATTAATCATATTTTATAAAAATAGTTTATCATTATTATATCTTTGTATCATATATATCAAATATTTTGTTGATTTGCTAAATATTTTTACATAAAATTTTCGAACCTTGTTATTGAAAATACCGGAAGAAAAAAATAAAAAAAATAAACAATTTTATATAGGCTCGATTTGGCTTAAGCTTGTGTTAAAACTCGCAAGCTTTGTAACGAGCGCATTTTTTTCAAACTCGGGTAAGATCGGCTCGAACTCGAGCTCGAGCTCAAGTTCTGGTAATCGAGCACAAGCCAAGTAAGGCCAAGCTCGGGCTCGGTTCGGCTCGTTAACACCCCTAGGTATGATTACGGCAGAATAGGAAGTAAGATTATGTTTTCTCATGTTAATATGACACGTTAGAAAGACATTAGTGAAATTTAGAAGTTATTTCTGAGACGGTAGGATTATACATCTAACAAACATATAACATACATGATATTTGGTTGGTTAGTGTATTCATTCCATAGTGGTTCGTATCCTCTTAGAACTAGTTTCTAACTAATTTTTTTTATTATACTTAATTTCAAGCAGAAGTACTGGGTTGTTGAGCGAGACAACATTTACAGTAATTGCTTTATGGTGTATGGTTCAAACCTTCTCTCAAGCCCAGAATTCATTGACGGTGAACCTAGTCTGACGATGAGGAATTTCACGGATAGGTGTGTACGAGTTGACTGAACTGAATTGTCTTTAACTGAATCAAAGTGTGATGATTCACATAGAAGTGAATATATGTCTAATGAGATGAATTATGCACAGGGCTGCATGTTCACCTTCAATCTTTCGAGATTTAATTAATAAATGGTATAACTTGCATATTGTAGAGTACAAAGGTGCTCGAACTGTTAGCAAAAATATGAATAATCCAGTAGTTAAAGCTACTCCATTAAAACAAAATACTCTTAACTGTATACGATATGGCGCTACCACAACCTTCTACTTTACTTTGTTACTTTCTTTGGCATCCTCTTAACAATGTTCCCGATCCAATCAAGCTTCTAAAGAGGAAGAAGTGTCAATACAGCTTAGAGTTGGGCCTTAGACATTGGATTATCCTATTTTGGCCGTCGAAGGAGATAATTCTTGTGTTTTTAGTTAAGCTCTTGAGATTGGAATTTTCTATTGAAATTTCTAATGTTAATCCTGACTCTTGCCATTTGGATAAAATTTCCATTTTTTTGCCCAAATAGTGAGTTGTTGTCTTTGTGAGTAAAACAAATTTGCTGCATTTATAGTCTGTGTGGACATTCTTGTCATATTCTTTTGAGGTGGGTTAAGAGCCCGTGGTTCCGACTCATTTAAAAGGATAAGATAGGTTGGTCTTGTTCTAAATGCTCAACTTAATTTTCCTGTTGAAAAATCCCTTATCTAAAAATGTTCTAATACAGTAGATTTTTTTTATAGCTCCTAACGTTTCTATCGATTGTTTATGTTATTGCCGCAGTGCCGGGACCGTGTCAGCTGCAGAACTCAAGTCTTCTGAAGTCCATGTTCATGGAAAATTCAGTACTATCGATTTGTCTTCGCGTGTTACTTATGAGATAATTTGGGTAGTCATGATGAATAAATTGGCAGCTTATTGGGCTGATGAACTTGGTAGAGTTAATAACACTTCAGGATATACAATTATTCACACTGAACTTTCTTGCCGGGGTCATGAGCCTCCTCTGAAACAACATGGTTTGGTTGCTATAGAGCGTCTATGGGTTCACATTGAAGGTGGTGAATTTGAAACAGGGCCTACTATCGATGACGAGATTCAAGTCTCCATGCGTTACACTCAGGCCTTTTGCAAGTGTTCGCTGGTAGTGAAAGGTTTCATTATTCAACCCAAGCCTTTGTCGAAGAAATAGGGTGTGACAAATCGAACTTGGATGAATCGATGATCATGTAGTAAATCATTTTCCTTAAAGAATATTTATATTTTATATATCCTTCGGGTTGCAGGAAATCTCTCACAGATAATACACCGATCTCCCTCTTGTTCTAAGCAAGAAACAAGAGTATACTACTGAAGTTTTATTCTTGTTTGTTCAACCAAAATCTGAAATTTTTGTTTGTTTTTTCACATACAGTTTCCTCATGCATATGTGTATATAGATATCAGCAGGTCTTGCTTCCCGTCACAAGCTCGTGACCTCTTACAAAAAGGGAGAGAGGACAAGGTGGGACACCCTTCATGCGGTCTCCCACTCACCTCTCATGGGTGTTTTGTGGGAGGAAACGTTATCCGTCACAAGCTTGTGACGGATACTGCTGATGATACCGCCGTCACAAATGAAAATTTGTGTATATCTATATGCCTAGTATCCGGCTAAGCCTTTTTTTTTTTTGTTATAAGGTAAGGAAACTAGGTTGATCCTCTTGAATAGGACCAACCTATCTCATCCTTTCGAATGAGTAAGGTAAGTTGAAGCCACCGGCTTTCAACCCACCTCGAAAGAGTTGGACATGAATGTTCAACAGAAGCCATGAAGTCAGCAACCCTGTTGGCTTCACGGAAACAATGTTTAATTATCACTTCATCGAAAAGATGAAGATCAAGATCAAGTTTCACATCCTTCATAATACTAGAGATTGGGGAAATTGTTTAGCGGCTAAAATACCTTCATAATCAGTTAGGCCTTTGAAGAGGCCCTACACCTCAAATTAGAAGAGGGTCTAAACCTAGTAAGCTTCTAACGGGTCAATTCTTTCACTTAATCATATAAGACAAAGTATCCCAATTTTTTTTATTTTTCTATCCGAATGGGTAATATTTGATCCGTTGTAAGTTTGTAACAGACGAATGAGTAATATTTTACCCGTTGCACGTTTGTGACTGACAAATGAGAATTTGTGTTTTCTTTATTATCCTCTTTAACAATTGCTCCAATCTAAACAAGCTTAAACATTGGATTATTATTAGAAATCAAGACGGAAAGAATTCATAAAGTGAATCGTTGCATTATTGATAATCATTCGTTCGTGTTTTGAATGATTACATTGGCACGATATTTATAGTTCTCTCGAGATCTTAATCGTATCAACTATTATAGGCTACACATAATAAGTTTATTTATAGTACTTTTTAAGGAGTTGAATGATGTCGTTATTGAAAAGGATCAGTTCTGTTTACTAAGCTATAACAGCTAAATATTTACTCTGTTGAAGTTTCTCTTAAGTATCGTTTGGTAACTCGTTAGAATACTAACTCTACAGAAACATCGAATTCATGGGAATTAAGTATCTTGATACGTCGGGGGTTGTTAGCTGTTACAATCAGAAAATGATATGATTCTGACTCTACTCTTGTCACTGGGTAACATTATTGGATCTTAAAATAGTATTGTGATATTTTCAAGCCGTCTTGTCGTCTAATTGCACAGAATCTCAACCTCTGCATTTCTTGCACAAATCCTTTGTACCTGGTTACGATTTTTACGTACTCATAAACGAGCTTCCACTGCAACGATTTCCGTCTCAAAACTGCAAATCTTTTGTAAATTATGCGATGAACAATCGATAAGAATTAGAATAAATGAGTTAATGAGTAATTCGTGGGTAAACAACACGGTATTACAGTAATACCTTCGGACACTCATCTTCGAGTCTTTGGTGGTTGCATCGAGTGAACGCGAGAAATATATACTCTGCGCGAAAACCAGGTAGCAGCTGGTGTGGGTTTGTTGATACAAGTAGTTGCATTCATGCCACAATCCGTACGAAAATGACAACAAAAAGAGAAGAATTAAGTACTGTAATGAATTCTCCAATACCGCTTACCGACCCAATTAATTCCGAACTAGAAAGCGGGCCAAACGGAATCAGATGAGATTGATTTCAGCAGCCGAATCACTATCGACGACATAAATTCGGTGCCATCCCCGAAACTACCTCAGCCAATTCCATGCTGTTCTCAGTGTTCTGCATCACAGATTCACAGATCAGTATGACTGCAAGGCAGGGTCGAGGAGTCGGGATTATCAAAATAATTCAGCACAGTCGATACTCAATACAGTATTACAGTCGATCTTAAGTCAGGACTCGGGATCAAACCAACTGAGACGGAGTATGATACGAATACGGATACCGAGTCAATGAAGGAACACATCTAATCATTCTCGAATACGGATACCGAGTCAATGAAGGAACGAGTTTACTGAAAGTCGGAAATCAGTTTAATTATTCTCGAGAATGATTAAATGTATTTCGAACTTTCAATAAACTCGTTCCTTCATTGACTCGGTATCCGTATTCGTATCAGAGTATAAGAGTCCGATGCAATCAAGAATTTAGCGAACGAATGACCGAAACAAATTAACACAGCCTGAGAAAATGACCGAAACAAGTCACTTTTGAGTTTTGAATAGCAGATTTATTACAATTGTGAGCATCAACAGTTTCCGACTTCCCGGCACTTCTATACAACTAAGTTTACGATAACCTGTATTCACTTCCTATCGATCTTCCCCGTCTAGACACTAGTTAGGACTCGGGAATCGGGATATCAGCACGACACAATGTTTGATGTCTATATACACAAAAATCCTCGTTCTCAATTTTTACTTCCCGGATTCTAACGATGGAAACGTATTTAGTTATATACGCAGTGAAGACTGCCTAAGAGGATGAATGTCACCGCGATAAACATCGAGATGGTAAATGGCCTGAGTAATCAACTCTCTTAGTTGCGGGTTTTGAGCAGCGACAGTCCGATCAGCCCCCTGAAGTGCGGTCAATACCCTCGCTTGCTCGAGAGCCTCGGTGTTATTAGCATTTACAGCAAGGAAGCAGAGTAAAATCAGTCCATGTAGTTGAGCCTTTTCGCCTTCCCTAAGCAATCTCATCAATGGAATCACGGAATTGAACTCGATGATCGACTTAGCGTGTTCATGGCACAAGTAATTATCAGGGTGAACAAAATTCGTCAATGCAATCGCTGCCTCAGTGCCAACCTCGTGATCCTCGGAGCTTAGCTGCTCGGCCAATGGGCCAATCACACGGGTTTCCCTAGCCGGGAAAGTCCGGGAAAGCGACCCAATTGATCGAATAGCCGGGATTCGATACATAGAATGAGACGATTCCTTAATCACTCGCAAGAGCTGCTCCACAACAGCTATAGCAGCGGGGGAGTTCGTCTTGAATGTCGATCTACGAAGCTCAACATTCGTCTCAGCAGCAGACGTAATCTCCATTACAGTCATCAAACAGTTCATCTTCAAATCATCATGTTCCTTCTCAATCAACTTAGCTAAACACAACAGCCCTTTGGTATCGGTAATTCTGCGACAAATCGACACACTACCCTTAGCAAGCATCCACAAAGCCCTAGCACAGTTAACCTTCAACTCCCTCTTAACCTCGGAACTCTCCAATTCCCGTCCCCTCCTCGTCTGCCCCCCGCCACCCCGACTACTCCCTCCATCAGAATACTTCGACATGGACGAATACGACAGAGACAATGTCGGCCTCATCAACCCATCATTCCTCTCTTTCCCTTCCTTTTCCCTATTATTCTGCAAAATTGAATGAATACTATGCTTTGCAGAGTTCACACTAAACAGCTTAGCATCAAATACATCGTCATCAAACGTCTCAAACGACAACAACGACACCAACGGTCTAATTACATTCTCCCTGTCAAACTCCTCCTTAGCAACATCATCAAATTCCGCCATTCTAGCAACTAAACTCGAAACCCTAATTTGAACCTTCATAGGAGAATCACTCAAAACCTGCACAATAATCGGAATTCCTAAACTATCAACAATCACTCTAACTCTTTCCCTCTCATTAGCCACACTGTAAAGCGCAATTGCCGAGGCAATTTGCGCTTCAGGAGACGAATTCTCCTTCAACAGCTTAAGAAGAGGCGGTACACCGCCTTCTTCTACAATAATTTTTTTGTTACGGTCATTGTCAGCCGCTAGCGAGGCGAGATTGTTAGCCGCCTCGATACGGTCCGACAATTGACCGGACATTTGAACCGTCGCTGTATACGACCACACCCAAGGTAACACCGGATCGTTACTAGCAATCGGCAGAAGCGTTACACTCCCGTCTCCGCCGCCGCCATTCATGACGGCGAGAATCCAGTGAAGGTCGGAGGCCGAAGCGTCAAGAAGTAGAAGAATTTTACGGAAATCCGCCGCCGTAACGAGGTTCACCACACGGTGGAGAAAGCTACGGCGGCGACATTTCCGAACAAGCGAAAGCGTGCGGTTGAGATTCCGCGCAACGTCGACGGCAACTCGCCGGAGCGGTCTGTCATAAACCGGACCAGTTGTCGACGGCGACGTGGTGAACCGGACCGCAGACCGGAGCATTTGCGAAATTTTATCGATTTTTTTGCCGACTTCTGCGCATTCAAGCTTAAACGAAACCGATTCTCCGACTGATTTTCGAACTCTCTCCGCTAATACAATCGGCTCCGAGAGTTCGTCTTCGATACGCTTTTCCTCCACCGTTATCGCCGCCGTTTTTGCCGCCGTAACGGCAGTCATTTCGCCGGAATTGTGTCTTTGATTTCGAGGAATTCGTTGAGAATTTACAATTGAAGAGAGAATTGTGAGTGGAATTGTTGATTTTTTAAGGAGTCAATAGAGTCGTCTCTGAAAGGTCAGTTATTAGTAGAGGAGTGTTTCTGTGTGTGTTTTTTTAGATGGTGTAGAATTAATTGATGTGATTTATTTTTATTTTCCAAAAAAAAATCAAAGACACGGTTTCTCAATATCGTTATTAACATATAGAGTTAAGTACTCCGTATTACTCTAACATACGGAGTTAGGTATTCTCATTTGGGCAGTATAACACAAATTTTCATTTGCGATAGACATGTTCCGTCGTAAACTTGTGACGGGTTAAGTATTACTCACTTGGGTAGTAAAATACCGAATTTCTATGTTTTGTCTTATATAGTCAAGTGAGAGAACTTGACCGGTTAGAAACATGCGACGGATATATTTTTCGCAAGGGAGATTTATTGTTTATATAATGAGTTGATAAAGTTATTTAGTTTCTATTATTAAGCGGTTTCTCAAAAGATCTATTGTTTGATATTTTAGGTGAGTAGAATATGTAGACGTTTTGAGGTAATCGGAATCGTCTTCATTGATTTCTATCTGTATTTATCTATGGGTTTATCTGGTTAGATATAGGTTTATCTGGTTAGATATTATTTCCGAAAAATTTAGTGGTGGGTTGGTTGATGAGGTCGAGAACAAACAACAATTAGAAAAAGAAAATAAAATTATTATATTCCATAATTTTGTGAGATCGGATTCTCTAATCTCGTTTTATGTCTTATTTTATATCTCATTATCCTTCATTCTGACGTACCGTGAGTTTAATAGAAATAATTATCAATTATCTTGTGAAGGATGACTATCTTAAGATAAATGTAATGGAACAATTTCGAACAGGAGATGAGAAATAAAAGTGGGAAATAATCTCAACTCACACTTCCATACTCATTTAAGTTTGCATGCTCTACAAAATGTTTTGTGTGGGTTTTGTCATTGTGTAATTTAATTGAAAGTTTTTTTGGGTAGATTTCTTTGTTTAAGAGAGGTTTTCTCTTTTTAAATAAAATACTATGGGTATTGAATATGCAGTATTATATTAGATCGTTGTCCGAAGAGGATTTCAATTGCACTCGGAAAAAAAAAACGGAAGGATAATTTGTTCTTTAGCTCGAATACAAGGTATCTAGTTTTGCAATTTACTAGATACAGAGTATAACTGTATAAGTCAAAATTGTTATGAAATTTAACACTTAAATTTTAGTGATAAAAGCATGTATTGAAAAAGTCTTTTCAAATTAAATAACCTCATTTCTTGTTGAAGATAATTATTATTTCTTCATATAGTTACTCGAGAAGAGGTAATAAAAGACCCGACAAAAGAAAAATGGTCAGACTATAATTGTCAAGCGAGTGGGTTATATTAGGTCGGTTTTCGACCAGGTCAGGTCGGATCGGGTCAAGTTCCTCATATCAGATCAGCTTTTATCAGCTCTACGCCGATCCCTTAATGAAAATGTTGATTAAGAATGTACAACAAAAATATAAGTTAACAAAAACCATGAAAGGCACGCGTAATTTAATATCTTGGGGACGGCCTTTTTTGGTGTAGGTAAGCCCCAAATTTTCCGTTTCGTTCTTCTTTAATTAACTTTAATTTTTTTACGTTAATAATCTCTTGTCTCTCCTTTATTGGAGACTTGTTCTCACTTTTGTGTGAATTTTTTCTCATGAGTTTTGTTCTCACCTCTGTGTGAGTTTTGTTCTCACCTTTTGGTAGTTTTGTCCTCACCATTTGGTGAGATTTTCCCCTCTATTTGAGAGGTTCAAGATTTAACTGGAAGGTTCAAGATTTAAGTGGAAGATCGGCGCCTTCGTTGTTGATCCTATGGAGATAAGACTGCTGTCAGATTGCTCGTTACAAACTTTTTGGTCAAAAGAACTTGATTCTTGTAAATATTTTAGAAAATTTGGAGACCCTCTTGTGAAAAGCCGCAAATGGCGATATGTTAGAGGATGTTCAGAAGCGTCTCATGAGCCCGTCAAGTTTAGAAATTTTCTGTTGATCGAGAATGTAGTTTATTTGATTTTAATCGTTTTGTGTCCTGTTATTCTTGACCTATGTTGTAACCACCATAAGACTTTTGATTAATGAAACGATTTTTCCCTTAAAAAAAAATTGTATTTCCTATTGAAAAAACCGGTGATAATATTATGCTTATATTTAACCATAAAACGGTCATATTTTCAGACGAAGAGTGGTCGTCTAAAATAATATTTTTTGGACTTCAAGGTTGCATACTTGCATACTTGCATGAGAAGTCGACTTTCCTCAATTGGCTGTGCTTCAGATATTGATCACGTAATAAAACGATAACTAGGAGAATTTTATAGTCAAATGTAAACCCAACTAAAAGAACTAGCGGTATTATTGTGGTTACATTTAACTATGAAGTGATTATATATGCATGTCTGAAGTTTCAAACCGGTAATCAGAGACTTCTATGACTGTGTCCTTACTAAAGAATTTAGAATGAACCGATGTTGGTCCAAGAAAAGGAACGAAAGCAGATATGATTCCGTCCTAATAATACAGAGGGCATACAAATAAATACTGCACATATATTTACATATTTAAGAATTGCAAATTTTGCTTGAATTGAGAGAGAAGTAAGGAGGAGTACTTGAATCGAGAGGAGACGAAGGAGTATGGTAGGGCTATCTGTGAAGAAGAAGAGCAGCTCCGACCAAACCAAACCATAACGTGAGAGCAGCCCAAAATACTCGATTATTTTCCCAGCCATCGGGGGTCTTCACTTTGAGGACATCGCCAAGGTAGTCTTTGGAGGACGGAAGCTGACTTGTTGTTGATCCCCCGATTACCTGACTCCTGTCCTTATCCTTATCGGTCCAAGTTGATGCGTAGCTGCACCAACCAAACATTGGTACTCTTTAGGTGACCATTATTTCAACCAGAAATTTGAATTATAATGTCGGCTTAAAAACAATTGCAATTGAAACTAGGACTGATATCAACTAGAGGGCGAAATCCCGGGAATGCAGGGGTGTTAAAAGTTAAAACTCACGAGTGACAGCTTTATTGCCTTGTGATCCTACGTGGCTCGTCGGCTCGATGGTTTATGCACCCATAAAAACAACACAAATTATCATTGAAGACGGGCAATATCCGTCACAGAAGACGGATAGTGCCCCTCTCACATCATGCAAGTAGCAGTATTCATGAGATGTTCCATTTCCCGATTTTCCTCCCAGTTGCCTTTCCACTTCCTTGATCGTGAGAGGAGCGTATCCATTTTCAGCTGCTTGCGACAGCTTGTGACGGATATATTTATATATCCGTCACAAGCAAGACTTTTTCTAAAAACAAAAGCCCGTAGCAAGTTGCATTAGGCGGAAATTTAGCTAAGGGCGCCAGGATAAGATGTTTATATACAGCATTTACGCCACAGAGCACCTGAATCCTTCGTACTACTCATATTTCAAAATTGGGGTTAACTACTAAGAAACGAAATTGCCACAAGCTACTACAGAAATGTTGGTTAACAATTGATGGAAAGAAGCACATTAACTCCCACGATAAGCTCGAGTCAAAAAAATTCCGGCCCTTTTAGGTTAATACATTAAAGGAATGCAGATATTTCAGAATTACCTGTCGTAACTGGATCCAATTAGAGGGATTGTAACCATCTCTTCTTGGGTAATCTTGATTTTAGGCGCTTGCATAATGTAACGGAGCTCTGCGGCTTGTCGACGGATGCTGACACTAGGATGCGTTTGTTCCAATTGCCGATAAAGGGCAATGCATTCTGGATGGCGGTCATTGGCTGCATAGGCCATAGCAAGCCATATCTGAATCTGAAGAACAGGAAAAGGACTAATAAGACCAACATGTGAAATGAACCATCAATTAACCGTAATTTGTTAATAAGCTACTGACCTCCCCGCCATAGAGCGTAGGTCTCGGAATGATCGTCAGTGCAGCTTCTAGAAACTCAGTAGCTCGTCCATACATTCCCCTACCATAAGCCTTCTGGCCAAGTTCAAACATCTGTTTTGCAGTAGCTCTCCTTTCAGCTTGCTCCTTCGCCACCTGCAATGTCATAGATGAAGAAAAAAAATTGGTTAGGGGGACCTCAAAATTTTAATTCATTGCCGAAACACAAAAAAATAATACACCAACTGCGCCTTTGACGCATAATCATGCCATAATCTGGACAAACACACATTTTTCTGGAAGCAAAAGCATTGTCAGTTTGGAAGGCAAATATGTCGTGTCAGTTTCAAGGTTGCCTCCAGTCATCAAAATCTACAGTGTACAACAAAAATAAGAAATTTACACGAGATTAAAAGGACATAAGGAGCATTTCGATAGAAATATGAGTGATTCAAAATTGAATTAAGTCGATTTTTCTTACAGCAGCCAAACTTAAGCAATCAAAAATCCTAAAACGGATAGCAGAGTGCCAAGCTTTGATGCTGAAGAGAGTAGTGCAACAATGCAAAGCAGCAAAGGTAAGTAGTCTGTTATAACGGAAGCACAGAGAAAGACTAAAACTAACAATAAAGAATAATACGCACAGATTTACTTGGTTCACTAACGGTGTGTTAGCTACATCCACAGGGCAGAAGGGAAAGAGTTTTATTAATGTGAGGAGTTTTCAGATTAAAGATTCAGAACGATATAGAATATTAGGGGGCGTTTGTTTCGCGCATGGGTATGGGTTTGGAATCAGGAATCATACCTGGGTGGTATGGGGTTGGAACTCCATACCCGATACCTTGTGTTTGTTTCAATTGTAGGTGGTATGAGTTTGAAACTAAGTTAAAGTTGAAATAGGTAAAATTTAATACTTTAAATAATAATATTATCATATAAAATTATAAAAAAAAAAGATTTTATCAAATAATTATATAACATGTTTCGTTTACAATACATGTTAATATCTATTTTCCACATTTTTGATAATTGTAGTTTGATACCCATGGGTATCAAACTCATACCCACCCCCCCTCCCAAGGTATGAGAAACCCATACCTCGTGGGTTTGAGGTATGGGTATGAAACTCTCGAATTTGCTAAACAAACACGTGGTATGGGTTTGGCTCATTCCAAACCCATACCTTATACTTTTTAGATTTGAACCAAACACCCCCTTATTGTATCCTGCTAGGGTAGAAGTTAAGAGTTACTCTTAATCTAATACAATACAGATTTGACCTAATCTAATAATAAGGCCCAAACGGAAACCCTAGCCCAATACAGAATTCAGATACCCAACAAACAGATTCAAGGCATAGACCCAACATAGTCTTTGTAGAAAATTGTTTCCCTCATTTTCCCTCCAAATCTCACCATTTAAACAAAGAGTTGAGAGTCTCAGCGTAATCCGATGCACCAACAGGAAATACAACAGGGCTTGGCTACGTGATTTTCTAATCCAAATTCACAAGAATACAAGATTTACAATCAGAACCGACATAAAGCCTAAGAGTAAGAAGCACCTTTTAGTACATCCGTCTCAAAATGACCATAACCTTTGAACACAATGAAGATGGTGGTTTGGGAGGGTGAATATAAAGTTCTTTGAGTGTTCAAACAGTGTGAAGGAGCTGGAAACTTTATCAAGCTCTCCTAGCGCTTCTTAAGCGTACAAACACGGTAAGTGACAACGGCAGATATGCTACCTTAAAATCTGCTGGTTGCAAGACAAAAATATTACGCATTATAGTTTTGCAACGTAACTCAGCAATCCGCCAATCGGACTGTCATGCACCTCCCATGAAACAACCATCTTCATTTCTAAACTCGCACATACTATTTCAAATTTTCCCATCCATGAAATTATTCTCATAATTTTACAGCTAAAGCTTACATACTGCACGACAATCATATATGAATGTCTTCTATATTACCTCAAATTCTTCGGCATCATACTTGACTTTGCACAACATTAATGTTTACAAGTCAATGACAAGCAATACTTAAAAGTTAAAAGGGACACCGGAAATCATATTTCTATACATGACAGTCATTCAGTCAATTACGAACCAGAAACTGCAACATCATTCGACATTTACACTGAATTTACACATAGTATTAAATTGTCTGTTAACATGTTTACACCTCCTGGCACGAGAGGACAGAGGGCATACAACGTACAAGCATCACATAACATTTCATACTCCCTCCCTCTGTCGGTCCGCCCAATCATTTGTTGGCTCTAGACATTTAGTAGGCAGAAAATCATCGTTAGCTACTTCTTCCTCCGATCATTTCATTTCCATACGTTTGTCCAACCACTTGAGAGAAATTTTGAACAAAAGCACGAAAATAAATCAAATTGAGGCAGTATTACTTTTCGACCACAAATAGATCAAACTGATTCTCAATTTACACACAAATGACTAGAAAACATAAGAAATGAACACAAATCATAACATTTCATACTCCCTCCCTCCCTTTGTCCAATCATTTGTTCGCAAAAGACATTTAGTAGGGAGAAAATCATTGTTAGCTACTTCTTCCGTTCATTTCATTTCCATACGTTTGTCGAACCTCATGAGAGAAATTTTGAACAAAAGCACGAAAATAAACCAAATTGAGGCAGTATTACTTTTCGACGACAAATGACTAGAAAACATCAGAAATGAACACAAATCAATACAGTACTAATTTTTAGTACTATCTCATACTATAAGACGATCTCATTCAAAAACTATTGACAAATGAAATGCGCGTAAACAAAGGTAAACAAATGACGGAGACAGTAAGAGTAATCAGAAATCGAGTCTCATACTATAAGACGATCTCATTCAAAAATTATTGAGAAATGAAATGCAAGGTAAACAAAGGTAAACAAATGATTGAGACGGAAAGAGTAATCAGAAATCGACCTTCTCGAGTTCTTTCCTCACACGCATCTTCTTCTCCTCCTCACTCTCCTCACCACCGCCGTCACCGCCGCCGCTACCGCCGCTCTCTCTTCCCTCATAAATCCTATCTTGAACTTCGATAGCTTTCTTCTCCAACTCTCTCATCTCCTCAATCTCCTTAACTCTCTTCCTCATCTCCGTCTCCCAATCAAACACCTCCACCTCATCGTCCTCCTCATTACCGTTACCATTACCGTTATCATCATCGCTGTAATTCGCGCCGAATTCCACCGCGTTCCTCTTCTTCGCAAACTTCGCGGTAAAACTCCGATTTTCACCGCCGTCAGTAAAATCAATTCCCCACTCCTTCTCTCTCCTCTGTAAATTTAAGCTCAGTAAAACGTCAAAGTGAAGTAACCGTAAAGTTTTACGGTTTTCGGATGAGGTAATTTTAGAGGTAAAGTCTACGGGTAACGGTAAGTTTCCGAGCACCGTCGCCATTTTTGTCGACGTTGATGTGAAATGACGAATTTACCCTTGGAATGATGAGAAGAAGGGAGGAAGGGAAGACAGTTGTGAAGGGTAGGAGAAAGGGATATTTTATGTGATGAGTAATGACGGTTTTGCCCTTAGAGTGAGTGACGTGGATTGATGGGTGGAGGTGTAATATGGTGTAGTTTAGAAGGGTATAATTGGAAATGAAGGGGCGGGAATTTTTGGTGGTGTCGTGTGGCGGGTAGTGGTTTGGAGGAGTTTGGTAATGCGTTGAAGGAAAGGATAGAGTATATAGTTACGGAAGTCATACGACGTCGTATTCGATTGAGATGACGAAGCGCATTCTTCTCTTCTAGTGTTGGTCTGTTGGACTGTTGGCCTATTGTATAGGGCGGCCCGTTTATTAATTTTTGCTTCAGTTCTATTAGTTCTGTTATGTTCAGTTTAGTCCAATTTAGCTTCATTATGTTCAGTTTAGACAAGTTCAACTCCGTTAAGTACCCTTACAATCTAGTTTTCTCTTGTTTTCAATCATCTAATAAAAAACGACAAATTGCAATCACAGTTTGATTAATACAGAGTAATATGAACACTGGTGTCTAAGAAATAAAAGTATACAAAATAGTTACAACCAATTATGGATGCCGGCAACGTGGACTCTTATGAGAACACGACCTAATACCCTGTTTTATCACGACACGTAATTGACACAGCCTAATACGACACGACATATTGTTGGTTATGAATCGCCTATGGCGTGATATTTTCATTTTATCGGCACACCACAAGGCCCTTTCTTATGTTTGGTGTGCCTTAACAAGACACGATCGTCTGATACAATCACTTCCATCTCTAAATCTCTAATTACAATGACCAAATTATTTAAACAAATGCATGTGCTAGCGACAATAAATAATACAATTATAAGAAATACTTGGTCAAAATAAGGAAAATTCACAATCAAATTCAAAACTAGTAAGTGGCGATATGTTCACCTTAAATAAATGCGTGATTATGGTATCTGCAAAGAGAAGGTAAGATCCCCTACGCCTTCAACCGAGTAGCTAACGCCCTTTGATCGCACTTGGTGCAACTACCTCCCCACTTATTGATTAATGTCAGATGATTCGTTATTTTATCTTTACGTTATCTTAATAAAAGACATCGAAAACATTTCTCCGATTTATTATCTCATATATCACCTCTCATGTGCATATTTCTTACCGAGATTGGTCTCCGACTTAAGTTTAAAATCAGTTAAATATTACTCCATATTGATACTTATGATAGAAATTTGTCCAAAATATCTGACTTTATCCGTGTCTCATCCATATAATTAACCCGTTTCTTGTTTAACCGAGATTCGGGTTCTCATCAAAGTCAAATGGGCCGGGATCAAATAAGCCCACAACCACTCAAGTCCAATTGCTCTAGTATACTTGTATAGTTATATGATGTATCTCTCAGACCCCAGAGAAATAACAAACAAAAGCAATGGAGTCATATCAACCACCACACGCGCCACCACACGCGCCACCGTCTGATCCCCAATTTTCTCATTACCACCACCAAAACCACCACCAATATCCCCCACCTCCTCCGCCGCCTGCGCCGCCGCAACAGCATAATCAATGGGCCCCACCACCACCACCACCACCACCGCAACAACAACCCCATTCTGCTTATCCTGCGCATCCTCCTCCACCTTATCATGCGCCTCATCTCTATCCCCCTCCTCCTCATCCTCCCCCTCTCCCTTCTTACCCTAATCAGGTACTACTCATTTTCTAGGGTTTCATCTTATTTACGCACTTCCTCCGTTTCCGTCTCCGTCATTTGTTAAATTTTTATTGAATTCGTCCTCGTTAATAGAATAAGGAAAACCGTTGACGAGGACGGAGCGAGTATTTACTATGCTACTCCCGTTGACGGAGCGAGTATTTATTATGCTACTGTATTTATTTCCGTCATTTGTTTACCCTTGATTAACTCACGATGTTATATCATATGTAGTCTAATTAGATTTGTTAGTTAGAAATGTGATCCAGAATGTTCATGACCATTGTTGTTAGTTGTAGCTGAGTATTATGCTTGTTTGCTGTGATTTGGCTTAGTTTTGTGTAGCTAGATTGCAAATGCCGTTGTATTTGATGGCGGTATCACCGAATATTAGAGTATTAGGCGATCATATGTTAAGGCTATAAATGTCGAGAGCATTGGCAACAATTGGGAATGCTATATTCTCTGAGCGGTTTTGGACCAGAAATTATTTGCTTTGAAGTTAGAATCAGTGTTTCTGTTGCATACTGTGGCGGAATTGTACTCACGGTGTGATATGATGGCAGTTATGTTATGCGTTGATTACTATGTTACTCTAACTCGGCTTGAAGGGTAGGACACGGGTACGTATCGAAGTGTCGGATACGGCTATTTTTTGAAAAAGTTAATGTTTTGGTAGAAAATGCAGTGTTCGAGTGTCATGCCAATGACCAAGGATCAAGTGTCGGACACGGGTACGAGAGGTCATATGAAGTGTCGAAGTAACATAGGTCGATTATGGTTAATTTGAAACAAGTTAGGTGTCAATGAATGCAATGATTTTTTGCTTATACTTATGAAAATAACTGAAATGGTATTTTAAGCCAATGGCTGTAGAAAGGTCTTTGACGATGAGATGATTTGCAATTTGTGTTTTCGATCTGGTTATCTAGGTTTATTTTTATCTCTGCTACTGGATATCCGATTAAGCGTTTTCAATGGAATATCTGCATCGTGATAGCCTCTTGCTTCTTTGAGTTTAATCTCAAGGAAAAAACGAGAAGGTAGTATTGGTGCTATTGTTTTTTTGAAATATGCTGATTTAGTTGAAATAGTAGTGGAGATAAAATGTCTTGGTTGAAGTATTTGCACTGTGATAGCCCCTTGCTTCTTTGAGTTTAGCTGCAAGGAAAAATCGAGGAGGTAGAAAGGTGCTATATTGATATTTAGCCTACTGATTTACTTTGTGCAATGTACTAGACATGCTTTTGCACTTCTCATCAAGCTAAACATTTGGATATTTTGCTTTTAACTACTCTGAAGATGTTGTCATTTTCCAATGTTTCTCTTGCTATATCTAAGTACTAATTACTGAATATGAACTGCTTTTGGAGTTCAGCGGTAAGTTCCCTTTTTCTCAACGTTGAGTCCCCACGAGGGAGCAACCGCAGAGTTTTTTTTACGGTTGTCGGTGGTAATTTTTGATGTAAGGTCTGCTGGTAAAGTTGGGTTTTTGAACATTGTCAACATTTGCCGGTGATGTGAAATGGTTGTTTTACCCTCTGGAGAGAAAAGTAAGGAGAGAGAGAGAGAGAGAAGAGTGTTGTTTTGGTGCGTGTGTGAGAGAGATTCTACATGGGGTGAATGACTGTTTTCCCCTTGGATTAAGTTAGGTGGGGTGCCCATTGAAGTTAAATTCGTTGTGGTCTGTAAGGGTAGGATTGTCAGTGAGGGGGGAGAGTTACGTGGCATGAATTTGGGGTTGGTGTCATGTGGCGTGTAGTAGTTTAAAAGAGTGGTGATGCGTTGAAGCAAAGGATAAAGATTACAAAAGACTAAAATTATCAAACGATGACGACGTCGTACTAGACTGGTATGAGTGGATGACAACACTCTTCTTCATTTTATGCTTTGCCCTATTGGCCCTGTTGGTTCTTGTACCCAATTACTAAACATTTTCGACTAAATATTTTTACCTTATTTACGTGCTTCCTCGGTCTTCGTTATTTGTTATGTACTTTTCTAGGTTTTTACCTTATTTACGTACTTCCTTAGTCTTCGTAATTTGTTTACCTTTTATTGAAATCCTCTGCATAAAAAAAAGGAAATAAACTGTTGAGGTGGACGGAAGGAGTATTTATTATACTACTTCCTTTGTCTCTGTAATTTGTTTATGTCTGACTAAAGACATAGGGAGTATTTTATTGTATTTATTTATTTATATGCAGTATAATAATTAGCTTCTCTGAGTGTTGTCGCAAGGAAAAAGCGAGAAGGAAGTAGTGGTGCTGTTGTTTCTTGTAGCGAAATATGCCGATTGAGTGGAAATAATGGCAGAAATAAATTGTTTTGGATGAAGTAGTTGCACCGTGATAGCCCCTTGCCTCTTTGAGTTTAGTCGCAAGGAAAAATCGAGGAGGTAGAATGGGTGCTATATTGATATTTTAGCCTACGAATGACTATGTGCAATGTGCTAGACATGCTTTGCTCTCCTCATCAAGCTAAACATTACTTGAATATTTCTCTTTTAGCCACTCTGAAGGTGTTGCCGTTTTCCAATGTTTCTCTTGCTATATCTATCATCTATGTACTGATAACTGAATATGTTTCTCAACGTTGTGAAATCCCACACTGCTTTACTTTCTCTATTGCCCATGTTGTTTGACCTACAAGATTAATCCATTCTCTTTTCTGGCTTCGCCCGCTTTTGACCATAAATTTGTTTGTCAAAATTTTGGTTTTAGTGCCAGGCCGCCAGCTATTTTAACTTCTGACTTCTCCATCTGTCTACAGGATTGGGGAAACGGAAATTGGACACACCATGCAGGCTGGGAATATCCTGCAGGTAAATCATATTGTTACCCAAATCTCTATACTTGTCTGGCTATAGATTTTATATGCATGTTTAAATTATTTTGTAAAAGCTACTTTCTGTACGATTAGTATAGGATGGATTGAAAGGAATATAGATTTCGTTTGATTAATTCTACATACTATAATTTCCCCTTTTTTATCTGTTTATGTTTACACATCTTTTGGCTCACATTTATTAAACACATAGCCTAGGCTTAGTTCTTTTACTTCATCCGTATCGTATTTGTCCCGTTTCTAGTCCTTGGTCTTGTTGATTACTGTTCGAGTGTTCGGACCTAGCCACTTAGGTAGACTTATAGATAGACAAACTCAATTCTTCCCAAATGCTGTAACCCTTTTGTAACTTGTACTGAACTTTCTTATATGTCCTGCCCTTAAAAGAGCTATGATGGTAAGCTGGCCCTAGTTTTCTTCTTTGTTTAAAACAGTTCATAGCAATGAAGAAGATTGGGCAGCAAAGGCAAAAGCTTGGGCATCTGCAAGATCTTCAGTGGAGAATCAGCAGCCACAACCAGCCACTCGACAAGAACACCCATCTCCCTATGATAACCAGTATCCACAGCCTAATGAATCCCATTATCAAGATGTTCAAACTTATGGTTCTGCATCTGACTTCTCAAGTTATCAAGGATATGTGGCACCTTCTTATAGGCCACCAGGCCCACCAGCATTTCATCAGCAGGAGCAGGCACCAGTCAGCTCCTATGCTTCAGAGTCGCATTTCTCATTAACCGCAAAGGATACAGTTCTTGGTGGAGATAAGAGTGCCGAATTTGCTCACCATCGAGGCCCAACTTATTCTTCAGTTCACCAGCAGGAGGTACCTTCTAGTTATTCTCCTGCTCCAGGTAATAATTCACTTGGAGTTTGCACGTGAATCAGCTCACATGAACTTATTTGCTTAATTTATGATGAGTTGATGACTTGCACTAATCATCGAAATAGAAGATTGTTTTACAGAAATCTATATAGGTATTCAAGTGTTAACTTTAAGAATGCCTTAATGTTTTAGCTTCCTCTGTCTATTACCTAGCGTGATCTGGTTCACTGAACTGTGCAATTGTGCGTGATACTTGTCAAAGTACTGCCATTCAATTTTCCTAGCTGTGTGATCTGATCTGATCTGCTTCAGAACTTTCTAGTTTTGATATTGCTCAACTCTTAGATCCTCGTAGAACACCATGTACAAGTAGCTGAACATTTTGCTAATGCAAAAGATGTTGGCAACTTTATGTTCTTGGCCCCAAAACTTAGATTCTTTGAATTTTGAGAGACCGAAAACTTTAGCAAACAGGTTTTTTTTTCCAACATCTTAATATGGAAGGTGGATGAATAATAGTGGAAGGATGGTCTAGTTGTTTATCTATTCCCTATTTCCCTTGCTTTCCGAACTGTAATTCAATCTCATATGTACATTGTTCTCTATACAGAGTATAATAGCGTTTTCTTTTAGAAGAATCAGAGTAACATAGTTCGGTAGGCTTGAGTGTTATTATCAGCTGGTTGATTCCAAAGTTTATGGCAGGTACCCATGATGGCTTACATGGAATGCAACATGGTAATTCATTGCTGACTGCTGATGGCAGACTATTGCCGGTAGATTATCCTCAGTTTGCACATGGAAATCATTCACTAGATCCAAGGAATCAACCTCTTGAGTTTGCATCGACAATCAATCATGAAGTTGATCATAAGATGATGTCTAGCTATTCTGACTCTTCTGGGCCTGTAAGGCGAACAGATTATGGTGCTGCTGTGTCTTCTTTGCAGTCTTGGACAGCTCCAGATGCAACATATCCACCAATTGCTCCCGCATTTCCATCAGCTCTTCAGGTCATTGGTTATCTTTTCTTGTTAACTTTTATGCTTCTGCTAGTATACATAAGCTGAACTTTGGTGTCATTGTGCAGCATGACATTATTGGTGGGCCTCCGCAACTTGGACAACATTCTCCATTGTTTGGAACGGGCCCAGGCTTCCAACCATCGGTTTCTACTCATGTTGGTCTGAGTTCTGGGATGGCTCTTCATTCTGCTGCATCTTTTCCTGTTGATGCATATGGGGTTCCCCTAAGCTCTGAGCGCCCTAAAAAGGTACTGCCTTCTTTCAAATATTATACTACCTCCTTCCCATTTTTGTTGTCTCAATGCGTATTTAGCTACAACATATTAAGTTTGATTTTATCAAACATCTGTTTTTACATTACCACCCTCAGCCAAGTTGTATCTATTACATATTCTGAGGAAATATTGGTCAAAGGTGACATGGTTTGACCACATTGGGAACGATATAATTGGGATGGAGTAGGTTGATGCTGCTTACATCAATCAAGAATTTAAATATTGCACTTGTTTACCTGCGCTTTATTTGGTTTCAGGCTGCAGTACCTAACTGGTTGAGAGAGGAAATAATCAAGAGTAAGGCTACAATCGTGAAGTCCACATCAGAGCACTTCAAAGAAGGTAATCAATCATTTGAAGATGAGTTGATTGATAAGCCAATTGGAACAGGCGACCAAGAAGACAGCAAAAGCATAGATTCAGCCAAGTCAGCCGAAGAAGATGATGATGAGGTATTTCATATCTGATATTTGATTTGAACAGCTGAAAATGGCTAGCGCCTCTGTTCTGGTTTGATCGTCCGCCATATGCTTATTTCCAGGATGAGGAAGATGTCCAGAGAACTGCAGCTATCCATCAGGAGATAAAACGTGTTTTAACCGAAGTGCTTTTGAAGGTTGCTGTCTGCTTGCAGATTGAAAGATCTGTCCGTCTACTGTGATGCTTCTGGGATTTATTATTTCTCTTTGTGCAGGTCACGGATGAGCTTTTTGATGAAATCGCCACCAAAGTACTGAGTGAAGATGATCATACCTATAATGGTGATTCTTGTGGTGCTCACTTTCTGCTTATTTGATGGCTATTTTTGTATAATTCTGACATTTTATTGAGTCATTCTTTTACTAGGGGTGGATGACTCAGATAAACTAATCCCAGTTCCAAAGGTTTCCCTACCTCCTGTCTCGACTCCTATGGAATCTGTGAAGGTTAAGATTCCAGCTAAAGTAAAAGAGCCTGAGGAACATGCTAGTGGAGAAACAAGTTCAGGATCACCTGTGAATATTTTAGGCCTTTCTAATTATGCGTCTGACGAGGATGATGAGATCCAGGCTTCAAATTTACACAAGTCCGAGAGTCATGAGGCTCATGGTACCAGTGAGAATGGTCATCTTCAGATAGCTGAAGAACACAAAACAAATCAGGTTTCTACTGAAGTCGATAACGGTAACAGGAGACCAATTGGGGTTCATGCTGAGTATGGTATGCCAGTTATTGATTTAAGTGGTCGTAGGGTTACCAAGGATGTGGTTGACAGTCCCGATAATATCCGAGCCTACTCCTTGGATGTGAAAGGCGTTGGTGTCACTTGTGATGATGCTAAGTCTACAGATAAAGGCCTTAAAGAAATTGTTCATGGACCAGATGTTCACGTAGAGAACCTTAATCCTAGAAGTTTAGCCAGAGACAGTTCTCAGGAAAGAAGTGTCAGAAGACACGAAAAACATGATAGTACAATGAGTTCATCTGGAAGGGACAGTTATAAGGAAACAAAGCGCACTCGAGAAAGAGAAGCTGAGAAGGATGAGAATTATAGTCGGCAAGATGAAAGGCATAAGAAAAAGGATAACACGGAGGATAGTAAACGAGAAAGAGTAAGAGACAAGAAAGTGAGGTCCCCTCGCCATGGGGAGAAATCAAAGGAATCTGGTTCTAGTAAAAGATCCCCTCATCGTGAAGGTAAAGATAGCAAATGTGAAAGGGAGAGAGACAAAAAGAGAAGCAGTAAAGATGATGGAGACAGAAAAAGAGGAAGAACAAAGGAAGAAAAGGGTGATAAGTCTAGACATAAGTCAACTGATGCTGGTAGACACAAAAGAAGACGCTCATCTTCCGTTGATAACCGGGGTAAACAAGTTAAGGAACCAATTCTCTCCGACAGCTCTAGTGATGAAGTATCAGAGGACTCTAGAAGGTTGTTATTGTACCCTCTCATGTACTTCACACCTGACTATGCTAAATGTAATAACCCATTGGTGCTGATTTGTTCTTCTTCTTTACAGAAAAAGTCATTCAAAAAGGCGCAACTTGTCACCGTCTCCTGTCAGGTCTAGGCGAAGGTATGTTGTTTGTTACAGATTTTACCTTGGATGTCATTTGTTCCTGTATCTGTGGTACTTATCTTTCTATCGGAAGTGCATCTGGTAGATTTGGTATTCTTCATAGAGCTAATACTAGGTTTCTTTGATATTTTCCAGATTTGATTGTTGGGATTTTTCTTTCATGTCTGATTGCATTTCTGGAAACTAAATTTTGATGTATATGACCAAGTCACCAAACCATCCATCCAGTCATACACCGAAATACTTAGTAGGACTAGGAGAGAGTAGTAAAAAGGGGTATTTGTTTACCTAGAGACCTTTTTGTTGTGTTTATTAAAGCTTGTGCCACCTAGTTTTTTTCTTTTTGAAATATATTAGAGACAGCAGAAGTATATTGTTGATACTTATTTTGTACTGTTTTAAGGAATGCTCATACTATTTTAAAGTGACAATGACTTAAGATACAACATTTTAAAATGTTATGGTGATAGGTTGTTATTTGACATTACGTTTTATGAGTTTTGATGTCAATAAGGCATGGTGGACCTATATTCCCTGGATGTAGTTAAGTGTCAGACTCTCCTGTTTTATGGAAAATCTCCATGTTTTCGGTTTAAAATGGAGTGTTCAGGTGCATACTCCGTACTCGCATCCAAGTATGAGTACAAGGTAATTTGAAGAGTGGGGTAGCATAGATGTTGGATTAAGCTATTGCTATATGGATGAATATTTTGTTACTTCTCTACTGACCCCAAACATTTTGGGACTAAGGCTCTGATGTTGTTGTTGTCTCTACTGTTTTGTATCTACTTATCGTTATGAGTGTTTACTTCTATGTCGGCTTTCTGGCACTCTTCTTTTTCAATCATTTTTGTCAGTCACCCTGCTTCCTGCCATGCATCCATCTGATCGAACGGGAGGCCTTTGTAATTTGGGTTCTAAAAGATCAGAATGTACCAACTAAAATGGAGGTTTGGTGCTCTGTGTCAAACAATGAACATTATGCTTGTCATGTCGCCTGAGATAGTGAGAGTAGCTTTTTGTTTTGTTGGGCTTTTTAGCCTCATTGATGTTGTCTTTTTGGAGGGCTGTAGTAAGACGATGAAACCTGAAGTTCCAGGCCTGTAATTCTGTATACCCCCCCCCCCCCCCTTTCTTTTACCGCTCTTTTTCTCTCCGGTACAACGAGGTTTGTTGGCCGTCGAGTCTTGGTCTTCTCTTTGTTGTTGATCTAGTATCTAGCTACATGTTTTCTGGTTGGGGTGTAAACTTGGGAGTGGTGAGTAAATTACGGTACTTCTCCTTTGGGCTTTTATTTTATTTCTGGTTGTTTGCCAGTGTTTGAACGGTAAGTATCTATATGACTTCATTCTTAAGTAGTTTGATAATGATTGATAAAGCCGAGAAATCCTGAATTTTGAAATAATTGCTCATGGGATCAGTATGATGGGTGTTTTTATTTATAGACAAGTTTCGAGGTCACCTCGTAGCAAGCATACTCAGCGAAGGCATTCTCCTTTCTCTTCTCTTGATGATAGCAGGTATGTTTGGTTTGTGTTACTGGCTCCGTTTTGTTTGTGCTGTTTTTGTAAGTATCGTAGTAAGATTACACAAATTTCATGAGGCGGCATCTTGATTATGTTATCCTGAGATTGACTCGTGTCAATAATTCAATATAGCCGACCCCAAATCATTTTGAGATTAAAGCTCTGATGCTGTTGTATGTTGTGACACATATCAAAATATGAAGGGTAAATGGGAGGAATTTATAGTCAGTGGGTGTGGGTCGGTCTCACATTATGTTTACATGAGACCTTTCAAAAGACTATTCGGCTTACAAATTAAGGATAACACCAAGGTATAGCGAAGTGGTGCACCGTAGCTTAAGGTGAACATAGCAGTTGGTCGTCTTGATATTTCTGTAAATAGTAACTTTATAACATCTTTAGGGAAAGGAGGTCGAGGTCAAGGTCACCAGTTCGCCGGCACCGGAGATGACGAAATGTGTGGATTCCGGACAATGACGTGTTCCAGAGCATCTCTAAAACAACCGAGTTCAGCCACTGAACCACAATCGGAAGGACGGTTTCCATCCGTGCACAATTCCAATCCCGGTTGTGCATAATATTCAATTTTGGTTGTCAGTTGTGGTCACATATCATCTGTTGTGTCCTTTAATGCGGCCAGTTACGCTTCTAAACTGTGGTCGTGATGATCGTAGAAAACTTTATAAAAGGGTTGTAGACTGTATTGTAAGGTGTCGGTCACGGCCCTAGATTAATAACATGGCTCTCCGACATCCTTTTAAAACACATTTGTAAACTATTGATTTCGGGCTGTGTGAGTATGTAGGTGTGTAATCTCTGCCTGTCTAATACCTCTGTATTTTGGTTTGTTCATCCCGAGAACTCTAGATTCTAGAATCTTGATTTTCGGATTTGAAGGATGATAACATTGAGTCATCTCGGTTGAGACGAAAATCCGAATGTTTACTTCATTTTAAAGTTGGGTTTGGTTGATTACTAGTTCTCATTTCAGACGGAATATTCTTAGCCTTCAGACGGCCTTATGTGTCTACTTTCATTGTAAAATGTGACCGTTTAAACTAGGGCACAATTAGCTGTAAATAGGTCACATACAAACGTCTGAACTCTAAAGCATTCCGTTAATTGTACCGGTATGGCAGCATGTTATGTAGATACAAAGCGATTATCTAACAACAAATGCATCTCACCGTCTCGTCTCAGGTGTTTTTTCGTGTCAAATGAAACAGAAAGCCAATATAATAACATAAATTCTACTTTACGACGGTCGCACATACGATCAGTAAAAAAATGATCACATTTTGATAAGTAGTGACCACGTTTGATTAAATAGTGACCCGTTTTTTGTTTAAAAAATGACCTAATTTTCAAAAGAGGTCACTATTTATCAAAAAGTAGCCACTTTTTACCCCAAAATGGTCACATTTTGCAAAAAATATGGGATGAGATCGTCGTACAGGAAAACTATGATATATAATAAAGGGAGGAGATTCGAACCGTATGGTCTATTATCAAGGTAGGACCTGGCTAGTATCGTCTTATTTCAGTGACATCGAATTAACGAACAAGATACAATCATACAAATATACAGGAGCGGAATCAAGTTAAAAATTGCAGCTACATCGAATTACCGAACTAGATAAGACCTCGCTAATGTCGTCTTATCTCAGTGACATCGAATTACCGAACTAGATACAAATATACAATAAACGGACCTAAATTTAAAATTTCAGTGAAAACGAATTACCGAAATAGATAAAACCTCGCTAATATCGTCTTGACCATTAAGATAGGACCTTGCTAATATCGTCTTATTTCAGTGACATCGAATTACCGAACTAGTACAAATATACAATAGAATTGCGGACCCGATTTAAAAACTTCCTTAACCCGGACAAACCCGAATAACAAACGGACCCAAATTTGAAGCCGCATCTGTTATCTTCGTACAGAGTATCACATTTTCCTCTCCCTCCAAATGTTAAAACCCTAAACCCCGCACAAACCCGAAACCCTACATTCTCCCCCAAATCGGCTGCCACTTCTAAAAAAATCACGAGCTTTATCCCAATTCAATTAATTTATCACTCAATTGAAGTCCTTAATTAAGCAAAAATGCAGCACGATGAGGTCATTTGGCAAGTCATTCGCCACAATCATTGCAGTTTTATGTCCAAGTACGAACCTAAGTTCTTCCTTGATTTCAATTTGTCTTATTGATTGTTTGTATGTTTAATTAAGCTCAATTGATTTTGTATTTATTTTTTGTTTATGATTTTGATTCAATTAGGATTGAAACCGGGAAATTTTGTCGAAATCCGTATAATGTGACGGGTATTTGTAATCGGAGCTCTTGTCCGCTTGCTAATAGTCGATATGCAACGATTCGTGATCATGAAGGTACTAATTCTATTTAATTTTGTTTTGTATTGAAATTTATATTATACAGCTTTAATCTTTGATTTTTTGCTACCAAGTAAATGTAGTGTAAAATATAAAATGCCGCCCGTTGTATGGCGTGAAACGGTTTCATTTGAGTTTTTATGTCGGTTTTACTGCAGTTTGATGTTTTGCTATCATTAAATGTAGTATTTTATATGAAATGAAGTTGCTGTATGCCGTACAATGGTTCCATTTCAGTTTTTGTTGCGGGTCGGTATTTTGTTAATTTTGTGATGAAAATTGCAGGAGTGTTCTATTTATACATGAAAACGATCGAGAGAGCTCACATGCCTAACAAGTTATGGGAAAGGGTTAAGTTACCGCGGAACTATATTAAGGCTATGGAAATCATTGACAAGCATATGGTACTTTGGTTTTGGTTTATTTACTGTATTTACCTTGTAGTTAGTTGTTTTGAAATCAAGGGTTTGATCATTTTGATGATTAGAAAGCAGTTAGTTGTTTTGAAATGAAGGGTTTGATCATTTTGATGATTAGAAAGCGGAATGAAATGAAGGGTGTTTGGTGTTACTTAAGGAGTTAAGGTAGTCATTTATATGCTGGAACTTTGCAGATGTTCTGGCCGAAACTTCTTGTGCATAAAATGAAGCAACGATTAACGAAGATGACTCAAATGAGGATACGTATGAGGAAGCTTGCACTAAAAACGAGGTGCTACACCTACCTTGTTTTGCTGGTATTTATTGTTTTAGATTGGGGAGGGTGAAGGCATGAAGGGTGTTATTGGCTTATTGCTGCTGCTTGTTCATGTCCATGAGGTCTACTACTGTAAACCTCGTACTCATACTTGGTGATTTATTTGCTTAAAGATCTGCTCTAAAGCATATGAGAAGACTACTAGAATGATTTGATATTTTGGATTTTATTTTTGATGCATTGCCCAATTGGTAATGCCTGGCTCAATAGTAGAGATATACTAATTCATATGTCACACATAAACCTTAACTCTGATTTATGGTGGACTCAGTCATATGCTAAGATAAGCGGACTTTGATGTCTGCGTCAAAGGGAGTGATTTGAATTTGAAGTGCAAGCCAGTTTTGCTGCTTATGTACCCAAGACATGCACTTAAAATCTAAGAGGAGTGGCAAGTTGATGGCATTAAAAATGCTCATCATTTTAAGGCTCAATTCGTTCTGCAGCCTTTTAATGAAATGCCATCATTCTTCTTTACCACTTGTACATGTATGATGTATCAATAGAAAGTTTCCATTCATCTGAGGTACTGGGATAGGGGATATATATAGATTCATGATGTGTATTCTCATTTGATGTTTACCAGAATACGGCAGTGGTGTAAGAATTTCCCCAGAAGTTAATGCTGAGAACCAGAAGCTAATGCTTTGCGACTTTGTTGACCCTTTAGGCCCTTCTTGCAAAATACTTTTGAGAAACTAAACAATGTTTTTTAGGCTCACTTGCAAAATACTACCTATTATACTCAAGATCTTTCAAAATACTACATATTATACTTTTTTTTTCCAAATTACTACCTACAAAGCTAAAATTTTTCCTAAATTCCTACCTAATACCTGGATTTAGGACTTAATTAAGCATAATTAACCATTATCAGGCAACTTTCATGGTTTAGCCCCCTTTTAATTGAATTCTAAATAACCTACACATAATACCCTTATTATTGATTCTTTCTTTTTCATCCTTTTCATCCACCCACCACCATCAACAGTCAACACCACCTTCAACAATTATCACCATTATTAGTCACCACCTTCAACACGACCATTATTTATCTCGCTCAATGCCACCGCAATTACACTACATACCACTACTCCAAGCCGCCTCTGATTCAATCCTACAATCTCACTTCCACAACTGCCGCACAGAAACCCTCCCTTCACCGCCGTAACCCTCACCACAACTATCATTCACGCCTGCCTTCTACTACAAAACCTAGCTAATAAGTTGTCATACTCCTTATATCTAGGTTTTTTGATTGGTAGGGACTTAAGTATGGTGATGGTGTGGGATAAAGGTGGGACTTGGGTGGCGTTGTGGTGGTGTATACGTTTTTGGGTGTGGCTCTATTAGGGTGTAGACGGTGCTATGTTGTGGTTGTGGTTAGGTTGTGGTGGTGATGGTGGATTCTTGTGGTGCTAGAAAGGGTGAGGATGAGTTGAAGAAGTGTTTTAAGGAGGGGCAAAATGGGTATAACATATCAAAATCTGTTTTTTTATCATTTTGGCCCAATTAAGATCTAATTTAGGTATAAGTTAGCAATTTGAACAAATAAGTATAATATGTATTTTTTTTGATAACCCTGACTATAATAGGTAGTATTTTACTACTTTTCCTATTTTTTATGCACTTCTAAATGACAAAGGCAGTGCTACGCTCAATGTCCCAGTAGGAGTCTTAAGTTATTTTTGCGATGAAATTCCTTGTATGTATTCCTCGTCTGATTAGAGTGTTAGTATATTGTTTTTTACGTTCTAGACTGCTACATTATAAGTTTTTGTGATGTTCCAGAAGACATCTATGTCTTTTGTTAATTGATTTATCATGTAGAAACAAAAAGGTATCTCTCCTATTCGTTTTTTTTTTTATTTTCTCATTCCGATAATTCCTTGCCAATTGTAGTCCATTTGCCTCTTGTCTGAAGTACCGTTCTTCTGTATTTCACTGACAATTTTTTTCTCTTATAGGGAGAAGATAATGTCCATGCCCAGGAAGCAGTCCAAGAGAGACTCTAGAAGATTAGAGAAGGCTGAGAAAGCAGCAAATATTGATAACGTATAAGTAGCCCTGTACTATTATAAGGATTATGTGGAATATGTAATTCGCTTAGAATCATAACTTAAACATTGTGTTGCAGAAAATCGAGGAAGAATTGGTTCAACGTCTCATAATAGGGTCTTATCCAGATGGGATTCACAATGTTCAACAGGAATTATGGAACAAGTATCTTAAGCAGCACGAGATCGAAGATGAGCTTGAAGAAGAGGTAAGTGATCCTCTTTTTTCGTGTTAACAATTGCGGGGGAAAATTCCAATACTACCTCTATTACAATTTTATGGTCTCATCTGATTAATCCAACTTGACACCACTGAGTTATTAATGTCAAATTTGTCACCTGGTTTATAAAGATTTCTTATTTAACAATTGCGAGAGAACATTTCAAAAATTCAACATTTGTTTAACCAAGAAAACCAGATAAGGATAATATAGACGAGATGTAGGGAGTACCTATTAGCCTGCTTAGTTTTATAGGGTTTCTGATATTCCTTATATTGGCGAGCAGCCTTCCGTTTATGCTTAACATTTTATTTCAATCAGCCGGAGGTAGAGTATGTCGAGGGCTTTGAAGACCTAGAGGAGGAGGACGATATGGAGGATTTTGGCAATAATGCAATGGCCACAATTGATGACGATGAAGGTAACTTTTCATCTATTCTCTTAACCCCTTAAAAAGACGGTAGAAAGATAATGTACCAATATTAGCAATTAGCATGCTTGAACAGTTCTTTGGAAATATTTTGCATTTCTTCTGCCTTTCACTTTCTAAATGCTTATTAATCCGCTTATGAAAATAGATGGAATGGAAGATGATGATGAAGAAGATGACGATGATGATGACGTGGAAGAAACTGATGGAAAGGCAAGAAGAAGAGACTTCAGTTCAGGTTCCAAGGGAAAGAAGAAACCAACCGTTCTTGTTGAGGTATATTCTTTTACTCGGAATATTTACTGTAATTACAATTTACGAGTTGCTGGAAACGAACATGGTTACCAGAACTCATGTCATAGCTCGTACATCACGGATATGCGTTCATAGGTCTCATATGCTACATGGCTACAGCTTTATCCGTGAGATATGGTGCATCAGTCTGCTGCAGCATAATTCAATTTCATGGTTTTTTGCAGGTTGAAAATGAAGACGGTGTTAGACCTCGACAAAAGGCAGTGCAGTGAGTATCAACTATCGACCTGCCTTTTATTTTTGTAAACCAACGCCAAGAATGTACTTACATTATATATTTTCCGTATCTGGACTATAATTTCGGGCTCTTATGATGGGTGCCGGTGTTTGTATCGCTAGGATATGTTTCCATAATCGTTGATTGGAAATTTTCGGAGTTTTGAGCTTGATGTTTAGGTTTTGTTGTAAGACACCCTAGGGTCCATGTTATTCCTAGTCTGCTGCAGGTGTAGGATGTTGGATTGCATTCGAGATTTTCTCTGCTGGATGGATTACGGGTTTGATGGAGCTTCACCCGAAAACCATCCATCTATTATAGATTTATACTTTTATAGTTTTTTTTTCGGTTGCCCTCTTCTAATTTTTTCAAGTTTATCTATACATTTTAATCGGGGACATCTCATATCAGGGTATCTTTGAAGACTGCAAGGAGATCTTTAGTTTTTTTCATTGTCTAAGTTTTAATTTCATTCGTAGGAACCTCAATCATGTGGCTCATAATCTAGTTGGTCAGCCCAGCCGTATGTAATAACCTTTCTTTATTCCTGACAACACACCAAAAAAAATGTGAAAGAAATTGTCATCCATGAAAAATGTGAAACATGAACCGTGATTTTGTTTTAATACCTTTTTTTCGTGAATTTATATGAGTAAATTATCGATAATTTCCTTTTAATATGCATTTTTCCAAATTTAATTTATTTTTAGAAAAAAAGTTAAAAATTACAACTAAAATTTATCTTGTCTATTTCAAGCACGATCTTTAAAATAAAATTGGTCAAATAGATAGATGAGTAGAATACATAATGCCAAACACTTAGCTTGTTTGAGATCATCCGCATAGTATAATGGCCTTAAGAAACATCTACAATAATTTCCGTCTAGATTTGAGATGGAATAAAGGAGTTAAAATCGTGTTAGGCAAGAATCAAGATGCACATAGTAATTATATTCCTTTCAATCTATTTCCCTCTCACAATAGAGCAAGTGGGAAGACAAGTGGGAAGAAAATGGATCAAATATGGATATTACCACTTACGCATTGTAAGAGGGTCACTGTCCGTCTTCAACTTGTGACGGATAGTGTCCGTCTTCGATGAGAATTTTTGTTAAAAAAGAGTTCCAAAATAGATGCATTCTTATCAAAGTTATCATCTTAGTGTTCTTGATATTTATAGAAGCATATATTCAAAACTTAACCCTAACCTTCTATAAATAGCAAGAGTTACAAGTTCTCATTTCACCATACCATACACACAACTCACTTATTATTACAAATTATAACACAAACTCCTTGCAAAAAAACCCAAAAAATGGACTTTGGTTCATGGTATTACCCTTCATACAAATCTTTTCACGTCCCGCCACCAAATAAATATAAATTCTACGGAAAACCTTCAGACGACAATGGAGACACGATTCCCAATAACAAAAATGTCGATAACAATAATAATAATAATAATAATAATAATAATGGTGATCATGTTAAGAGGAATGAGCACCATGTGATGGGGGCGAAGACTTTTTTTCGCCCCCCTCTAGGCGCTGTTAGGGTTCCAACTGGTTTCTCTAAAAATACATCATTGGTCGCCAAGTGATCATTATAAACTGGAAAAATTAAAAGGAGTCCGCTTCTACAACATACTTTATATAAACCACGTAACTTAAAATGATTGTCAACGTAATTTTTCTTCTCTTTAGTTTTTTTCTTTGGTCGGGTCAGGTCGGTTTGAGGTTGTATAATATTATATGTTTAAATGTAATCGAGGATGGTGATGTATAAGGCCTCCCGAGACATGTATAAAAATGAGTGTGTTTATCGTGTCAGTGTGTGTATGTGCTAAGTTGTATTGTGTTATCTATAAAATGGGCTATTAGTATAATATAATGTTATGTACCGTTTTGTCTCGAGTAATTGTTTACATGTGTTTTTTGGACATCGATTTTACTATATATTGAGTATGAAATTGTTAAAATGTTTTGCAAATTAGTTTAGAGACCGAAGTGGGATTTGATAACCATATAACAATACTTCTTACTTGCTTCCTCCTATTGAATTGAACTTCATATTATTTGAAATAATATAGAGATCTAGGGTAGCAGAAAAGGCATATTATTTGAAATAATATAAAGAGGTCTCGAGGCATTAAAAATATAAATCGTGTATTAGTAAACTGAATTAAAGTTGTATAGAGATCTAGGGTAGCAAAAAGGCATAATATTTGAAATAATATAAAGAGGTCTCGAGGCATTAAAAATGTAAATCGTATATTAGTATACTGAATTAAAGTTGTGTCATATAGTTCCGAACATCGAATGGTTATTTTAAAGTATAATGACTCTAGATAAGCTAAGTTTTCAGCAGAAAAATATTTTCAATTTCAAAATGCATTTAAAAGTTAAAACTGTCTTTGTAAAGGCTATTTTCCACGATTCTTAGCCAAAATAACTCCGGAAGAAAAGAATCTCATAATTCACACTACAAGCATTCAATACCGCGGAGAAATGTCCAGGATTTATTAAGGACTATATAATTTAAAATAGAGACATACGGAGTATAAAGACTCTGATATACAATACATTTATTCATGATCATGTCCGCCATGTTCATGTTCACCATATTTAAATCCTCTTCATTTTCTCTCCACTACACTCGTAATATGTTATATATCTCATTTTCATATTGTTTTCTTGGGATTTGTCTTGATTCTCGAACATTTACAGTTAAACTGGTTATGTATAATTGTATATTTGTATGCATGTCAAATTGAGGGCTTTTTTTGTTAATATAAATACAAGAAAAAACACAATACATGTTCCCAACAAAAATAATTTTTTTTACCGTGTATATATTTTCGATTTTTAAAAAAGCATCTAATATATTCCTAAATATTTAGATTATTTTCTTAAACCCAAAGTATTCAAATTTGGATTTTTTTTAAGCGTCAAATGTTGTCACATAAAAATACATATTATATTAATGAGTAAATGATGATTATGTTGATAGCTTAACGTATTTTGGATGAGTAATTAACTAAAACCGATCAAATATAATATTTAAAAATATAAAATTTGGGCATTTAGAGTATTTCTTGAGCATTCTATAAAGTTTAGAGATATTTTGTGCGTTTATGAAAATCCAAGGGTATCACGTAAAATTCGAATAAACAGATAATATTTATACACGTCAAAATAAATTCTCGATCAATATCCCATACCTATGCCCTATTATTATTCTATTATTATTCTATTACTATTCTTGATGTAAATGGTCAGGTTTATTCCAATAATTATTTGTTCCAATCCACATACATAACCACATTCTAGGGTTAGGATTAGGTCCTTCTGGCATGGAAAGATAATAATAAAGCAAATGTTCAAAGTAATAATTCAAATTAATTATAATATACTTATTCCTGAAAATGATATGTGCATCTCCAAATTTGAATGTATTTATTTGCTATTAATGGAGATGTCTAGTAGTTAAATCTTGGATGAAATTTCACGGGTTTTAAATGAGTTATTCAAGGTTGTTGTCGATGAATCTGATACGCATAACTTGTAGACTATCACGTATATTTAGGAGTTTGTCAGTGCGAAACTAGTAAAACGGTAACAGTAGGGATTCGATTAAGGACTATTCACTTTTGATATCTGGCTTAAAGAAGCAAGGGTTTTCCTTACGTGTGTCCAAAAAACCTAACCTAAATCTGTTTGTGCATGATTTAAATTAAATATTAGTTTTATCACACTCTATCATAAATCGAGAAAACGCACTAAAAATGCAATATTATTTTTTCCTATATATACCATTCGATTTAATTCGAATTGAAGTCTAATAGGATCAAAAGAGTGTACAACCTCTCATTCGTGAGTTTTAACACTATTACATTCCAATAATCGGTCCGAAATCTTTAACTTTAAAAAAAACTTTCACATCACAAAGCCAAGGTTGTACACTCTTAGCTTTTACCTTGCCATGCATGGGAAAAATGTTTTACATTTGAGGCTCCAAGCTAAGTAATAGAGTGTTGTTGTACTATTATTGTTCTTAGATAAGGAAACATCGTACTATTTCTTGGTCAATAGTTATCATTTTACATTTATAAGTGTGTTTATTATTAGTCAATAATTATTATTTTTCACTAAAATGTTTTGGCCTTTATTATAACACCCCGTTCAAATCTAGGTCCGAAAATATTAGTTACGGTAGCTCGTCAGGCTGTGAACATGGCCCACAAACCAACACGTACGGTCCTTTTCAGCACATTTTAATTTGTCCTCACTCATGCGCATCTCAAGAACCTTCCTAGGAGGTCACCAATCCTAAGACTACTCTCAGCCAAGCCGCTCAAGCACACTTAACTGTGGAGTTTTTGCCTGGATAACCAGAAAAGAAAGCGCATTTTGTTGATAAGAGTAGTACCTTCAATCTCTTTAAGAACTAGTCATATAATAAGTCTATCAATGAACCTATTCAAAGGGGCATCCCATCCGAATTACGTCTACGGTTCTTACACACCGCCACATTCAATAAATGAGTGGAACGAAGAGAGTTTATGACTATATGAACCCACCTTATAATTTTGATTTGAGTGTATCTTATATCATAAACCATTTTGCTTCTCTATGAAGATAGTGATCCATAGACCAACTTGGTTCCCATTGAATACTATATATTGATTTTCCCACAATCCTACCTATCTTCAAGAATAAAGAAGTAAAATCTAATCAAGCACAATTTTATGGATTCCTACCAAATTATATGCCATCCAAATTCCAAATGTTGATTCATTCTTATCAACTTATTTAATTGACCTAATCTATATATAGCTAGGTGAATATATAGTCATATAGGGCATATATTTTAGACATATGCCATTCGATATAGTCTGGATTCAAACCGAATAATAAAATCATTCATTAGGACAGGAAAACTCTCTTTCATAGGTTTTAACACGACTTCATTCTCAAGATTTGAACCAAATAAAACATCTGATTAAGTTAGAACAAATTCGTATCAATTAATAATCTAAGTGCTCGTGGGCAATAATTGAGTGGAACAAATTGAGTGTGACTAAATTTAATGTTACATATAAACCAAAGTAACCATTTGATGTGGTCTAAATTCGAACCGTGGAGGATCAGTAGGACTATAAAAGTCTCGCTCTCATAAGTTTTAACACTATTTCATTATCAAAACTTGAACCAGAGACAATGTATGTTTAAGTTAGAACAAATTCGTATCAGTTAATTACTCCCTTTGAGTCGGAGTGTTGGTTCCCTTTGCTTTTTGCACAAAAACAAGTAAATTATTTTAGACCACACAAAACACCCTATCCCACATTGAGTTGATTTTGGACTATAAAAAAGTTACTAAAAAGGGAAAGAGAAACTATCACTAAACTCACATAAAAAAGAAAACAGGAATTAACACTCCGACTCGGAGGGAGTATAATATAAGTCCTCATAACAATTATTGATCGAGCATATATATATAGTTTTAGGGCATCCATGCAACTATAAATAACACCTAATCATAAGTCATAACCTCACAAATCACATTCAACATTACTTATACACTTAAGTATTAATTAACTTAACATATTTTATACTTCAATAATGAGAAGAAGCTATGAGTTCAAACAAGAAAACTATGTTATCCAACAAAATTTTCCTTGGAATTATTACTACCCTCCTCCTTACAAATCACATAACATTCCAAAAACATTCAACAATCGATACGACCCGGCCTCAGATGAATATCATGACTATGTTAGGGTTAATCGCGGAGAAAATGATGATAATGTCGAACATTATGTCAAGAAATATGAGCATCATGCTATGGGGGCGAAGTCTGTACTTCGCCCCCTGCATGGCTCAGTTCCACACCGAGCCATGCTTGATGAAGGCCGAACTATGGGCACTATGGCTAACCCTAATGGGTCGCGATATGGTGGTCGTGGGGTCCATGAAGGGTTTAGTTCCTCGTTGAAGAACAACAATAAAAATGGAGAGGTTATGCATGAGGAGTTGGAGTCTTTAGTTAAGAGAATTGAAGGATTAGGGCGTAAGGTTGAGAAAATTGAGGTAATTGAATATGAAGTTACACGTTCTAGGCCGGGTTCGTACCGTGAATGGAAAGTGGTCGGTTCTAACCAGTGGCGTAGCTAGAAAATTTACGAAATTGAGTGTTAAGATCCGTTCCTTTACTCAGAAGATTATTGTGAATTGGTCTTGTAATATATAAAATAAATGTAAACTTACTAAAATAAAGAAATTAGTACTTCTATATGTATAATAATGATATTAGTTTCTTCCTTTTTTTTTTATGTGTAAAAATAAATATATTGAATTTGGAAATAATAATAATAATAATTATTATTATTATTATAATAACAACAACAATAATAGTAATAATAATAATAATAATAATAATAATAATAATAATAACAACAACGATGATAATAATAATAATAATGTAAAAGTTACTATAATAATAATAAAAACAATAACAATAACAATAACAAGGCAATATAGTAGTAATAATAATAATAATAATTACAAAATTTCTTAAAGGAAAAAAAAAAAAAAAAAACCGATAAAAAATAGGGAAAAAACACGAAGTACAAAACATGCAATAAAATTACCACCGATAATTAGGAAATCTAATTAGGAAACCTTATAATTACCACCGGTAATTAAGAAATCTAATGATAATATGTCACCTAACGTGACTTAATAGGAGATATATTGGTTTCGGGTTTGATCGCGTTATTATTAACTACGGGGAGCATGATTATCGAAAAATTACTTTGTGCAACCTGTTACGGGGAACGGGCTGATTCCACGGGTGGGGAACGAGGGTTTAAAATAAGTGACTCGTGACAAACCGGCTAAATTTAATCATCGAACATTATACTATGGGAGCAAAGTATATACTTCGCTCCCCTCTAGGCTAGCCTCGGTAACAGTGCCTCGTGGAGCGACTAGGTCCGAGCTTGAGAGGACTCTTAGTACAAAAAGAGCTGAAGAAAGTTATACTTCCTCCATTCAAATCCAATCTACACTTATTCTATTTTAATCCATTCATATCCAAACTACCACTTTTCTATTAAAGCCTAAAAAATTACTAAAGTGTCCTTATGAATATCAATTATTTACACAAAATGCCATTGAATGGCCCACCATTAATCAACTATCACCCATTTAAATTAATAAAAAAACACCTTACACACATCCAATTGTACTTTTAATAATTTTTTAACCTATTTCTTAATATTTGTGCAAAAAGCAAAACTACACTTTGGATATGAATGGAGGAAGTACCATATAGGATATGGGCTCGAAATAGGCCCAGTAAAATATGTTTGGGAAGCCCAATCCAATAAACTTTGGGTTAACTGTTCATAAAGTACTGTTCCCTCCGTCTCCGTTATATATATATACACTTCTTTTATTTTCCCCTCAGAAAATAAAGAAAATATAAACATATGAACGAGATAGGGAGAATACAACATTAGTATTTTGGTTGTTTACTAAATTTTTTATTGCGAAGTCAGTTAGTTTAGCTTGTTGTCAATGCTCAAATAGTTCATATTCCGCCTCAAATCTCGTTTGCAATATTATTGTCTTGTGACTCTCTTTACACCGAAGAAGGAGAAAATAATCACTTGTCTACTCTATATGTACCAAGGCTCGTAAAATATATTAATTGAAAATACATTTTATTTGCTTGATAATCATTTATTTATCTTTGATTTAGATATAAAATTAGTGCAATTGACAATGCTTAAGTGTCCTATATGCATGAGCCGAGATCGGAGCTGGCAAACCCGACTCAACCCAAACGGTGACAGCCCGTAATCTGACAAAACCCGATTAAGCTCGACCCAAAATTAAAGTTATTTTATAGAACATATTGTAAGAACTTGCATGATAGTTTTTCCATGGAAATCACAGAAATTACTCATGCTTTATTAAATATTTTTTTTACGTGTCGACGTTATTTGAAGAGACGGTTCATAATTTGGATAGAACATTGCAACATATGCACTGTATATCTCTAAAAACTTTGTAGAGACGATCAGATAAGGTACGACTAGCTAAAGGAATTACTTAAAACTTAAAACTATTTCAGTAATCTCGAATTTTTTTTAAGAGACGATCTTGTTTATAAATTTGGATAAAACATTGCAACACATGCAATATATATCTCTAAAAACTCTGAAGAGACGGTCAGGTAAGGTACGACTAGCTAAAGGAATTACATAAACGTTAAGACTATTTCAGTAATCACGAAAATTTTAAAGAGACGGACTCGTTTATAATTTGGATAAGATATACAACAACATATCTCCAATTCTCAAATCATTTATAATTCAGATAAATCACAATCATGGTGTAAACTCGTGACTTAGTCGTACGATATTTGCCAAGATAATTGGATTAATAATGGACTTGCTACGTACTCGTTATTAAAATATTAATCAAATATTATTAATTTATTAGTATTATACACATGAGTACGTAATTACTTTGAAAATTAATTAGAAAGTTTGATTTACAAGTTACTTCAAGATTTAGGTCGGTGTGATTAGGAATCTATGATTACTAGGTTTCTTGTCACATCGATCGACATTGGATTCGCACAGATTTCCGTTTGTGACAGACAATATCCGTTACAATTTATGACGTGTTTAATGAGATCACTTAGGTAGATAAAAATAAAGTATATGTCATTCTCTAAGCACTCTTTACTTTTTTTTTAATCTGTGAACGATACGTAACCCGTTAGGATCTTATGATAAAAATACCCGTCACAAAAAACGGATACTAGTTAATGTATAAACTTCGATGACCCGTTGAAATCACTATTTTGATAATTATTTATATGATTTTTGAAAAAATGTCTCTAAAATCGCGATATTTTTTATATATAAAGTTAGACAAAAAAATTAGACAATATTTTTAAAATCACGATATATTTATATATTTTCGTACATTAAAATTGGCCAAAATACACAAAAAAATATCGTTTTTTTTATTGTTATTGTTGTTGTAGTAGAATTAGTGTAAACATACACTTTGAAAGGGACGTGTCTAAGATTTTGAGTCGATATTATTACATGATAAGTGAAATGAATTTTACCGTTTGTTATCACAATGATAATACGGTGTTTAATTCGAAACAAAAAACCGTCAGTTACGTTGATCGACATTGTTGTCACTCGCATAGTCATATTTAATTTAATTTACGATCAGTCATATTAATTCGAATTAGTGACATCGTTTGAGATAATTGACATTGGATTAGTCGTATTGATCGTATTTGTGTGACGGATCCTCACGGTTTAGTCATATTCATTATGAATTGTATCGGGTCGTGTTTTAGACTCGTATTTGTATCACTATCAGTGTATAATTATACTCCAATCAACTTAATTATTTGAGAAGCTTGTACAAGAAAGCACCAAAATAGGGGACATATCTTATAAACATATAATAATCTTAAAATATTTCATTAAATAAATCAAGTGTGGTAAACCAAAGTTACATTTGTAGTTTCATACTAGTCTACAAGAGTAATTTCAATAATTTCGTATAAAGATCTGCTAGTAATTATTGTACGAAGTATGCTAGTAATTATTGTACGAAGTATATTATTAAGCATGTTACTCACTATTGGTATACAAAAATATACTACCGCTTGTAAGTCGATATAACTTTATCATGCTATGTACCTTGAAATAAAATAAATAATTCTACAAAAATAAAATAATACTTGGTACTTCCTCCATTCATATCCAAAGTGTAGTTTTGCTTTTTGCACAAATATTAAGAAATAGGTTAAAAAATTATTAAAAGTACAATTGGATGTGTGAAAGGTGTTTTTTTTATTAATTTAAATGGGTGATAGTTGATTAATGGTGGGCCATTCAATGACATTTTGTGTAAATAATTGATATTCATAAGGACACTTTAGTAATTTTTTAGGCTTTAATAGGAAAGTGGTAGTTTGGATATGAATGGATTAAAATGGAATAAGTGTAGATTGAATTTGAATGGAGGAAGTATATATTATAATATTTATATATTATGTGGGCTCACGTAAGCTAAATCTAGTATAATTTGCCACTGAAGCTCGCCATAGCTTAAAAACATTGTTAATTCGAAAAATAATGAGACAAAATAGATTATATAGTTTGTCATTGAAATTGCTCTAATAAAATAGAGGTAATAAGCTATACAAACACTATAAGAGATCTTCGAATCATACAATGCAAGCATAATGTACTCAGTAGCATAATGTACACGGTAACAAAACCAGAATTTATAATAAAAACTGATATATGAAATAATGTTTAGTAAAATCAAACATAATGTACACAGTAACAGAACCAGAATTTATAATAAAAACCGATATATGAAATAATGTTTAGTAAAATCGAACATATTAGCTAAAAATTCCGATATTCCGATTATAAGGACAGCGAGCAACCCTACTAGACCCCGTAAATGAGTGTAACAACTCATTTACACTAATTAATTCACTAATAACAAATTCAATAAAAAATAATTTAAAACTAATTAATGAATGGACCTACAAAGAGGGCAAGTAATATGACAATTATCAAACCATTTGTCTAAGCAATTCTTATGAAAGAAATGCTTACAAGACAACTCACTAACTTCCTCTTCTTCCTTAAACTTTGATAAGCATACACAACACTCAATTTTCTCACTTGTTTTCGTCGTTTCTGTATCGTTATCGTTATCATTATCGTTATCATTATCGTTATCGTTATCATTATCGTTATCATTATCGACTGTAAAATTCGAGGAATTGAATTTTATAATAGAAATTCCTCTAACCCTTTTTCTTATATAACCACATAACTCATTTGAAATGTTGTTTTCATCAACATTTGTAGGAATAATGACCCAATTTGATGCACCAATCAATTCAAGAATTGATTTTAGTAAATTTTTGAGTATTGTCATTGACATTAGTGTATTCATTACTATTATTGGTACCATTCCATCTGAAGCACTTGGAAAATTTGACAATCCCATTATTATAATGATAATATCGCTCGAAATTCAACTTTTAACCAGACTGGTCAGACCGGTCAGCTCACTCAGCTCAGCTGAATATACTTTTCTCCAAAATAAGGTATCTTTTGAGCGAAATTCAACTTTTAACCAGACTGATCAGCTCAAAAATCAACTTTTAATAACCAGACTGGTCAGTTCAGTTTAGCTCGATATGAAACGATATTTTTTAAATATATTTTTCTTATCAATAAGGTATTTTTTGTGATTTTTTTCAAGGGGGGAATAGTGAGGTCAATGATAAATAAGGAAGGGTTGGAGGATTAAGGATTTTGGTGAGAGTTAAGGAGCTATATATAGTACTGTATGAGGTTGTACTAGGTTGTGAAGGGTAAAATTGGTATTTTCATGAGTGGAGTGTAGGAGTTGTTGACGCGTGGTGATACGTGTAAGATTTTCATGTTATTTTAAGTGGTTGTGCTTAAACATAATTAATTAAGCATAAATTAAAACACATTATCCGTCACAAGGTGAATACATATTGTGTAAATATTGTTTATTGGGTGCTCTATTTTTTCCAATTGCTCCTTCATTAGCCTTATTGTGGAAAGGAATATTATACGTTTTCAATTTGTGATGGATAGTGTTCGTGACAAGTCGTCACAAACAAACCGTTTTGTTAAATAAGTTATTCATGTTTTTTTTTTACTTGAAATCTTTTTTATATATTTAGTAAAAAAAATCTTTTTTATATATTTGGTAAAAAAAGCATTTAAAATATTATATTAAATCACATATTTTCACAAGTGACATTTTTTTAATTTGATGGTGGAGAGTATAAAAAAATATATATTAAGTAAATACTCGTAATTATTTATTAAACGATAATGACTCGTATTTTTTAGGATAACGATAATCTATTTCATAAGAAGGTTTAGTTACTTGTTCATTCAAGTCTGTAACTGAAAAACGTTTGTATTACTTATTTTGTGAAAGTATTATTTAACCACTTTATCTAATTCAAATAACAAATAACCAGTACGGAATAATTACGTATCGTGTTATAACCATCTAATCTTAGCTTTTAGTTGGAATGCATATAGGTAGGTATGATAATAACAATGACAGATTTAGGAGGATTAACATTTAACAACGAAAATTATATCCGCTGAATAATTAGTTCAAATTTTCAAGATTTTCTCACATTTATCATATGATATTATTTATTTATCCCTGTTAAACTTTTCCGTCTCCCTTAATCATAAATTCTGACTCTATTACCGGATAATAATCCTCTTATAAAATGAATTATTAGGACAATTTATGCTTAGCTTGAACTATAAGCTAGTTATTACATAATCCTAAGTAAACGTCATAGAGTCCACCAAGACAATAACTTTACAACCAAATACGAAAATTACTTGGCCACGTGTCCTTTTTAATTTTACAATGACCAATATAAATACAATACGTGTAATTATAAAATTAAGGTGGACAAAGATTTTTGTTACCAAAAAAATCTACTTCACATTATTAATGGATTATTATTAATTATAAAAATAAAATTAATTAATTAAAAACCAGCAAAGCCCAAAGTTTACGCGTATGCTTTATTGTGGGCCGTTTATGTTGCTGTCGATGAATGTAATGAAACTACCTTGCTCCCTCCCAAGGCCCATCTTCTTATTCTTCCCTTTTTGTAGTGCAATATACAATGTATCTATTCCCTCAACTCTTCGGGTTTATGCGGCCAATGCGGGCGTTTGTTAGACGACATGTTGATCAATTTTTTTTTTTTTTGTATATTTAAAGGATTTTAGTATGTTTGATTCCTTTTAATCAATGTGGGTTGAATACAGATAATACCCTTTTTATAATAAGGTAAGTGAGAGGGCAACTGGTGAAATGGAACACTTTATAAATAGGGTCACTTGCATATTATAAGAGAAACGCTATCCATCTTCAACTTGTAACGGATATTGAATTTGTGATCGATTTAAGGCTATATTTCTGGTAGCTTATTTGACCAAAATTTAAGCTACCTGATTTTTTTTTTATGTATTTGGTAAGTAGCTTATCTGAACAAATAAGCTACCTAAAATGAAATACTAAATATAAGGTAGCTGAAGTGAAATATTTTCAATCTTTTACACCTTTAATTAATATTAAATAATTATCATATCTTTTACGTTATTTTTATCCAAATAAGTTGCCTCTTTTAGCCAGTTTATCACACATTTTTATATAATCAGTTAGCTTATTAGCTACTAATATTCAGTTACCTTTTTAAATTTTATCTATCTTTTCCGATAATTTTAGTAAACAAATCCTAAAACCCTAATTATGTAGACAAAGTTGTGATAGCAATACATAATTTAATTAAAGATGTTTACCTAGGACAGTAGGACTAGGAAGAGGACACACGTTAGCAAGTTAGAGTAACAGCATTACAACAAGTGACTTAGATTCTCTTATGAATTATACTCCGTATCATCCTTCTAGCCTTTGCCTACCGCTTGCTTATCAACCCTGGCCTCTAGGTAATGCATGCCTGTTTCTTGCTATATACGTGATGCGATCACAATTTTTTATTTAAGACGGATTTATTCGCTCTAAATAAGATACCGAACTGCTAAACATTTAAATGTAATAGTGAGAAAAATTGCTTAAGAAATGTTAAATATACTTCTAAAAATAAACGATTATATCCGTCTGTGTATGATTGCTATATGATACAGTATACCGTAACACTGTATCAGTACTTCTGTCTCAATTATTTATTTATTCTTGATTTTGGCACAAATATTAAGGAAAGTGAAGAAGGTCAATTATTCGATGACGGGAATCAAATTGACGGTGAACAATCAAATTAATTTAGGTAAACAGATGATCGGAATCGATGATGTAATAAGCAGTTCCAGCCTATAATTAGTAGACACTGAAAATTAAATTAGGATTGAAAAAAATACGTGTTCCTTGGAAAGTGGAAACCATGGAAACTCTGTTGTGCATCACATGAATTTCCATGGTTTTGAGTACGTGTGATTATATAATTTATATTGAGGAGTTACTATTATATTTTTGCAATTATTTTGGGAGACATCAACCAATAATTCACCTATAAACTTGTTTTTAACATTAAAACAAGTAAATGTCGACGAAATGCAAACCCGAAATATAATTTATGATTACCGTCTCTTATAACTTTGTCAGTTAAGTCGGTTAGCCCATGTAAAACTGGGCGCGGACGCCTGTTGTCTAGACTCGAACTCAACTTGAGGGTCTAGTCGTTCGGAGTTCCTAGCCCGAGAGAAATGATCATTCTCAGAATACTGGCAGGGTGGCTAATAATGCAAGTAACCAACCATCTCAACCAAAACCTTAAGATAATGGTTGAGACCCAACTATTATTAATATTCCTATTACGCTCCCTCACTCGAATGTACATTGGGCTTGAAGAGTGGTTAGTTTGCACAAGCTCCCCCATACCGTGTGCGGGTTTCCACTTCGTGAATTTTCGAGGGGTTTTGAGGTTGTCAGGATTCGAACCCGTGACCTTCGGTCACACTGGCTCTGATACCATGATAGATGAACCGTCTCAACAAAATCTTAAGGTAATGGTTGAGGCCCAACTATTATTAATATTCCTAATAATGACCAATAACGGTATACGATAATTCGATGAATTTCCGATGATCGCCTCGTCTGGTTGATATATGCTGCCTGAAAAATATGGTACAAGAAGCAAAGCTACAACATCATACAGAAATATTTATCTACCGGTTGTCGAAACTCGTAAATAACTTTGGCATTGCAGCTAATGAAAGTGTAACTCTTTATTACACCCACAGTTCATTACAGGTTACTCAACACATCATTTCGGAACTTGACTCCAACGAGAAGTCGAGAACTAAACTCTAGAGCGTAGGAAGATCGACTGGCATGAATCATCATCTTAACAATTGTCGAAACTTCAGAAACTTCTGAAATCCGACCTTTGGTACAACAAAATCTAACAGTAATCTAAATCGAATGCATCGCTTAGATGATTACCAGTTATGATAATGATAATCGAGAAATCTACATAGTTTCTTCTGATGAAAGTGTAACTCTTTATTGCATCCACAGTTCATTACAAGTTAATCGTACAGCAAAACGAACACTAATACAGACGTACAGTCGTACAGTCGTGCACATACTCGACTACAACGAGAACACAACACTGACAGAGCATTAGCTCCGTCATACCCTAGACCGGCTAACTTGAATCATCGTCTTAAACAGTTAATGACAGTTCTCGAAACTTCAGCAACTTCTGAAATCCGACCTTTGATACAACAGAAATACTACATTTTAATCTATCTATAAACTCAATTGCATGAACAACCACCAATACATCGATCACCAGCTACAATAATCGACAACTCTAAGTCGTTCCTTCTAGCATAACCAACGAAAACCTAGAAACCCTAAGCTCTCACAGGCTTCTGTAAAACAGCAGACAGATACACTTCCGACTTCCCAGACCGTCCAACTTTCTCTCCAACAACCCATTTCAACTTCTTATACCCGAATTTCTCAATCAATCGGGTCAAAACCCGCTTCCTCTCTTCACTAACACAATAAAAATTATCCAACCAGAACAACCCTCCAACCCTCAAAACCCTATCAATATCAAACAACAGAAACTCCATCTTCTCCGCCTTACCACCGACTTCCAATTCACTCCCAATTCGCACCAAATCAAACAAATTATCGTAAAACGGAAACCTATAATCCAAGCTCATAAACAATGGAAACAACCCTCGAGCCGCGATAAACTCGTTAAACGGTCCTCCCACATCCAAACTCTGTGTTACAACAGTCACATTATGCTCATACATTCGGGCAGCAAAACTGCCCGTTGTTCCACTCCCACCAAGATCAAACCCGATCCGAATCCGATCCGAATCACCTACTAACCCTAGAACATCATCAATACTGAAATCATTCTTCCATTTCCCCTTAACAAACCTATCAAATTCGGTCCCGTTTCGACTCAAATCAAACTTATTACCACCCAATTTCTTGCTTAAACACTTAAAACTATTACAATTATACCCTTCCCAGCTACCAACAATCTTATCACCAACACTATTCCAAAGGGATTTCGGCAAAGGGTAAAGTTGTCCAAATTTGTTAACAGTTTTGCTAAAACACCTTCTCCTAGGTAACGGTTCACAACCTCGTACGATTAGCTTTTCCGCGACGGCGGTATCGCCCGGGCATTGCCCGGAAACCTTATAATTCATGAAATTCGATAAATTTTGAAACGATTTGGCACAAGTATGACCGACAGAAGCTGTCATTTCCGTGATCCCGGATCGAGAGTCTTTCCCTAACGGTAAAGCGTGTCGTTGAAGGAAGTATTTGAGCTCTGGAGGTGTGTTAATGGCGGAAATGTCGATTGTTTCGTAACCCAAAAGATCTTGCTCAATTTGGGTTAATTTTTTCTGGGATTGTTCGATTTCTCGCATGATTTCGGATACTTTTTCTGAGATTAGGGTATGGTGATGATGAATTGGGTTTTTCTCGATTTGATTGTTGTTGTAAGTGAAAGCGTAAAGTGCAAAGAGATTTGTTGTTACTACTGAAAAGAGCATGATTAGGTTAACTGCTGATGAACAAATTGAAGATCTCTTGAATCTTGCTGTTCCATCGCCGATTTTTAGGGAAACTGATCCCATTTTTGGGGATTTTTCGATCAAATTTGGGGAGAAATTGATTGCGAAAAATGGGGTTTCTGAGAGTAGCTAGATTTGAGTGAAGTGGAATAGAGTGGAAAAAGAGTGTTTAGGGAATCACGTGATTTTTTTTGGTGTCCGAAAGAGTCCGGGCCTCCGTGGTATTGGGTTGACCCGACCATTATACGGTTTTCTAACGTGTGACACTGTGATCTCGTGTGTTTATGTTTTCTTTAGTAGACGAGGTTCAAGATTAATTAGTGGATTATACAATCAGTTGTATATATCCGTGATTTTGAGTTTTATAGCAAAAAATTCGAACTTATATATAAATTTTACGAGTTTTATTGAAAACAATTTGAACGCATTTATAAAAAAAAACTTAAAATATTATATTAAAAATCAAACGTCTTAAAAAAATTTTAATTTTAACACATAAAAATTAAAATGCAAGTCAATTAACCTTTCTATCTTAGGAACGTCTTTAATGGGTAACTGTAACTTGATCCTTTCTACTCCATCTAATAATCTGCCTTTCTTTAGTCTTTGTGCCAAAACCAAGAGTGAACAAATGACCGAGTACAATAATAACAAAGAGTCTTACTTGGAAAGACGAATACTTTATACTCTCCATAAAGCAAATGAGAGAAAATGTAGCATCTTACTAACGCAACTTGCATCATTTAAAAGGTTATCGATTATCGTAAACCGGATTTTTTTAGTAAATACATCTACTCACTAATAAGATCAGGTTTATATGTGTCTTACAATTAGGCCTAGTTTCTTTACTTAATTTCGGCTCCTTTTACAAAGAGTAGAAGAATGAAGAGTAGACCTTGAAAAAAAAAACCAAACCCGAAAATCGATCAAAAATACATGAATTGATAACCGTTCGAACATCCGATACGAGTAACCGAGATTGTACCCCAAAACCAACTTTATCTTAATGAACCAAAACCGAATCGAAATCAATAATGACCGAATAAGACCTGAGCCCGGATATATCTGAACCGACAACAATTGAACTGATTTACTTGAATTATAGGTATCTATTTTTTTAAGAATAAACTCATATTTTAGGTATTTTTCATTATTTCATTATTTATTAAGGATATTATGAACTATTACATTCAAATAGGAGCGTATAAGATACTTTAAACTAATATTTTTACCGGTAACTTACAAAAATTACAACCCGAAATAGAATAGAACTAAAAGTAACCTGACCCGAACCGTATCCAACTCAAAACAATACAAACCGATTACACTAACTAGCTAAAATGAACCCGGTCGAAATCATACTAACATTGAAAATAAGGTCAACCCGATTAAAATCGAACTGACTTAACTCGATCAGAAACTGAATCGAATAATCCGTTTACTAGACCTAAATCGATGAGCCTACTTATGAGACGAATACTGGAGTTGGATGGTTCAATATGTGACAAGCCCGTTTTAGAGAAACGGGCGGGTCTAAATAAGATGCATTATTTACAATCTGGTTGAATATCCATTTGTTAGCTGCCTCGGTGTAATGAATCCCATCCCAAATCACTTTAACTGATGGATTTTTGCATGAATTTGCAATCACAATTTTTTTGCCATCTACAATCTTTGTACTTCCACATCTCATCGAGTTGTCGAAGTTGTATTTCCCTCCAGTCCCGCAACATGTTACTAGAGGTTCTTCGAATCCTGCAAAGTTTGTCGTCGTTATAATTAGATTATTAGAACGGTTTGATGACGGGTTTTCTGAAAAGTTACAACGGAGATAACTCAAAGTCTCAAACGTTTTCTTTTTATTTGTATAGGGAGTTTATAAGAGCGATTTTGATGCTGGTGGCATTTGAACTCAGAGTACTCATTACTAACTTTTATAACTTTACCAGTTACCTAGTTGACAGTTGCAAATGACTCAAAGTTAAACCCAACTACATTGCTGCGAAACCGAAATTGTTAGTGAACCGCTAATAACTCAAACAAATATTGTAGTATATGATAAGGGAAATGAGAAGGAACAAGGAGAGAATGAATTTGATATTTACTAATTTGGTGGTCGGAGCAAGGAGAACAGAGACGATGAATGTAGCTTGTCGAACCTGTTATGGCAAGCAACTAGTTGATGCTTTTGAAAAAGTTTTCTAAAAATTTTTTTTTTTGGATTTGTTATACTTTTTCCCCAAAACTCTTATGATGTTCTATTATGTTCCCCTTTCCGTTTTGGTCTAATAACATTGATGTTCCCTCTTTCCTCTTTTGGACAACTTTGTGTGGTCCAAAATCAATTTCATGTGGGGTCATGTGTATTGTGTGGTCCAAATTAATTCTCTTATTTCTTGTGTTAAAATCAAAAGGGAACAACACAAGAAATCGGAAAGAGTATTAAATTTTACTTCGTTTCTCAAAATCACTTTAAACTTTATTCTTGATTTATATTTTTTGGGTTTTTATACATGTGACTTCGATTTAAAATCTATAAAATCCCTTTGCCTTTCATTTTTGTTTCACTCCACTTCCGTTTTTTTTCCTCTCTTGTTGAGATGAGAGTTCACTCTGGACGGTTTCAAAGGATGATTCATGTCAGCCGACCCCAAAACATTTTGGGACTAAGGCTCTGTTGTTGTTGTTGTTGATGACGTGAACCCATTTTCGGTAAATAGTTTAAACCAACACTGTTTTGTTAAATAATTGCATTTTAACCCCATTTAAGCAAAAAGTTCGTTATCAAATACTTCATACGAAGTAATACTTCACAAGAAGAGTCAAAACTCGTGTGTGTTCGTTATGGTCACCTTTTAGAGCATCTCGAATAATTTGCTTTAGCAATGTTGCTTGTTTTAAAAAAATTGTTGTAGGACTTGTAGCCAACCCATCAGCCATTGAAGCGGTATGTAGTCGAAGAGCAAAATAGCGTTAAAAATGATAGGCTTACCAAACTCTTCGGCTCGAGCAATGAGACTATATTTAATGGAGTAGACATCTACATAAGTGAATGCAGCCAAAGACAGTTCCTTCCTAAGCTGATCTACAAGTTCCTTTAGCTTAGCATTGTAGAATTGAGCCGCTTCGTTAATTGGGCTCGCGCATCCAAACCTATCTACTTGAGCATCGGTGAGAGCATACCCGTCCAACATGTACGGAAGGCAACCCATTGGGCCGATGTTATGAATCAAGAATGTTCTTCCACCTTGTGCATACACAGCCTGCATCAAAGTGCATATTCATAACCTGGGTTTAAAACTCGTCCTTGTTAAAACTGCCTTTATTACTTTAAAAACGGTTTCAAGATTTCAGAACAAAATGATGCTCTTTTCAAACTAATTACAAATATTGGGTTCACGTCATCATTTCTGGTTTTTTTTCTATAACATGTCGATGTCTCAGACAGCGACCAGTTGTTGAAGAAAATTGGCAGAATGGGAAGAAATTGGCAGATTGTTTTAAGTCATGAGACAACGTCACAGTGACATGTTATAGGAAAAAAAGGAAAAACCAGAAATAATGACGTGAAAACATTTTTGGTAATTAGTTTGAAATTTTGAAAAGAACTTTATTTTGTTAAATAGTTCCGTTTGGAACACCATTTCAGCAAAGAACTTCTACAACATACCTTTACGGCTTTGGCATATCGAGCAAGAACATCAGGAACAATGGCCTTAACCTGTTCGGTTGACATGTTCAGTTTGTAAACCGTAGTCAGATCATTTTGGCCAATGTCGAAAGTGTACAGAGCACTCGCAAAGTAATCTTCGTTTGGCAGGAGACTCTCGAAATATCCTCCTACATCGCAGAACGTAAACTTATTCAGCGAAAATAGGCGTACATGTTACATAAAACGCTTCACTTTGGTTACGTATCAACATGAAATACATTACTAGACATTATTTCAGTAGTTGTGTCGACATAAACTTGACTCCGACACTTCATTTTGGCTACTTTCTGTCGACATAAACTTGAATCCGATCTGTTGCAGCTAATGTTACTAGTAGTCTAGTACGACTAACTCAATAACATAAAGTTAGACGCGAGATTAAAGCATAATAAGCCCTGTTTTTTTTTTTTTTACTGAAACGAGCTGAATTGAGCTTAATGTAGCCGAGTTGAAATTGAATAGACTTGAAGTAAGAGTTAATTTGTGGAGAGAATAATTAAATGAAACTAAATTAAAACGAACTGAAGTCTGAACAACACTGAGTATAAATGAAACGAGTTGAAATTAAACTAAAAAGAGCAGGGCCTTAATACCTTGATTTCGGACGACTTGGGATCGTGTTTGAAACGTAGAGAATTCCGCAGATTGTACGTTTAGAGAAATAGGACTATAATCTTTCGGAAAATAGATGGTTGTTTGAGGTCGGACTGTAGCACCCGCCGATGCAAAATTGGCTCCATGGCTAAAGTTTGATCCAATTGAGTTTAGGTATGCATTTAGAAATGGCAATCCCAAGCTTTCAGCTGCAAAATCAAAAAGGAAAATACGGATTTAACGATTTCGCTTGTTTGGATAGCAAATTACGTTGGACGTAAATTGACGGCTTGTGACGTAAATTTAAGACATTTGGGTATGAAGACTGAACCGATAAACAGGGAAAACAGGAAATGTAAAAATGTTAATTTTGGACTGCAACTATTAGCACTTAGCACACGAGCAAGCACAGGTGGTAATAGGGTTACACAGGTCGGGATATATTAGGTTCGGGTTAGTGACGGGCTCGGTTCGGCTCAATTCATGCTGGGTTATTTTCGGGTCGGGTGACAATTGGTCGAATCATTATCGGGTTGGTGTCGTGTCAGATTATCAAAGTATATTTTATTTTATATATATTTAAACTTTAGATAGTAATTTTATGTTTAAATAACAGATAAACGTGTTACTTGTACTCAGAGCCGTTCGGGTTTAACCGGTTCTAAGAACCGAAGCCCAAAAGTTTTTGGGGCCCAAAACTCAGTATGGTTAGAGTACATTAATTTTTTGTTGTGCTAAATTAGTATTAATATGCTTGGGTGTAGTGGTTTGAGCATCAGTTTCAATGTATTTAATAGTGTGTAAGGGCGGTTTTGTAATTGAACTATTTATATTTGATATAAATACCAGATAAGAGGCACCCAGTTGGGTAAGCCAAACAATTACATTCATAGTATTGTCTAAGTTTTCGATGTCTTTTGGTAGCAAAATCTCAAACCGTGCCTCCTGAAATCATTGGACGCCTCTACTTGTACTTTTTAATTGAAAATGATTAAGATAAATGTCAATTTGGTGTTATTTAAACCATTATTAGATTAGTTCATCATCGAGCCATTTATCAAGTTGAGAAAATAGCGATCACATATTCACATGTCAGGTCGGCTCGGGTCAGATCGGTTTCGGTTTATCCAATTTTCTGATTGTATCAGGTCGGTTTGGGGTGAATCGGGTCGGTTTGGGTTAACTTTATCAGCTTTACGTCTTGCTTAAAGTCGTTTAATATTACGTGCCCTTAATATAACATTTGATGTTCTTAACACAAATGTCAACCAAAATAAAATAAACAAATGAGGTTAATGTTTATGATAAACAAAGAAGATAAAGATGTTTACCTAAAAAATCAATGACAAGACGGCCATCACAAAACCGGCCAGCTGAACCACCAAAGAAAGTTATTCCGCTAGGCGGGTGAGCCGGGCCGTAAAGAGCGGTCAAGCCGCCAGTATCGGAGTTCGAGTCACCAAAGTTGAAGATTGCCGGGAACCGGCATTCTTCGACTTGATTATTGACACTTTGCAACGATGTTGAGCGTTCCAAACACGAGTTAGGAATTGCGAATAATACAACCGTTGTTAAACTAATAATCGCGAGTTTGGACGATATTCGTAATCGACTCGATTTCATTTTTCTCAATTTGTATTAAATTTTGTTATAGACCAAATAGACACGTTGAGTCGTTGATGCATTGATGATAATATATATGAAAGAAAAATTCTTAGTATCTCCAAGAAAATAATAAGCGGATTATATCACTAGAGGTATACAATTTTCAATACATATTTTGAACTTTTTAATAGAAAATTCGAGTTTTATTAGAAAGAATATAAGTTATATGGTAAAATTTATGAACTCCTGAAAAAATATTGAGAATCGAAATTTATTATACAACTAAAACACAATACATATGAGTTAAACTATATTTTAATTTTAATATATAAAAAAACTAAAATATAATAGTTTAAAATCTCAACAAATATACACATAAGCTCGATAAAATACATCATGATTGTACGATGCTATTATACATCTGGTTGTATAATCCTTTTTTGCCAAGAAAACAGTCATGCTTACACCTAGAGACAATCCACCAAATAAAATATTATAAACGCTTTAATGTTGTAACTTGTAAAAATTATGATCTTTTTTAAGGACACAATAATTTTTTCGAAAGAAATTATTATCCGCTTAAATAGTTTAGATATACAACCAATGCTTTTATCTTATTTAATAAATTAGTACTCCCTCCTACCCATATCTATTGTCCCATTTGGCCAAAAGTGTAAAATTTATGAAAGCGAATAAAATATTAAAATGTAATGTATAGGGGTAAGATAATAGGAAAGAGAGTGTTATGATTTAGTTGGAAGTATGTAAATAGTTGCATGAGTTGGGGGTAGTTTAGTCCAAAAGCACATCGGGAAAAGCAAATGAGACATTTTGATGGGTAATGAATTTGGCCAAATGGGACATTACTCATTAGTTACGGGTAGGAGGGAGTATTACTTAACCCGTCTTCAATTTGTGACAATATAGCTATTTTTAATGAGAATTTGGGCTTTTTTATACTGTTTTTCAAAGAAAAAGAATCAATTATTATTGAGATATAAAATATCCATCGATCGATACAACTTGTACAATTTTGAATTGATTGAATGCATTTCCGAGTCCCGACCAAATAATATCATTGGGTCACACTCGACCACAATGTTTCTATAACCACTAATCGACTACAATCGAACCCAAACCCGACTCGACTCGACGAAGAAACTCATAATTTAAATTGACCTAAATTGGAATTAATTTGACTAAGTATAACTCAACACAAATATTTATTATTGTATACTGATTATCATTCATATCGAAAAGATTCGATGTGAACTCGTACTGACCTGTAATTTACCTGACCTAAGCTGAATCGAAATAAGCTCAACTCGTTTGTTCATTTAATAGGTTTATTTATAGGTAGATCCATAATGGTATAAACGTAACGTTACCAATATCCAAAATATCCCTCACTTCATTTCTTATGACAAATTCTAAACCACGCAAACTTTGGGGAAAATATAATTAGAAGATTATACAACCAGATGTATACACCTAGTAGTATAGATTTTGAGCTATATATATAACAAAGAATTTTATTTTACACATATATTTTACGAGTTTTATTTAAAAAAATCTGAGCATCTTTATAAAAAAAATTGTAAATCAAAACATTATATTGAAACTCAACAATAATATATATAAAACCAAAGATTTTAATTTTACTAAAAAATTATAGTACAAGAAAAAATGGTTAAAAGCTCAAAAAAAATACATATAAGCTAAATTAGATTTATATTAGGTGTACGATACTCATATATACATCTGGTCATCTGGATGTATAGTCTTATTTGTCGGGAAATATAGTGTCATCCTAGATAATAATCTATTCAATTATTTATTCGCCTTTAATTAAATATAACATAAAAATGTAAGAAAATTAATGCAACGAAAAAAGTATATAACTGTATATATATAATGTAATCGTATTTATTTTTCTCGCGCTCTTTCCTTGATCAATAAAAATTGATGAAAAGATATATGCATATATTAAAGGATTGTGAACATTAATTTGTGAATTTTGATAGATATTTGGTATTGATGAGGTTAAATACGAGATTAATTAAAAGCGAGTCGACACGCTCTTCGATTATCATGCTATTTAGTTGTTTGATCACAATTTACACACAACAATATTTCATAATAAACGTCATATTGATTCTCTAAATTCTCATCGTCTCTAAGAAAAACAAGAGCTTGTTTTAAAGGAAGATAAAATCCTAAACCACAATTATGTGTGATAAAGGTACGCTTCTACATTCAGTTTTTATTATTTTCAGTGCCAAAGTATTATGAAAATATAACATGTTTAAGTAATACGTGACATTCCTTTTAGCATTATTAACCTCGATTGCTAGAGCTTATGATTTTTCCAAATATTTGTGCTAAATCCGCTCTTGTTAATAATAATCTGATGAATGTCAAACATATCGAACTTTAACCAAAACAAACCAAAAAATAACACAACTATTTCCGTATCGGGTTTTCCAATACGGAGTATATATCTCCCTTTTTCCTTTTCCAATATATTCCAAAATATTTATTCAAAGATTATTATTATTTTTGAAATTTTTTAACTGATAATGTTAATTTTTTTTTTAACAAATATCACCAAAATTTGTACATTCTTTTGAATTTGGTTAGATCATTAAACCTTTATATATATATCTTACTAAAAATAAAATCATAAAATTGTATACATCCCCAATCCCCTATATATAATACAAAAGACTAACCATTCTTCAAATTCGCCAGCTTAAATTTTCCGCCTATGTAATAATTTACTAAAAAATATTTATTTTTTTACTAATTAATGTTCTCTATTTATATTTACTATTAAACAATATTTATCTTCATATTAATTTTATCGGTTTAGGGTACACGTTAGAAAAACCGTAATTTTAAATAAAGCATCAATCATTGTATAACTACATCTCATTGCAATTATACATGCAAATTTTCCACTAATTTTAAAATGAAGGTATATAACTACATTAATTTAATTAATTATCAAATTCTATAATACTTGTGCCTAAATACAGTGCAATTTGCACCGGAATTTCACTAGTTTACAAATAAAAAGGTAGTCTCAAATTATATATACGTATCTACAACACTTATATTTATCATAACACAAGAGTAAGAAATTAATTATTTATATTAAACAATATATATCTCCTAATTAGTTTAATTTTATAACATCAACCCTCGTTTAACTTTTAAATAGATAACGCTAATATATAAAACATTTCATTGCAATTATACATTCAATTTTTTTCACCATCTTCAAAATAAAGGTAAATTGCATTAATTTAATTAATTGTCAAATTTTCTTATATTTGTATTTAAAATATCATCCATTTGAATGGAAATTACTCTAGTATTACCTACAACACTTGTATTTGTCATAATACAAGGAGTAAGAAATTAATTATTTATATTAAACAATATATATCTCCTAATTAGTTTAATTTTATAACATCAACCATCTTTTAACTTTTACATAAATAAGGCTAATATATAAAAAATTTCATTGCAATTATACATTCAATTTTTCTTTTTTTTACCATTTTCAAAATAAAGGTAAATTGCATTAATTTAATTAATTGTCAAATTCTTTAATATCTGTATTTAAATCGTGCATTTGAACGGAAATTACACTAGTATTACCTAAAACACTTGTATTTATCATAATACAAAGAGTAAGAAATTAAATTAAATTAATTATGATTATTAACCTTGTGTTTTACGTACTAATTACGTTCTCATGCATTGCATCAGCTCAATGTGTTCACGCAGCCGATGCCATCGCCTATAACATGTTGAGAATTCATGTAATTAACTACTTAGACGACGAAAAGAACCCGTTAATCGTGAGTTGCGACACCGGGAACGGTGATATAGCTGAAAAATCGATCGCCAAAGGTTTAGCGCTAAGTTGGCCGTTTAGGTGCATAGTCACGGGACATACGAGTTACTGGTGTTCGTTAAAATGGGAAAATAAAATGATTCGAGTTTACGATATGTTTCAAGATCGACAAAGTGAAATAGCTAAACACGGTCATATTGGCGATGAAGGTTCGGATTATTTTTGGAAGGCTCAACCCGATGGAATATATTTTAGTTGTGACGGAAAAACTTATTACGAGAAGTTTTCTTGGAAACACGGTACCGAGGTTACCGATACCGATTGATAAATTTATACTCCGTATCATTTAAGGTGTATAACATCTAAATAAAATTACATCATTGCAATATTTATTCTCGATGATATTGTTTATTTACCTTTGATTAGTGTTATGCATATAAGAGCACTTCATACTAGGACAACGTACTCTTTTTCTTATTTATAAGCGTAACATTTTAGAACGATTTTTCCTTTTCATATTTGTTTAATGAGATTATGAAACCTTCCTCGTATAGATCTTCCAAAATATAAAATCATAAAATGGTATAATCCTTACCTTCAATAATTTTACCTCAAAAATTGATTCATGTCCATAATTGTCATTTCACGAAAGATTGAGAAAATATGGTAATTACCAAACATTTTAACTAAATCATTAATCGAATACGCTTATACGCTAGTTAAGTCTGTCCACAAATTCTGTTAATTATAATTTGTTTTACAATTTTTTTCTGCCAATATTAATCGTTGTTTACCAAACAGAGGTATAGTCTTTTGAATTTGAGAAGATCATGAAACCATGCTCAAATAGATCTTCCAAAATATAAAATCATAAATTGGTATACATTTATTATAAACGAGTTTTAAACCCGTGCAAATTACACGAGTATGCAATTTAAATCAATTAGTTGACTATACAACCAGCTGTACTGTATACATTTAGATCCTATTCTTTTCGGCTGAAACGAGCTGAATTGAATAAATTGGAGTAGAGTTTAAATGAACTAAATTGAGTGAAATTGAGGAGAAGTGAATTTAGTTGAATTAAAAGTTACTTTTGTGAAGGGATTAATTGATTCTAATTGATTGAACGTAAATAAAACTTAACGAAATACAATCAACCAAAATTGAAAGGTGCTGAAATTAAGCCAGAAAGAACAAGGCCTTAGTAGAGTATAGATATAAATTTGGAGCTTTATAGCAAAAAATTTCGACCTTATATACATATTTTACAAGCTTTATTATAAAGAATCTCAGCGCCTTTAAATAAAAAAATTAACTCAAAATATTATATTGAAACTAAAAAACAACACGAATAAACTCAATAATATTTTGATTTAACATCTAAAATATTAAAATATAAATCAAAATTCTTAAAAGCTCAACAAAACTGCATATAAACTCAATTAAATTTGCATGGATGTACGATCCGCATATAAATCTGGATGTATAATGCCAATTTAAATAATGTTATTATTAAAAAGTAAATAATTAATTAAAAAGTAAATAATGCAATTTAAATAAAAAAGGTATTTATCACACTATATATACCTACATGGCTACAACTCTTACATTTATCATAAAACAAAGAGTAAAAAAATAATTAAAATTAAGTATCCTAAGCTCATGGCAACTAATACTTATAACCTTGTGTTTTTCCTACTAATTACGTACTCATGCATTGCTCAAATCTCGGCTAACCCGGTCAACATTCATGTGCTTAACCGTCTAGACGACGAAGCGAACCCGTTAATGGTGAGTTGCGACACCGGAAACGGTGATAAAAGTGAAAAATCGATTACCAAAGGTGAAGGTCACGTATGGACTTTCAAATACTTTACCGTTGGATTTACGAGTTACTCGTGTCAGGTAAAATGGGAAAGTAAAAAAGCTCGAATTTACGATATGTTTCACGGTCATCGAAGTGAAATAGCTAAACATGAACGCATCCACGAAGGATCGGATTATTATTGGAAGGTTAAATCCGATGGTATATATTTTAGTTGTGACGGTGAAACTTATTATGCAAAGTTTCTCTGGCAAACTGAAACTGGTACCGATTAATAAATTTATCAATGTAATATATATAACATATTACAATATCGAAATAATAAAAGGTGGATTTTGAATATGATCCGAAATCCGGCTCATTAACAATCATGTGTGTGGGGGCAGACCTAGTAAAATAAAACTGAACCCGAAAAATAGATCGAGAATATTTGAATTGATAACCGATTAAACGCCGATATGAATAAGTTAAATAGTATGCGAAATTCGAATCCATCCAAATACAACCGAAACTGAATTGAATACCATAATAATTCAATAAAACCTGAATCTGAATATATTTGAAGTTTGAACCGATAAAACTGAATCGATTCACTTGAATGAAAAATGTATATTTTCGGATAAATACACACAAATTTAGTCGTTTTTTCATTGATTATATACGAATTACTGAGTATTTATTATAATAGTCTTACGAATTACTACACTCAATTGAAAATTATAAGGTTTATTTAAGTCAGTTTTTTACTTTCAAATTAAGAAAAATATGACCTAAAACTCAACTCAAATAAACCCGACCCGTATCGTACCGAATTCGAAATTAAGTTCAACCTGAATTAATCGAACCGATTTATATGGAGTCACAATTTTGGATTTGGGGTAGCAAATATCTTGTATATCAGTTAGTCTTGTTTGTGACGACTGACGGGTCGGGTGAAGAGACGGATAATGACACTCGTAAAACGAATAGGGGGACAAGGTGGAGCACCCCCATGTGCTTTCCTCTCTCCTTTAAATGGGCATTTTGTGAGACAAAATGGTATCTGTCTTCTCCTTGTGACGGATACCCTCCGTCTACGATGAGAATTTGTGCTTGTATATACTCCGTATGTATAATAGAAAGGCGCGATGCATGATGTGCATGTTTTAATACCGCAAGTGCACGGTTGACGAAGTAGCACTCGAGGGTCGATTCACAGGGAGCTAAAATCGAAATACTAACTATTCAAGTTATGAGTTTAGCTAAGTCGACAATGAGATGGTTGAGATGAATAACTACAAATAAGCTAAGTATGAAATAACAAGGTAAATTAAATAAACTAACAATAACAAGTGAAAGAAATGGATGTAATTCAATAGAGAAAAGGCCTAGGACCCGATTTCACTCCACCATAAGTATTCATGATTATGATCTCTCTTTACTAGTCAACGGGTATGGGTTATAAGGGGGAAAACACCTCTAATTCGCTCATAGACTCCCTCTCGGGCTCACTATAAGACACTAGCAATCCCGACTAACCCCCCTCTCGGGTTCGAAAGTCGATGTCCTAAGTTAAATACCCATGTTGGTTTCCGGGTCATCCATCCCCTCCTCTCGAAGGTCGAATTCAAACGCTAGACTAGGGGGTCCTCCCTCGGTTCTCCCTTTCGGTCTCAACCTAGGTAGACATTAAGGTCAAACAAGTCACCCCGACTCCCAACCTAACCGGCTTTCGCCGATGGACAAGGGTCTAGAGTCAATGAAACCCGCAATAACCCATAAACAAGCCAAATCCCCAAGTCTACCCTCACAAGCCAAACCCAAGGACTAGTATAGTGAGAAATCAATAAAATGAAACACCCATGATGGAGCTAATCGAGTCCTAGTAAGAGACTACTCACTAGTCATAACTAAGAAAGTCAAATTCATAACAAAAGATGATACTTTATAATTAAACATGATTAAGGATAAATTCTTACTATCAAACATGCAAAAACCAACTACAACAATGATCTAAGGCAAAATAAATCAAAACAAACAAAAATCAAGCACAAAGGAAGAAACTTTGGAAACAAGCTAAGTGCAAAATTCAAACTACTAAATCAACTAAAATGTAAACAAATGACAAAATAAAGAAAGAGATAAGAAATATACCAACTAGGAAGAACAAGGAAGAACAATGAAGCAAAAATGAACTAAGGAAACTTGATAACTATTGAAATTGATTAAGGGTTTGTTGCAAATTACAAAGGAAAAATGAGTTTCTCTTACTAAAAACTTGAACTAGAGGTAGGTGTACAGTAAAAAGAGAAGGAAAAGTGCTTATATACTAGGTTACAAATAGGCAAAACGACCCAAAACATTGTCGTTCAAGTAAATGAAGATCCGCGCAAAAAGGGAGCTGAGCACGGCAAGAACAGCACGGCACGGCACGGAGGGCACGGCTCCTTCTTCCCTGGAGAGGAACGGCACGTCAAAGAACGGCACGGCACGGCTAGGAGAGCACGGTTCCTTCTTCCCTGGAGAGGAACGGCACGGTTCTTACGGTGCCTTCAGAATACTTCCTTATTTCTCTGTTTTGGGCTATCCATAGGTTTGTGTTGGGCCTTAGGTTGTCAAATGGGTCCGTTATCCCTACAAAAATCGACAAATACAACCAAAACCCGAAACAAGCTCCCCGAAAGGCAAGTTGAGCGTTATATGCAAATTAAACACGGAAAAACACATAAAAAGCAAGAAAACGGGCTACGAGAAAGAGTTTTGAGGTATGGAAAGCGCGTAGATAACGGAGTTATCAATGCAAATGTTAATTACCAACCTAAAATGGGATAGAAGTGTTTTTTAACCCGACTATGATATTTGCTGTAAATTTAGGTAACCCTGGTCCCTAGAGGCTAGACCTACGGATAAAGGTCGTAGCCTCGTAGGCTCGCAGGATGATCAAGCTATGGCCATGACGAGATTTTAGGTGAAAAATATGGACTTTTAATTTTTTTTTTTCAAAAAGATAACAATGACTAGATTGAAATATAAGTAAGATCAATAATTCGGCCTGCCAATAGTAAATCTTACGTACCTCAAAGTTTAAACCGATCAATTGGAGGATTATACAACCAGATGTACACATTTGGTAGTATAGAATTCAAGCTTTATAACAAAAAATTTAAGCTTATACATCTATTTTACGAGTTTTATTGAAAAGAATCTGAGTGTCATTATAAAAAATTTATAAATCAAAACATTATATTAAAACTCATACATATAAAATCCAAAGATTTTAATTTTAACAATAAAAAATTATAGTGCAAGAAAAAATGGTTAGAAGCTCGAAAAAATTGCATATAATCAGAATTAGATCTGTCTTAGATGTACGGTGCTCATATAGTCCTATTTGTATAAACCGATAAAAAAAGTTATCAATAAAATTATATTGTCAACTTTACATTGGATGTATCTACCCAAAAATAATCCCATCGATTTTTTAAAAAACCCCATTTAAGGATTATACATTTATACTCTTAAAAATAAATCGCCTTTAGCAATATCAGCGTAGCATTTTAGATCGATTTTCCTTTTCATATTTGTTTAACGAGATTATGAAACCTTCCTCAAATAGATCTTCCTAAATATAAAATCATAAAATGATACACACATTTATTTATTATTTTTATAAATAAAAATGTAATTATCACACTATATATACGTACCTACAACTCTTACATTTATCATAAAACAAAGAGTAACAAATTAATTAAAATTAATATTAATATTTATAATATGACAATTAACCTTGTGTTTTCCCTACTACTTACGTTCTCATGCATTGCTCAAATCTCGGCTAACCCGGTCAACATTCATTTGATTAACCGTCTAGACGACAAAGAGAACCCGTTAACGGTGAGTTGCGACACCGGAAACGGTGATAAAAGTGAAAAACCGATCGCCAATGGTGAAGGTCACGCACGTATGGAGTTTCAAATACGTTGACGTTGGATTAACGATTTATTCGTGTCGGGTAAATTGGGACAGAAAATATGCTCGAATTTTCGATATATTTCGTGGTCATCAAAGTGTAATAGCTAAAGATGACGGTCTCAAAGAAGGTTCGGATTATTATTGGAAGGTTAAACCCGATGCTATATATTTTAGTTGTGACGGTAAAACTTATTATGGTACGATAGTAAAACTTTTCATGGTAAAACTGATTATGCCAAGTTCGTCTGGAAATCTATGGACTTTCCCTCTGGCCTCTAGTACCGATTGATACATTTATCAATGTAAGATACGTAATATCCTAATAATATATCGAAATAATAAAAGGTGGATTTCGAATATGATCCGACCTATTAACAATCATGTATTCATGTGTGTGGGAAAGACCTGGTAAAATAAAAACGAACCTGAAAAATAGACCGAAAATATCTAAATTGATAATAGATAGAACGGTAGAACACCCGATAGGAATAAATTAAATAGTGCCCGAAATCCGAATCCAATCGAATACAACCGAAACTGCTTGATCAATACCATAATAACCTAATAAAACCCGAAGCTGAATATCTGAACCGATAAAAGTTGAACGGATTCACCTGAATGAAAAAGGTATATTTTCTGATAAATACACTCAAATTTAGTTGTTTTTCATTGATTATGTATTATTGTGAATTATTACATTCAAATTGAAAATTATAAAGTTCATTTAAATCATTTTTTAACTTTCAAATTAAGAAAGTTATGACCCGAAACTCAATTAAACTGAAACAAACCCGACCTCTATCGTACCGGACTCGAAATAGTATAAACCGATTAAAATTGTAATGAACACGATCGGAATCGCTAAAATTAAAATTAAGTTCATACCGAACTAAATCAAACCGAGATTTACCCCAATCCGAAACTGAACCGAACGACCCATTTGCAGGTCTAGTGTGGGGAGTTGAGATCACCGATCCCACTTTTGTTTCCGCCTCACAGGTGGCCGCATGTATGACAAGCCCGTTTCAAAGAAACGGGCGGGTCTATGTACGACACGTTCTTTAAAATCTGGTCGAATATCCACTTATTAGCTGCCTCAGTGTAATGAATCCCATCCCAAATCACCTTCACTGACGGATCCTTGCACGACTTCGCGATCACGACCTCTTTGCCATCTACGGTCTTTGTGCTTCCACATCGCTTTGCGTTGTTGAAGTTGTATTTGCCTCCGTGTCCACAACACGCTACTAGAGGTTCCTTGAATCCTGCAAAATTCGCGTTTGTTGGCTCACATTGTAAGCGATATTATTCATACTTGATCGTAATTCATCATTCATCCATACTGTCATTGTATAATAGAACGGCCTCGATGCTAAATTTCAGGAAATGAAAAATAAAGGCCTTTGATGCGCATTTTACCAGTCTAAAAAGGCTAGTATAGAACTTGTTAGAATATAAAACGAATCAAGGAACTCCAACCATCGGCTTAAGCTTTTGGTTGAGTTGGTTTCTTGACATGGTATCAGAGCCATGTGACGAAAGGTCACGGGTTCGAATCCTACCCCCTCCATTATAAAGTGGATAATCAGAACAGGCAAGGGAATCCCGCCTGCACCCGCAGTTCAAGCCCAAAAAAGAAAAAAGGGCATTCGTGTGAGGGGAGTGTTAGAATATAGAACGAATCATGGAACTCCAACCATCGGCTTAAGCTTTTGGTTGAGTTGGTTTCTTGACATAACTTAGAACGCCGTGTTTTTTAAACCCGATTATGATGTTTGCTGTAAGTTTTAGATGACCCTGGACCGGAACAACTAAGATCTGCAACGAGTTAAGCTCCTGTAGGTCAACATTGCTCGATATGGCAACCATGAGCAAAACATTTTAGGCTCCGAGGAGTATAAGTAATTCCGATTATTTATTAATAAGGTAATTAAATTTCCGAGTCAGAAAAGTTTAGGCTTACCAAATTCTGTGGCGCGAGTGATGAGTGTATACTTAATCGAGTACACATCTACATAGGTGATTGCAGCCAAAGGAAGATCCTGCCTGAGCTGATCTACAGTTTCCTTGAGTTTAGCATTGTAGTATTGGGCTGCCTCGTTAAACGGGATTGCGCAGCCGAACTTGTTTATTTCTGCAGCAGTGAGACGATAGACGTCTAAAACGTACGCGAGACATCCCACTGGTCCTGTGTTATGAATCCAGAATGTCCTTCCACCTTGTGCATACACACCCTGCAACACAGCATCACAGCAACAGCATGCAGTTTAATGAGTAGGAAAACTGTAAAACGATTTCAGATAGATTAGCCGTTTGAAGCTATCGAGAACTCGAGAAGTAATACTCGTGAATTGGGTTCAAACCCGTCAGTATTAAAACTGTACTTCCACCCGTGAAAAAGAAAACAGAGAAGTAATACTCGTGATTTAGGTTCAAACCCGTCAGTATTAAAACTGTCCTTCAACCCGGGAAAAAGAAAACAGAGATCGAGATTTCAGTTTTGTCTACCTGTCTAAGGCACTGTTCTTTTCGGCTGAAACGAGCTGAATTGAATAAATTGGAGTAGAGCTTAATTGAACTAAATTGAGTGAAATTGAGGTACAATGAATTTAGTTGAATTAAAAATTACTTTTGTGAAGAGATCAATTGAAAATAATTGATTAAACGTAAATAAAACTTAACGGAATACAACCAACCAAAATGGAGAGGAGCTGAAATTAAGCCAGAAAGAACAGGGCATAAGTCTGTTCACTGTGAATAAAGGGTTTGACGATCTTACCTTTACGACAGTTGCCAACTGCGCGACAACATCAGGAACATAGGCCTTAACCTGTTCAGTAGTCATGTTAAGTTTGTAACCGGCAGTAAGGTCATTTTGGCCGATGTCAAAGGTGTATAGAGCACTCGCAAAGTAATCTTCCTTTGGTAACAGACCCTCGAAAACTCCTCCTACATCATACAACAATGAACTTCTTCAAAAACTCGAAGAAAATTCAGCAATATAACGCGAGTTGACAGTAGCTGATATACCTTTATTACGGACTACTTGAGATATTTTTCGAAATTCAGAGAATTCAGCAAACTGTACATCGAGAGAGATAGGGCTATATCCGCTTTGCGTTCTGGTGGTGTTTTGAGGTCGGACTGTAGAACCTGCTGTCGCGAAATTGACTCCATGGCTAAAGTTTGATCCAACTGAACTTAGGTATGCATTTAGATACGGTAATCCTAAGCTTCCAGCTGCAAATTCCCGAAAAATACACTAAGCATCAGGAACGAACCAAAATCATAACTGATAGATGAACCATTTCAACCAAAACCTTAAGATTATGGTTGAGGCCCAACTATTATTAATATTCCTAATACGCTTCCTCACTCGAATGCCCATTGGGCTTGAAGAGTGGTTAGTTTGCACAGGTCTCCCATACCGTGTGCTGGGTTTCCACTTCGTGAATTTTCGAGGGGTTTTGAGGTTGTCAGGATTGACCTTCGATCACACTGGCTCTGATACCATGATAGATGAACCATCTCAACCAAAACCTTAAGATTATGGTTGAAACCCAACTATTATTAATATTCCTAATAGTAACCTACTTCAAATATTTGTTTTTTCCTACTGAAATCATACCACGTATACCAGCTAAGCCGCGCCCCTTACCCGGGTCTCCAAGAATTTCACCCAGGTTTTAACACGCGCAATAACGACTTCATTCAAACTTAGTTGAATGATGATGAGACTGACACAATAACTATTAATATAAATGAGTTAGCATCACCCAATGACAGTCCTATCATTATCCAATAATTGACAGTGGTGGAGTGAGGGTGCTAGTATGGGAGCTCGCCCCGCTAACATTACATTTTTAGTTAAAATTTTTGAAATTTTAACGCCACTTTATAATATTACCACTGACCTCAAATCCCGGCTCCAACGTAACCTATACCCTCATTTAACATAATCCATGATAAATGATAAATAACGTGCATAAGCTATTATAAAGGCGGTCTTTAGTCAACGCAAATATTAAAATGATATTCCCGCTCATCTAAACTAAAGGGAATCGTTCACGTTTTGTGACGTGAATATGTCTAGTTTCACTCTATTAAAATATTAAATTCACGACGACACAAATCAGATTTCACGTTACTATATATATTGCGTTATAGATTAATAATAATATCAAATCATGTCAAAAAAGAAAAAAGCAAATGTTATCTTTGATTCGGATGACAATACGGATTAGGAGTATCAATTATTTATAGAAAATAAAAATGAAATACCTAGAAAATCAATAACAAGACGGCCATCAGAAAACCGGCCGGCCGAACCACCAAAGAAAGTTTCACCATAAGGAGGAAGAGCCGGACCGTAAAGAGCGGTCAGACCGCCTGTATCGGAATTTGAGTCGCCAAAGTTGAAGATTGCTGGAAAATGGCATTCCTTGGGTTTATTACCGACGCTTTCCGACGTGGAGCGTCGCAAAGATAGATGGACGGTTAGGAAAAATAGTAAAAGTGTCGTTGATTTGGGTGGTCGCGAATAGTAAGTAGATTTCATCTCGTAGTGTGTATGTGTGTGTAAGTTTAGAGTTTAGTTGAGAGAAGGAGACAAATGATAGTCAAATACAAATGTTGGAAAGTTGATAATCCATTTGATTTTTTTATTTTTTAATGTTGTGCGGCTGAGTAATTGAGATAACGGTAATCCTAAATATTGAAAGTTGACATGGAACTCGTCCTGGGAGTGCTTAACGAGGAGATTATACCACATGGTATTGGAGAAGCATTCCTAGCTCTAATCCCGAAGGTAGATAATCCTCATCTTGCAAATCAATTTAGGCCCATTGGGTTGTGTAATGTCACTTACAAACTGATAACAAAGATGATCGTAAACCGATTGAAGCCAGTCCTTCCTATATTGATTAACTCGGTACAGGCCAGCTTCGTTCCCCAACGACAAATAACGGACAATATTATCCTTGTTCAAGAAGCTCTTCACTCAATGAGAAAGAAGAAGGGAAGGAAGGGATTTATGGTTCTTAAGTTGGACTTGGAAAAGGCGTATGACAAGCTTGAATGGCCGTTTCTGAACCACTGCCTTATTGATATGGGGTTACCGCTGAAGATGGTTCGAGTAATTATGCATTTGATTCACTCAGTGACTTTAAATGTGCTATGGAATGGGGAGATGACAGAGTTCTTTGCTCCTACCCGAGGTATACGACAAGGTGACCCGCTCTCGCCATATCTGTTTACTATATGTATGGAGAAATTAAGTCAAATCATTGTCCATGAGACCAACATTGGTAACTGGAAGGGTTTTCCGACCTGTCGAGGGGGGCCGATTCTCTCACACTTATTCTTTGCGGATGACATTATACTCTTCGCTGAAGCATCTATTGAGCAAGCCATGGTCGTCAATGAAAGTTTGGAACGGTTTTGTAGGGCCTCTGGTATGCGCATTTCGCGAGGCAAGTCTAAAATTTTCTTCTCGCCTAACACTGATGTCGAGATAAAATCAGCTATCACAACCACTATCGGGATTGAAAGCACGGAAAACCTTGGCGTTTACCTAGGTATACCGACAATTCATGGCCGTGTTACAAAGGATACGTTCGATTTTGTAACAAAAAGGGTAGACAAAAGATTAACGGGGTGGAAATCGCGTGGCCTATCTATGGCGGGAAGAGCAACTCTTATCCAATCTACCCTCAATACAATACCCTCTTATGCTATGCAAACAACATATCTCCCTAGAAGCATTTGTGACGACCTGGATAAAAAAGCGCGCCGATTTTTATGGGGAGGTGATAGTGAATCTCGAGGCCTTAGCTTGGTATCATGGGATATGGTAACAAATGATAAAGAGAACGGGGGTTTAGGCCTTCGGTCCATGCGCCAAGCAAACAGTGCTTTTATGGCTAAACTAGGGTGGCGAATCCGTAAAGAACCTAATACACTATGGGCTCGGGTTCTTCGCCACAAATATGCGATGGGTCGGTGTGATTTGGACATGTTCGAGGCCAGGCCCAATTGTTCCAACGTATGGAAAGGCATAGTCGAAGCTTCAGAGGTTTTGAAACAAGGCATGGGTTCGAATATTGGGAACGGTATATCAACTCTGTTTTGGAAGCACAAGTGGGCAACGGAGGTGCCACTAGAAGATATGTCGGAGTTCGAAATCCCCGAACAATTGCAGACCTCAACCGTGGCCGACCTTTGGGACGATGGGGTCGGGTGGAAGTGGGAGCTTTTTGCAGATATCCTACCAACACGTGTACTCCAAACGATAGCATCATTCGAGGTTGTGCCGGCGGAAACTAATACGGATAAATTCTTTTGGTCAGAAACCCCGTCAGGATATTTCTCGATCAAATCAGCCATTCGTCTAATTCGTAAGATTCCTAGTCAGGATTCGAGTAGCTATTGGAAGCTCCCGTGGAATACATGGGCACCACAAAGGATGCGCCTCTTCCTATGGTTACTTTTGCATGACCGTATCATGTCAAATGTGAATCGTGCTATACGGGGATTCACTGAAGACCCGTGTTGTGGGGAGTGTCCGGGAGAAGAGGAGTCGGCTATCCATTTACTCCGTGATTGCCCGAAAGCGCGATTGGTATGGCATCATTTCCCGTTAACTGATTCGGATTGGTTTAAAAGGCCGGTTAACATTAAAGATTGGGTCATTAATAATCTCTCCCAGAAAGGCCGTGGGCCTTGTGAACATTGGGCTACCACGTTTGCGGTTGTGGTTTGGTGGTTATGGCGCTGGCGAAACTGTCGGGTTTTTGACCGACTCGAGACCATCCCGCTCAATTTATTTACTACTATCACGGAGCGTATTCGTGAAGTGCTAGAGGCGAAAGATACCAATGACCTTATAAGCATTGGTACGACTTCTCGTCGCAAGGAGATTACTGTCAAATGGTGTGCCCCTCCGGAAGAGTGGGTTATGTTAAATATTGATGGGGCGTCTAAGGGGAACCCAGGACTAGCGGGCGCAGGAGGTATTATACGGGATAGTACTGGGAAGGAACTTGTGACTTTTGCAGAAAAACTTGGAGTAGCAACTGTTACTAGAGCTGAATTGATGGCTCTAAGAAGAGGTCTGTTAATTGCAATGGAAAAGAAATTCCCGAGAATCTACATTCAGACGGATTCAAAAGTGGTTGAGGGCTTTATGAAGAACCTGGGGAAGGAGCTTCTACCATCCGCCCATACACACCTAATACGCCTATGCCGAGCTTTCATTTACGAAACCGATTGGCAAGCTGACATAATTCATATTTATCGAGAGGCGAATTCGTGTGCGGATTGGTTAGCTAATCTCGGAGTAGAACAAAATGAGGGTCTTCGTATTTTCGAACCAGATGCTACACCCATGCCCCTGAGACGGCTTATTACTTCAGATGCTCGTGGAATTGCTTGACCGCGCATGGTGCCGGAGAATGTAGCTGTGTAGCGTAGGCTTTTGTTTAGTTTGCTTTCGTTCTTTTCTTTTTCGTTTAGTTGTTGTCGTTTCCGCTGTTTGCTTGTTGTCTTTTGTTTCGTTTCTTTGCTTTCTGGGTTAGCCCCACGTCTTGTTTACCAAAAAAAAAAAAAAAGTTGACATGGAAATAAATCGACAAAGGGACTTGATTACTATGGACACTATGTATCAGGAGTTGGAGTAGGATCAGGGCCGGTCTTGAACGTTTTGAGGTCCTAGGTAAAATTGTAAAATAAGGCCCTATTTTTTTTAAAAAAAATCAAGTAATTCATATGTAATTTATCTAATACAATTAAAAATACAAAATAACGGGCGCAAAAAAACTTTTGAACTAGATAACGCTGATTCCTGAAAAATTCTTAAAAACATAGGAAAAAAAATGATTTTATTGGAAAATAGGAAAGAGGGTACCTTATAATTCAAACTTTTTAACGTCAATAAATTGCGAATGATCGAAATTCTTTCTAAATTTAGATATTAACTTTATTAGACGAGTTCATTGAATGTATAATTTGAGCAAATTATGCTGCGATGAACAATGAACACGATTCACACAAAATCACGGGAAATATTTTATTGTTCAACTGATGCACTAAAGTATAAGTAAAAAAATTAAATGAATAAGTTTATCAACGTTGGGAGTTAACAAAAAAATTTATAAAGATGGTGGAAAAAGGCCTATCAATGTAATAATTTCCAAAGAAAAATGGTGGAACCATAAAAACAAGACGTTTTGACATTGGGTAAGATGTAAAACCATTACATTACTCGCCTTATTTTGATATCTATATATAATATTAAAAGGCATGTTGAGTGCCTTATTGTCAAGTATTTTAATTATCTAGCATATTATGATGTCACCTCACCTCACAAACAATTACTAATCTACCCTTCTACATGTACATAGACTTTACTAAAATTTATTACAATAAATCTTATTATATCATCATTATTCTTAAATTAATTGTGCATAATAGATATTTCATTTGTTAATGATATAATTTGTACAAATTATAATCCAAATTTCATATTTTTTAATTAAAATTGACATTTTAGTCGATTGTTTTTGTAATAGAGCATGTTAATAGATCAACTAAGGTCTCAAATGTAACATAAATAGGAAAAATATTATCACATGTCAACATTATATAAGAAATCTATCTATCTATACAATATTATAAAAAAAGAAAAGCATGTTAAGTGATACTACATGCCACGTTGCACCTTTTCGACATATGATAATAATTCCACACTTTTCCTTTTGTAAATTAAAATGTCCATCCTTATCGCAAACTAATGCTTTAAATGAATGAATTTCAGTGCGGACAATCCTTCAACCTTCCGGATCTTATGTTAGTCCAATTAATTTTTTTAGATCATTTCTCTTTTCATCCCCTTAATAACTTAAAAATCTTAAATTATTAATGTAAATAGAGTATTACTTAATTACGAGTATTTATTAGTAGTAATATTTAAACTCTTTTCATGGATTTGAGATTGATGTCATCATGCAAAAATAATAAGGAGTCGTTTTGTTGCATGTAGAAATTCGTATTGTCTAAGAAGTCGTAAAACACATGATTTTAGAATTCATGTGAATTAGAAAATATTGTTTGGTTGTCAGGTAGGAAGTGCAATTCATGTAGGCATTACCACTTAACTAGGGGGTTTAGGTAAATCACTTCTTCCATTATGGACGTATTGCAATTAATGGGAACTTCAAATTTATGTAAATTGGGGTAACCAAACAAAAGGTCAATTTTGTAATTCACGTGAATTTAAATTACTACGTTTTTTAGTGGGTAAACAAACGACCCCCAAGTATGACTAAACATTGTGAAAAAATCATCGATTGAGTATTACCGAATGCTAAAAATTGTTGTCGTTATTTTTTTTCCTGTCTACTTTATGATTTTGTTGACATATATTTTCATGAGTTTTCTGACATATATTATTTTTATTTGTAGGGTTTATTCGTGTACAATTTATAAAGCATTCGTAGCACATGACAACATCATAAAATGGATGAGAGATAAACGAAACAATAGCTTAGTATCCGTCTTTTTTGAAGCTTTTGATATATTTTTGTTATAATATGAATATTTCATTGTTTAGTTTTTGATTTTCTCCAAAGTTCATTTGGTAGTTGTTGTACAGAATAATATTTCTTTTTTTTTTCCTTCCATGAGGTAGCAATAAGGAAAAAATATAGCGAAATATGGAATAGAGTTTGCAAATGAAAAACTCTGTATGAAACATGCAGGAGCAGGCGAGTAGATGAGCTTGAAAGACAAACAATTGTGTGAAGAAACGAGTCCAAACCATTAAGTGTCCCTTTGATATTATGTAACTCATTGCGTAGTGTAATATTCTCTTAAGGGTGGTCTGTAAATTAGAGATAACAACAACTTTTATATTTTTTTCATTTTTATAAAATCTCATTTGTCCCTTTGATATTACAATGTGGCCTGCTTTCGCCTTTTGGTGTTCATGCGTTTTTGTCCCCGAGCTCAAAAAGCATCCTTTCTTCTATCTCGCCAGACATTACTTATAATAAAAAAAGAAAAATGATGTCCGTAACAAGCCCGTGATTTTCAAGATTAAGTATTAGTTGAACGACATGTGGCAAGCTATTGTGTAGGTAGTTGAACGACATGTGGCGAGCTACAATTTTATGTTAAATCAAAATATTAAATAAAGAACAAACAGAAAACGAAAAGGCAAAATAATAATCAATGTAGAAATGACTTAAACCTTTGTCTACCAAACATTACTCAACTCCATAATTACAATTTATATCTCTTGAATGTCAAACTTTTTGTATTTTACCTATAAAATAAGATTAAATGATAAAAATTCTAACACATTATTAGCAAAAAAAAAAATCACGGGTAAGTTTATTCTTTTTCGCCTATACTTTTCTAATAGCCTGTTTAATTATTTAAAACTTTTCATATTTTTATTTTTGTAGTGAGTTGGAATCAATTGAGAGTGCAATGAAAAAGTAAAATGAAAGTAGAAGAAAAGAGAAGAATCTAACAAGCATTTGTATCATATTCTTTGTTTTTGGCATTGTCAAATGTTGATGAAGACACTTTATATCATTAATTATCGAATGTATTGAAACCTTAGTTTTATAGTCTCATATTTTATTATTGATATAATCTTTTCGAAATTTTTTAATGTATTTATTAATTGATAATCTGTAGTGAATTTGTTGAAATTGATATTAACAACTTTATGTATGGCCTTGACGTGTTTAGTATAATTAAGTATAATATTTTTTATGACGTCGTCTAAAACAATATATTTTTCTTGTACTTTGAGTACCAGAGACGAACATATCGTTTAATTTGTAATTTTAAATTTTTAATGAGAGAATATCGCATGATTATCGATCATGTTTTTATCTATTGTATCCTTATTTAAATTATGTTTTATTTGATTAAACATTACATGATTATCAATGTTATATTTGAGAGAAATTGAGTTAGAATATTTTAATTCTTAAATATTGTTATTATATTCATACTTAAAAAATATAATCATTTAACGAAGGTTAATATTACTTAGGACTTTCATAATATCATTTTAATAAAGTTGCAAACTACTCCAGTAAAAACGATCATTCAATAACAAAAGTCATATGGGAATAATCGAATTAAATTCCAATAACAAAAAAAACATAACTTTATTAACGAAGAGTTAAAAAATCTCGTGGTTAAAGAGAAAATTAGAGAGCTTTTCTCTAGGCAAAGGGCGTGCTATAGAAAAATAATGAAAAAATATATATGAATGGGTAAAATTCGTACATGAATAAGTAACTACGTTTTTTAATTCAAATCACGCAGAATAATCATAATAGTAAAATATAAACATAAAATAGGTCTAAAAATCCCGTGATTTTCACGGGATACAAAACTAGTTTCTATGTAATAAATCTTATTTGACAAATAACATATTTCTAATTTCACAATAATGGAGCCTTCTAAACTTGGGCCTTGTCAAATGCCAACCCAAACACCCCATAGGGCTGGCCCTGAGTCGGATAGTATCTCTCATAATGAGACAAGTTGGAGGAAATGGAGCACGTTACGGATAGGGTCACTTGTATATTGTAAGAGTGACAATATCACAAGTGACCCTATCCGTATTCAACTTGTGACAAATTTGTGATAATTCGGTGGTTATGGATGGTCGAGGTGATTTAATGTGAGTTTGGAATTTAATTATTTGGTTGATCAGGGTTTATTTCTTATGTAACTGATATACGGTTAGCCAATTTATGATCGGCGTGTGGTAGTGACGGACTATTGAAAACATGTAGTCTATACTAGCTTACTTTCCGAGTTGTGTTTAATAGGATAAGCGATAAATATACTTCTTAAGCCCGGGCCTGAACTGACCCATTTGGGGTCGGTTCACACACCGAGCCAGGCTCGAGATCAAATATATTGTCCTAAACCTACCTCAAGAGGAATATTTTTAGAATCTGTGTTTTTTTAACGGGTTTAGCATATCGTACTGAATTTTTCAGATCCTAATCCGGCCTAGCAATGTACTGTGTACATGTTAAACATGGGCTTATGGTAATCCGGCAAAAAGGTTGCCCAACAACATTGTGGGCTTCGAGTTGTGACATTTTAGTTCTCATAAAAATAAAATAAAAATGCAAATAATATTTAGTAAAATAAAAATGCAAATAATTTTGTCACTCTCTTTATCTCAAACATTTATTTACCTTTTAATTACCATCAGACGTAAGTCCAAACTCATAGTTATTCACGTAATCGCGTTCAAATATATGATCAATCAATGTAAGATTGACGTTAATATACTTACTAATAACAAAAGTCAAGGTCAATCTCTATCCCGTGTTGAACTTTATCTTCCAAGACCAGTCTTTACCCATGGTCAACTGTACGTTGTTATATCCAGGGTCACGAGTAAGAAAGGTCTAAAAGTGCTACTTCTTGATGAAGAAGGAGAGATCACTAATACAACAACAAATGTTGTTTACAAGGAGGTTTTCGAGAAACTGTAATTTTCGTGTTGGGTTATCGAATTTTAATACACCCATTTAATTTATATTTGTACCTGATTAGTTATTTTGTTCATCGTATTTGTCTGTCAAATTATGTTCCGTAAGTAATTCATCAAAAGACAATAACTTTCCAAACTACTCATTATTAGTTATTTAATCTTTTTTTAGTCGTCTATCGTTTTTTCTTATATACCTTATTCATTAATGTTATCATAAGTAATCCAAATATTATCATCATTACTAATAGCTATTCGAAAATTAGTGCACCAGGAAATTCACCTTTTCACCGAATATATCTTATATTCAAACATCCCGTTAAAAAAAAATTTGTTCGAATAAACAGAATTGCTATATATTGAAATAAATATACCGACGTCGTCTTTAAAAATAAGTGTACACAACCCCGTGATTTTTCACGGGTGTTACACTAGTTTACCTTTTAATTACCATCAGACGTAAGTCCAAACTCATAGTTATTCACGTAATCGCGTTCAAATATATGATCAATCAATGAAAGATTGACGTTAATATACTTACTAATAACAAAAGCTTACAATTATAATAATTAACAAGATTTCAATACACAATGACTAATGCTAATCGATCAATTATAGCAAGCCATCCTCAAGGGGCGAGGAGGATCCGAATATAACCCGTTAACAATCCGATTAAAAATCCATTTGTTCGCGGCCTCGGTGTAATGAACTCCATCCCAATTGATGGCAATTGAAGGATCTTCACATGATTTTATTAAAACTTGTTTACCCTTTATTGTGATCTTCCCTCCACAACCAACGTTCCAATTAAAATTGTACTTGCCTCCATACCCACAACATGCTCTTAATGGGTGCCCAAAACCTTCACCAAATGTTAATACAAATCAAAATTAAAAGCCAAAAAGTGTATGAATATATAGAATATATGCGTTTATATACAATTATACGAGACATAAATTTTATTTTTAGGTAAGAAAATGAATATTTTACATGAAAATTGAAATATGTGGTTAAACATAAAATACTCAACACAAAATTCAAAAATATAATTAATTTTAAATTTTATTCATAGATAATGTACAAAATTTATTGATTTTCTAGAAAATGATTTTAAAGGCGATTATATCATTTTTGAGCTGGCATCATCCTAAAATCTTCGTGTACTAATAATTTTCGTTGTAGTCAATTAATCATAAGTTATTGATTGAAATGAAAAGATTACATAATTACTTTTTGTCGTAGTCAATTATATCATTTCTCGGTCGATCATAGCGACCGGGCAATTCCTTATCTCAAAACCAAAGACTGAATCCGTTAGGAGGGCCGATTCAACTATAAAAGTTCATCAAAAGTTTTTTTTCCAAGGTTGAAAAAGACTAAAATGAATCAGGTCCAAACCAGCTCAAATCAGCCGATTGAAGGCAGATCAATTTGTCAATCGATCACTTTATGAACACCAATAAGGCCCTAATTATAATCGGAAATTCTCATTGTACACGGTCATATCCGTTTAAAGCTAAACACGAGTCTAGTAATATTCAAGTAACATTCTGCTTTTGTCCTATCTATCTATTTGAATACTCCCTCCGATTTTCAGTGTTGTTCCCTTTTGATTTTAACCCAAGAAATAAGGAAATTAATTTGGACCACACAATACACATGACCCCACATGAAATTGATTTTGGACCACACAAAGTTGTCCAAAAGAGGAAAGAGGGAACATCATGTAATTAGACCAAAACGGAAAGAGGGAACATCATAGAAAATCGAAGGGAGTGTTACTTAACCCGTCTTTAATGTATTAAAGACATACCCGTTTTCAATAAAGACCTAAACATAGTGATCCACATGATTTAAATGATGAATTATCGGAAGAGACGAGACAAACATACCAAACTTCCTAGCATGGCTTAGAAGATCGTACTTAACCGAGTACACGTCAACATAAGTGAAGGCCGCATGCGGTAACTCTTTTCTCAAAAGGACCACAATTTCCTTTAACTTTTTATTAAAGTATTGGGCCAATTCATTAAATGGGCTTGCACATCCTACTTTATCCACTTGGCTTGCTCTGATTGGTAGTTTCTCCATCACGTATGGTAGGCATCCTACTGGTCCTGTATTGTGTATCCAAAAATATCTTCCTCCTTGATCATATATATTCTGTTCATGAAAAAAAATAAAAAATTGTAAAATCGAAAATGTTTTAATTTAGTGGTAAAGATCGTTAGATTGGAATAGCAAAAGTCGTTTTTTTTACTTGATTTTAGTTTTTTTTTGCTGATCAAAGTTAAACTGAACTGAATGAAGCTGGTCTAAATTGAACTTAACTGAATGAAGCTACGCTGAACTGAATAAATATGTTTTGTCTTTCTACAAAAATTATCGTAAAATCGAAGATGATTTAGTCTAATGGTAAAGATTGGGATAACAAAATGACTAGTTAGGCAATTCATTTCAATGCAGTTCAGTTTCACTCACTTCGGTGCAATTTAATCCAGTTTATTTCAACTTCATTCAGTTTGATCTAGTTTAGCGTTATTCAATTCAGCTAATTCTAGTCGGAAAAAAGATGACCTTGGTTTGGTGCAAGACCATCCAAATATAACCATTTTAAAGAGTAAAAGTAGGCCGGTTTACACTAGACTTGTGTAAGGCCGTCCTACACAAATATCCGTGCAGAACAATATACTCCCTCTGAGTCGGAGTGATTGTTTATGTTTCCTTTTTTATGCGAGTTTAGTGATTGTTCCTCTTTTATTTTTTAGTAACTTTTTTGTGGTTCAAAATCAATTCAGTGTAGGGTAGAATGTTTTGTGTGATTTAGAATCATTTTCTTATTTCTTGTGCTTAAAACAAAAGAAACAATCATTTGACTCGGAGGGAGTATTACATGTGAGATTGTGAGACTATAGGGAGAGTGCGTAGTCCGTAGTTGATACATTGTCGACTTTGTTTTGACTAAAGTTGTTACGATATATTGTACTCTGTATTAGGCTGAAAGTTTTAACTAGTGTGAAATTAAAAGGTGAACAAATAATTGAGACGAGAATAATATATATATATATATATATATATATATATATATATATATATATATATATATATATTGATTTACGTACCTTGACGACGGTAGCGAATTGATTTAGTATGTCGGGGATGTTATCTTTAACTTGATCAATTGACATATTGAGAAAAAGTCCGGCAGTTAAATCATTTTGACCTATATCAAATGTATACAATGCCTCGGAGAAATACTCTCCCTTTGGCAACAATTCCTTGAAAACTTGTCCTGTTTCAAACACAAATTTCTAATTAAAATTATGTAAAAACATTTCGATTAAACGATTATAATCGTTTATATTTCGTATAATCTATAACTCCATATCATCATACCCACATATAAATATATAATAATGCTTTACAATATGTGAAGGCTCGTTCTTTTCGATTGAAATAAGTTGAATTAAACGGAATGGGGTTGAGATGAACTGAATGCAACTGAAATAAGAGTTAATTTTGTAAAACTGTTAATTTTGTGAAAGATAAGCTGAATAGAACCGACTCAATTAAGTTGAACTGAAATGTTAATTTTTGAAAATCCTCGTTTTCAAGCAGTAACACTTTACTATACGTAAGACCTTGTTTCTTTCGATTGAAACATACTGAACTAAATTGAATGAAGTTTTGGTGAACGGATGAATGCAATTAATATAAGAGTTAACTTTGTAAAAATGAGCTGAATAGAACTGTCAACTGTCCAAAACTCACGTAATCTGTATAATAAAATGTAGTAAAATATTCTTTCAAAAAAAAAAATGTAGTAAAATGTTATTTTTCAAATCCTCGTTTTCTAATAGTAATGCATTAGTATATCCCTATATATGTGAGGAGTGTAGTACTGAAACACCATACAAATGGTGCTTCAACTTAGCACTGTCTCGCATATAAAAAAGTATAAAACCGTCTCATAATAAAATCAAGGACAAGAAGTACAATAGGAAGAATAACTGACCTTGAAGGCGGAAAATTTGCGATCGTCGATGAAAATCATTGAACTCGTAATTTTGGACGTTTAAGGAAATAGGGCTAAAACCACTTTGGTGGAGAGTTGTGTTTTGAGGTCTAATGGTTGAACCCGCTGTTGCAAAGTTGGCTCCATGGCTAAAGTTCGACCCGACCGAATCCAGGAATGCGCTCAGGTACGGTAATCCCAAGCCTTGAGCTATTCAAAATCAATCGAAAGTACATAAATATTGTAAAACCGTTTTATTTAATAATAATTAAATTATTATTTTTGATGATTGCCATGTAACGTAATACTAATAAAACCGTTTTACACGAGATTATCTATTTAATATCATAGTAAGTAGGTTATTGGAGTACAAATCATTTTTTATGATGGTTGCCATGTAATGTAAATACATAATACTAATAAAACTGTTTTACAAAAGATTATCTGATTATATAAGACGATGTTTTACGTGAAAATAATTATTCGAAGTGTTTATGTCTTTTCTATTCGATTTATTTACCAATTGACGCGTCTGAATGTCTGATAACATGTATTTTTTTCGTTTTAATCATTAATTAACTTTTTATATTGAGACAGAATGATAATAGTCAATAACAACTAACAACAATACTTTTTACTCATACAACTACTTGTAGTAATTAAAGGGGAAAAGAGCCGTATGTCATTTGGTGTTTATGGTCCATTATTGTAATTCCCAAATTCTTAATTCAGTCGGACTATTTTCCATTTGAAATGTAACGAAGTAAATGTATATATTTTATGTTAAAATGTTATTGTTAATTTTAGGATAAAATCAATAATATAAATATTTGTTATATTTTATTTAGAAAATGAGACATTTTCTAAGCCTGGAAATAAAACCGTCTCAAGCAAGACTATTAAATGTAGCCACGGGTTATTTCAAAATGTGGACCTAGTGATTAATAATAATATAGACTATATGCAAAAGGACGAGATCCACCATTCCACCAACGTTGTCACGCATAAACATGTTGATAACATTATGAGGACAAACAATAAGATATTTTATAATAATTTTATTTAATTTTCTAAAATAATAACTCGTGAATGTACCGTATCACTCGGTGACGTTATTTCATTTTAAATAATAATTTAGCCAATTACCAAAGTCATGTAATTAAGATTTAAAAAATGGAATGGTTAATAATAATCCTACGTAAACAAAATATTCAGAATTATGGAACAAAATTCGTGAAGTAATTAAAACGGATAATTGAATAACAAATTAAATAAAATTATAAGCACGTAAAAAACAATGACATTATCCTACGCACACTATTAATTTAAAAATATGTAAACAAATGATCGAGATAAGTTACCAATAAAATCAATAACGAGGCGGCCGTCACAGTATCGGCCAGCCGGGGAGTGGAAGAACGTTTCCCCGGCCGGGGCACCGGCCTGTCCAAAGGCGGCCGATAAACCGCCCGTGTCGGAATTCGAGTCACCGAAGTTAAATACGGCTGGAAATTTACATTCGTCATTTTGTAGTATTGCATTACTAGGTACTTGATAAATGGCAAATAGTATTATTATTAGTATTATATTATAAATTAATGTATTCATAATTTTGAAATGATAGTAGATAAAGATTAAAGAGGATATAAAGTTTGATTTATTGTGTGTGGTGAGTTGGTGAAGGAGTTTGAGTGGGTTGAGTAGTGTTATATAGTACTCCATGTCTCCATCATTCCGTATCGATTATTTGTTTGTTTATTTTATTTTAGAACGTGTCATACTGACAATTAATTGTTTATCTGACTCCGTACTGGTTATTTGTTTGCCTATTTTATCATTCACGCTCAATTTTGGTTAACAATTTGGTCATTCACGCACAAATTTTGGTTCACTTTTCATTTAATTACTGATCTAATCCCGTATTATTGATTTTGTACTAAAACTAAAGGTAAACAATGAATCAGAACGGAAGAAGTACACATAGTAAATTGAAAGTTAATACTCCTTTTTTAGGTGGAAATATTACTATCCATTAAGTAGAGGATTTACCTGTCATCCAATTATTGCATTTTTTTTATTGATTTTGTGATAAAGTTAAATGTAAATAAATGATTGAAATAAAAGAATTACTCGTACTAACTTAGAGTTGTTATTACTTCTCTTAGGTGGAAATACTATCCATTAATAGTGGATAATGTGATTTGTAGAATCATATATTTATCTAATGCAGAAGCCAAGCTGCTGACGTGGCATCACTAGATAAAAGTTTTGTCCTACGTGTCGCGTTATAAAGCATCCTAGAGCTATTTTCCAATTAGATTCATCCTAGAGCTATTGTCCAATAAGATTCACGATATGGTATATGGTATACAAGATATGGTATATTCTAGAATACGCCATAAATTCCAAGATTTCACGGCCTAAATCTATGAAATCACAAGATTTCACTCCATAAATAGAAAACCCGTGAACTTCACAGTTAAAAGATAAAGGAAAATTTAACAAAAATAATCCCAACTATCCCCCTTATTCTCAAAATAATCTAAACTATCAATATTCCCGCAATAATCCCAACTTTTATACCACCCTTCTCAAAATAATCCCAACTATCACTCTCCTTCTCAAAATAATCTCAACTATTAATATTTCCGCAATAAACATAACCTTTCTTAAGACTTATCGGTCATACTAAACTATTTTGAGAAGGGTGATATAAAAGTTGGGATTATTGCGGGAATATTGATAGTTGAGATTATTTTGAGAAGAAGAGTGATAGTTGAGATTATATTTGTTAAATTTCCCAAAGATAAAAGATATGCCATATATGACAAAAATTTTCTCTAACAAGATTTCACTCCATAAATTCCATTTTACTTTGACTCAAATTAATTCCATTTCAATTAACGTCCAATAACATTCAAGATATGGTATATTCTAGAATACGCCATAAATTCCAAGATTTTTCAAATGGAATCACAAGATTTTTGGATATCAAATCAAATTGATAATGAAATAATAAGAATAATTATAATAATAAAAATCTGGTGTATGAAATCAAATCATCATTATTCTTCAGTCAACACGGCTCTTCCCTCTTCTTTCCTTTTGCATATGGGCTTCTGCATATAATAATGATAATAATGATAATTGATAATAAAATAATAATTTTTGGAAAAAATGACAGAACGTAAAAAATCTCTCATCGTTAACTACTATTAAGATAATTATATATATGATAAAAAAATCTCTTCATTCACCATTAACTAATATTAAGAAATACCTTAAGCAACCAAAATTGTGTTATGGTTTTGAATTGCACCCCTGTTGCCATACGTGATACGTCACTTGACTTCGGAGATCCTTACTGCAGAAATTGTGGTACGGGTTGTACACCTTTGGGAGAGAAAAAGTTTCTACAACAAAGATGATACTATATCATTGGAGATGCTTTTATTTGATTCGGAGGTACTAACGTTTAATTGACTTTTTTTAATCAACTATGTACTATTTACTAATATTCTAGAATACAATTTTCAGGAAAATATAATTCAGGCTACTATCCGCAAAAGTATCATTAACAAATTCAAGAACAAGATCAACGAGGGACATTTATACAAATTATCAAGATTCACTGTGGAAGCAAATAAGGGCGCTGAAATTGCAACTTCTGCTGAACTACGCATCTACTTTTCATATCCAACAATGGTTAAAGAGGTTCAGTATCTACCCATCCCACAATATGGATTCAAGTTTGTGGACTTTCGTGACATTCTATCAGAAACAATATCCGATGAACATTACATAGGTACATCCAAAAATCAAATCATTATAAAATGTTTATTTATTATATAACTTATTAAACTAACCACGCACAAACTTTTTAAACTCACGCAGATGTCATTGGAAAATTTTCCGGAGTCGGAGAAGTCCGATCAACAAAGAATGGAAATAGTTGAATAATCTTTTCAGTGATTTTTGTTCACGGGATAACGCAATAACAAATCATGGAATAATGCAATATAATAACAAATCACGGAGTTGTTACTATATTACATTATTCCATTTTGACATTTTTTATAATAGGTGATGACCTTTTTTTTAAAAAAAGTAAATAAATTATACTGAAGATTGCGAAATCAATGGGATAGTATATGGAATAAAATCAATTATAGAATATGAATGAAATATTCCATATTCTATCACTATAAAAACTAAAGTACAAATTAATAGGAGTAACTAATTTATTTAAACCGTAAGAGTATCCATTTTGTTAATAAAACTATTTATTTAATATAATAAATGAGTTCTTTTATAAAACAGGAGTATCTCGCAATATCGAACTCTCCCACGCAATCATTGTTATTTGATATATGTATCTTTTTGCTAATAAAATCAAATGTAAATTATTAATTAACCCAACTTTTAAATTACTATTTTTATTAACCAAGTCTTATAACCATTTGAATTACACAGTTACACTCATTTTAAGCATACGTACTAATTTTATTGCAAGTCTTACTCATTTATAGTTAATAATTCAAAATTAATTACTGCCTAATCCTTATATCTTAGCTATGAGTCTATAACTATATATATTCATTTAAAATTTAAAAAGTAGCCCCGTGAATTTCACGGGTTTAAACCTAGTCATTTGGAATTGTTTAGATATAGTTTCTATAAATCGAATATTTCTTTATTGATTTTATGTTAAAATTAAATGTAAATAAATAATTGAGAAGTATTAGTAGTCTTAGTACTAAATTGGAAGTTGATATCCCTTTTCTTAGGTGGAAATATTATCCATTAATTAGTGGATAATGTGATTTGTAGAATTATGTGGAATTGTTTAGACATAGATTCTATACATCCAACATAACAATTCCGAAAAGCATTTATAAAACCGGTATTACCAATAGTATTACATAAATATATTCGTAAACCAACATTTATTTGTTGAACAAATTAGTCGTTGTCTCCTTATTTTAGAAATATATTTGTTGAATAAATTGACCATTCAGATTAACTTGTTATTTAATAATTGTCATCTTCTCTTTCTTTGATTTTGGCACCAAAACTAATGGACAACAATTGGTCGGACAGAGGGATTGCATAGGTAAATACAGGAACTTACAGAATCACAATTATCGATTGGTTAAAATAGTGAAGTGATTAAACAGGTGCCAGAATTGTTTAGACTGGCTTCTGTACTGATTACAGAATCACATTTGTTTGCTCATTTAAAATTTTAAAAGGTACTTAATGCATCTCATACACCCTTTAAATACAGGATCCATAAACTCAACAATGTCGAACAAATAAACGAACGATGACTAAAGCTTAATCCAACTTATTTTGGTATTTCCCATGAAAAGAAACAATATTTGAAACGGCCTCTAGACTTTAGAGGAAAGAAACCGTTAAGAGACAAAGTCGGAAAACTATTTTCTCAACTTTAAATTAACTTATGTTTTTTTTTGTCAAGTAGTCTTACAATAACAAAATTTTATATAACAAATACATAATAAACACCTTCGTAGATGATAATATACAGATGAAATAAGTGCGATTTTAAATGTTACTACTAATGTAAAATAGTCTAATAAAAATATTTGTATATTAAACTAATATGGACTCTCATACATGTTCTCTGCGTTAAAAACGTCAAAGCATGGTAACTAACAACAATGACTCCGTGGCCCAATGGATAAGGCGCTGGTCTACGAAACCAGAGATTCTGGGTTCGATCCCCAGCGGAGTCGTATTTTTTAAATTAATTTTTTCCTTTTACAGCCATTTATGCTCTCTCTATACTATAGGCTACATGCACGTATCGTAGACCGTCTCTCAGAAAACTTACTGAAAAAAAACCGTAAAATGCAAATGCATTAAATGTTAGGAACAAAAGTTTGGAATTGTCGACATTAACAGGTTTTCGGGATTAAGTTAGCGAGGGAGATAGGAGGATCGGAAAGGGAGCCATCGACAATACGGTCTGCAACCCATTTGTTAGCAGCTTCTGTGTAATGTATACTGTCCCAACTTATGTATTGGGTCGGATTACTGCAAGCTGTTGCGTGTAGTACAGTTCCGTTGATTGTTTGTCTGCTCCAACAAAACAGACTTGTGTTCTCAGAATGCTTGCAGCAGTACCCTAGGGGATCGACAAAACCTGCAAACGTGCAACAGATCACGTGAAGTCGTGAACGTGCGACTGAAATGATGCAAATGGCGACTGAAGACCTTCGGTCGCCAAAACTGGGCTGCAAAATCAAAAGTTTCTGCAATGCCAGCCAATTTGGCGACTGAATAAGCAGTTTGGCGACTGCAATTCAGTCGCCAAATCCCACAATTGGCGACTGAATGTTCAGTTGCCAAATTTGGCAACTGAAATTAGTCGCCCATTTTATTTTGGCGACTAAGGCTTGCGACTGAACTTTGGCGACTGCTTTCAATCGCTAAATTAGATTTGGCGACTGAATGCAGTCGCCTGTTTTCTGTATTCTTGTAGTGTACGTGATCCTAAAAATTTAGAAAGACGGTTATGTAGTAGGATTGGGGAGAGTTTTCAAGGCATTGGTATGAGGCCGTAGGAGCATTTTTAAGCTAATAAGTCGTCCATTAAGCGTTAAAACCTCACTGCAAACCCGTCAGCATCAAAACCGTTTTACTTTTTTTCTATGGCTTCTGTTGCAGGGAAAAAGTAAGAGCAGATAACTTAGGGTCTCACCATGCGTGTTGGCTTCACGAATGAGACTGTATTTAGCCGAGTAGATGTCAACGTATACAAGAACGGAATCATTAAGATGAAGCCGTAGATTTGAGATTCGGGTCTTTAGTTGCCTGTTAAACTCCTGAGCTACCTCATTGTAGGACTTGATGCAACCAGCATCATCGGTATTTCCTGCAGCAGGCGGGTTTGTAACCAGAAGATATGGTAAACAGCCAATCGGGCCAGTATTGTGTATCCAAAATATCCTTGCTCCTCCTCGGTATAGCGTCTGAGAGAAATACACCGTTACACGCCATTAAAAATCACAAATTCTTGTTTCAGACCGTCACTTTTGGTCTGAAATAATAACACGGGATTTTGTAACCATTTTACAGCCAAATGTAACAACAATATTATGGTCAATGTTACAGTTTGATAACTTCTTTGTAAATAATGGTTACATTTGGCTGTAAAATGGTTACAAAATCACGTCTTATTATTTCAGACCAAAATTGTGGTCTGAAACAAGACCCACACATTAAAAATAGGTTTTATGACAGTTAAAATGTGACCTGAACAAGGCTATATTACCTCTATTGCCGAAGCAAAGACAGTAATGAGTTCAGGAATGGATTCGCGGGCTTGATCTTCTGTCGTAGAGGTTACAGCATGATGAATGTCGTTTTGCCCAATATCGAAAACATAAAGAGCCTGCGAAAATTCTTCAGGTCTCGGCAACTGGGTATTTACCATAGCATATTTACCTGAGCACCAGAGCCAGGTACAAAATAAGTCACCATTTGGAGGTCGTATAGTAATAGGAATATTAATAATAGTTCGGCTTCTATCATAACTAGGGATGTTAATGAGACGAGACAGCTCGCGAGCAACTCGAGACCAGCTCGGTCAAAGCTCGGCTCGTGTGAGCTCGACTCGAGCTCGGGCTCGGCTCGAGAGCTTAACGAGTCAAGCCGAGCAAAGGCTGGCTCGACTCGAAAAGCTCGCGAACGGCTCGAACATTTTAGATTACATAATATATTAATCAAATTTTATAAAAATATGCTCATATTTTATAAAATTATTTTATCATTATTATATCTTTGTATCATATATATCAAATATGTTGTTGTTGATTTGCTAAATATTTTTACATATAATCTTCGAACCTTGTTATTGAAAATATCGGAAGAAAAAATTAAAACATAAACAATTTTATATAGGCTCGATTTGGCTCGAGTTAGGGTCGAGCTCGTGTTAAAGCTCGCAAGCTTTGTAACGAGCGCATTTTTTTCGAGCTCGGGTAAGTTCGGCTCGAGCTCAAGCTCGAGTTTTGATAATCGAGCACAAGCCGAACAAAGCCCAGCTCGGGCTCGGGCTCGGCTCGGCTCGTTAACACCCCTAATCATAACCTTAAGGTTTTGGTTGAGATGGTTCATCTATCCTGGTATCAGAGCCAGTGTGACCGAAGGTCACGGGTTCGAATCCTGACAACCTCAAAACCCCTCGAAAACTCACGAACTGGAAACCCAGCACACAGTATGAGGGCCTGTGCAAACTAACCATAACCTTAAGGTTTTGGTTGAGATTGTTCATCTATCATATAGTTCGTTTGCACGAAAAATATTTTATAGCCGTGCAAACCTTTGCCATATAGCTCGCTAGTACGCTCTTTGAACGCTTCAAATTGTAGAAGTTGTACATCAAGGGAAAGAGGATTAACACCGCTTTCACATAGCTTCTCGTCAACATGCTGAATTGTAGTCCCACTGGCAGCAAAATCCGCTCCATGTTTAAAGTCGGCTCCAATTGAATCTAGAAATGCACTTAAATACGGCAATCTCAGCTTTTCAGCTGCAAGAAAACATGCGTAAAACAGTCATTCATTGACACAGTAAGACGAGGTCAGGTTTCAGGGTTTAGGATTTAGGGTTTAGGGTTTAGGGTTTAGGGTAGGGCCGTCTTGCACAAGACTAGTTGTTTAAAAAATATGTAGACAAGAGGATGACATACGTGATACGACATTACTGTAATAATCACGTCAACTTACCAATAAAATCAATGATTAGCCGCCCATCACAGCACCTCCCAGACGGTTTACCAAAGAAAGAAACACCATTCGGAGAAGGGACACGGCCAAATGCAGCGGAAACAGAACCAGTATCCGAATTAGAATCACCAAAGTTGTAAATGGCAGGAATTTGACAGTGTTTTACAGAACCAAATGCCTCACAACTACTTGGACCGACAGAGATAAACACTGTCAACCCGACAGCCAAAACAACGGCAATCACCACCACTTGAAGGCGGCTACGGCTTAGTGACCTACTAACACTCCCATAATTCATCCAATCCATCATCAAAATGAAATTCCTTTTTCACTGAGGAATTTCAGCAAACACCTTGAAGATGAATCTCACTGTTCCTGCAACAGAAAAATTTAAACAATTTACTACCCATTTCAATACTTGAGCTAAAAACACAAAGCTTCTTGCTTGTGACGGACACTATCTGTCACAAGCTGAAGACGGATAAGCTGAAGACGGATAGTGTCCTCACAACAAAGCAAGATGGGTATTAACCGTCTCCAGCTTGTGACGGATAATGTCCGTTTTCAATGAGAATTTGTGCTAAAAACAACAGGGTTCTTCACAATTTCATCAAATACAACAAGAACGACATTACCCCAGCACGTCAATAGCTCCCGCAATTTGCGAGGTAAAGGGGTCGGATGTATGCAGATTTACTCTTGTTCAGAACACATTTTCATCAAATATCAGATCTTAATTCATCATTTACTGTCATTTAAGATCAAGATTTAGAAGATTAACTATGTTTTAATGTGATCTATTTTGAACATTGTAAGATCTTGATCTGAAAGTTGGTAAAAATTAGATTAATTATCAATTTTCTAATATTTTAATCCAAATTGTCCTTTTCAACATAAAAAATGTCACTTGAACTTCAAACATTAGGGTGAAATCTCTGTTTCTCTGTCTTTTCGGTTGGTGTCGTGTTACGTTAAGATTATAAGGACGATAAAACTCGCTCTTATTTATGTTTACCTTGCTAACGTGTGAGCGTAAAAGGTAAACATTTACGGAGAGAAATTTAATCAAAAAACGAAGAGAAATCGACAAAATTTTGTTACAGAACATGACACAAAGACCATTCCATCGCGTTCTTTATACAAAAAAGTGTATGGAACGCGATGGTATAGGAAGAATGGCATCGTAATCAATAAATCAACGCGGAAAAAATCAGCAAGTATACATGTACAGTGACGGTCCTGACGGATTTTCTAACGCGTGACATGGGTAAAGTTATGGAAAATTCGGTCTACAAGCCAACGATTTGCAGCTTCAGTAAAATGTATACCGTCCCAGCTAATGTACTTAGACGGTCCGTTACAAGCTTTGTAAACAGCAGTCGAGTTTGATACGTGCTTCATCCATAACGGAATGAGATACATCTTGCAGTCCTTGCAGCAGTACCCGAGAGCATCGGTAAACCCTGACACGAGTCACACGACAAAGTAAGACGTTAATAAGTCGCTAATCACGGAATGTTTCCAACGCAAGGGTAAGATTACGTATGTACTAGGGCTGGTCAAGAGTGCGGGTCGGCATTGGCAACCCGACCCGACCCGCCACTGAACCCGGATCTAACCCGTCCCGCCTCACCCGGGTCCAAACCCGTCCTGACCCGTGTGTGAAGTAACCGGGTCCGGGTCCAATTTCTGGAACCCGACCCGGAAGCTGACTCGTAGAGCGGCCCCCAGACCCGCCCCGGGCCGTGTTCGGGTTACACTTCCCAAGAACCGGGCCCAACCCGTCCCGGACCCGTCCGAGTCCCTATACCTTGAATCCGCACCTCCCCTCGACCCATCTCGGACCCAGCCGACCCGCACTATTACCATCGCTAGTACGTACAATGCTAAAACACGTCGAAATATTATTACCTAATTGATTTGCATTCCTAATAAGAGAGTATTTTGCTGAATACATATCGACGTAGAAAACAGACGAATCTGTAAGTTTGGTTCGTAATTCAGACACCTTCTCCTTTAATAACCGGTTGAACTCTCGCGACAATTCATTGACAAACGTTACGCAACCAAATTCGTCCAAATTTTCAGGGTAATTTTCGATAGTACTTGGTAAGCATCCAAGAGGACCGACGTTGTGTATTAAGAAACTTCGGCCTCCGAGTTGGTGAAGTTCCTGATAATAACAACAAAGGAATCAAATACAAGTATCAAATGTTATCGTGTTCAGTTCAGTGACGGAAACAGGATTTGATGTTCGAGGAATAATTGTAAGTTATTACCTCTATACCCTGTGTAATGTGATTAGCCAGTTCAGGTAATGATTCATGAGCTTGGTCTCTTGAGAAAGCAGTCAATTGCACAATGTCGTTCGAACCCATGTCGATTGTGTATAGCGCGTTTGAGAAGACTTTCGGTTTTGGGAGCCGATTTTTGAGCCGGGAGGTTCCATCTGAAAACCAATTGCCACAATCAGATACGCGTAAAGAAATGAAAAGTATCGTTTAAAGTTTAGAGCGGGCAAAAGCTGACCCGACCGAAATTCGACCGGTACAACCCGAAATTGGGTGAACCGCACCGACCCGACCTAAACCGACCCGATAACAATAGCAGCCTTATTTTGTCCAACCCAACTTAAACCGAACCGACCAGTGACTCGATATTTTTACAACCCGATAATGAGTTGGCTTAATAGTGGTTCAAATAACACCAAATTGATTCATCTAAATTATTTTCACTTAAAACTTCAATTAATACACTTACTCATTATCTAAACATAAAATTACCGTGTAAAACTTTACCAAAAAGGGAAATAGGGGAGGTATTGTAAATAAACGTAAGAGGAAATAGGGACGTTTATTTTGAATAACTGAATAAGAGGGAGTATATAAGATAAATATTTGCCGATAACCTGACCCGCTAATGACTCCACCCGAATTGTCACCCATTGATGACCCGTCCTAAAGATGGTTTAAAATGAACCGAACCCATCACTAACGTGACATAACCTGAATCCGATATTACCGACCCGTAACCGACCCCATTGCCACCTCTAGTCCAAATCCATAGTTGTCATAACCGACTCATAACTAGGAGTTTATCGAGCAACAAATAACAAAAACTCGCTGAACCAAAAATAACCCGACCTGAAATAACCCGATAGTTATATATCGAACCAGCACCCAACTCGAGTGACCTGGTCCGACACAGTAATAAACTAACCTTGTTTAAATAGCTCGTCGGCCCGTTGTTTAAATTGTCGAAACTGCAAGAGCTGTATATTAAGTGACAGAGGATTAACTGCTTGTGCATAGAGCTCCCCGTCGACTGGCTTAATTGTCGACCCGCTCACCGCAAAATTCGCTCCGTATTTGAACCCGGCCGCCATTGCATCAAGATAAGCACTTAAATACGGTAATTCTAGCTTCTCAGCTGCATTAAAGAAGCACAGATTTTGTCATCGACTTAATAAGGGATTCGAACCCGAGACTTGTTCAAAATAACTCCATTTTAGATAGTGTTGAGCAAAAATGTACGATACAGTTTTGTTAAACATGTACGATACGCTGTACGAAATTATACGCATTTCCGTATATTCTATGCGGTTTATACAAAAACAGTATCGGATACGTATTGGCAAAATTAGAGATCAGATATACGTATTGATATTTTTTTAGAATAACAAAACATACTATGTTAGGTTATTAAACCTTCTCACAAATTCTTATTTACGACGAGCATATCCGTCGCAAGCTTGCGACGGGTCAAATACTACCCAAGTGGGCTAGATAAGACAAAAGAAAAGTGCATAGAGAATATCAATCTACTTTATTTTATCTATTCACATTTCACATGGGTAATATTTAACCTGTCGCAAACGTGTGACGAATAACATGAGATTTACTGAAACCTTATTAATATTACACTTTTAAGTTATTTACCTATATGAACTACTTTTTAATACACCTTAAGGCTTAAGCTACTAAAAAAACAATCATGAGTGGAAAAGAAAAAGGAAAATAAATTACCCAAGCGAGACTAAAAACCGGATACCAGATATACGGAAAAACCGTATCGAATAAGGATATCAAAAATTGAGTTTTAAAAAAACGGATTTCCGTTTCATTCAGATATCCGGTTTTAGTCACCCTAATTTGGTAAGTTGTGTTACATGGAACTAGATATGGAAAACAGGTGAAGTGGCGGGTCGAGTTCATATCGGGTAAGTTTGTGTTTGTAAAAATTCGGGCGAGATTATTTTCGAATTTGCAAGAATACAAATTAGATTATTTTCCAGTTTATTATTACCAAGTTCTTATAAACAACGGTAAGTTTGCAACGAAAAATATTCGTAACATTGACAACGGATTTTTGCTACCCAAATATTTTTAAATTGTAGATAAATTACTGATATTCAATTAAATGTATGGTAAATATCTTGTGGTATAATGGTAAAAGTCTTGTTTTCCAACCCGGTGCCCCGGGTTCGAATCCCCTATCTAGCATTTTACCTTTATAACTACCTCACACGTTTTTTAGTTTTTGAGCTTATAAGTATTTTTGTGCACATATGAATATTTTTTTGAGGTTATGAATATTTTTTTGACTTTATTACCTTTAACTTTATTTGTTTTTGAGTATATGAGTTTTTTTTTAACTTATTACGTCAAACTTTATTTGTTTTTGAACATATGAGAATTTGTGTTTTTTTGAGCTTATAGAAATTTATAAGATAGATTTTAATTTGTTTTTCGTTAAAACTAAAATATAAGTTTACATATAATGTTTTTGAGATTTATTGTATATTTTGAGTTTAATGTTTTAATAACTTAACTCAAAAACTTTATACCAATACTCATAATTTTTAAAATAAAACTCGAAAATAATATTATAAATGCTCAAAAAATATAAAATTGATGGTAGTACTTTAGATTATCATCCACTTACTGGTATATAAGTCAACAATAATTAAAAAACTTACCAAGAAAATCAATAACGAGACGACCATCACAAAGCCTCCCTGAAGGTTTACCAAAATAAGTCATGCCATTCGGATACGGAACTCGGTCGAACGTAGCTGAAGCCGAACCCGTATCCGAATACGAGTCTCCAAAATTAAAAATAGCTGAAAACCGTTCTGAGCTTAGAGATTCGAATACAGGATCCTTCAATCCAGACGTACCCTTTGACGATGTTATTATCGCCATTGTTAGTAAAAAGCTTGTTACAACACCCCAGAAAGCCATGGCCATGAAATAATGTGTGAGAATAATTCCTTAAGAAAAAAGTAAAGGAAGTTTTTAAGGACAAAAATGTTGGATTAAATAGACGTGCACTTTTGGGACACCTTGCGCTGCCAACACGTTAGGAAGCATGGTTTGGTTCTAAATAGTGCTTTATATTTTACTTTTTGGGCAATATTTTTTAATTGGGTAAATTTTCGACACAATTTCTAATATATAACATAAAATATAGTCATATCTTGTTTAAATTGTATTATCGACTACATTTTGAATATCAAAGTTTTATAGTAATTTTTATCGATATGTAACTAAAGATATTAACAAAAGAAAATGGGTATTGGCAAACGTGACTAAAGCAAACGTATAGAATTGATTGGAATCGAGGAAGTAGTGCTTTCGTCCGTCAATAGGTCTTACTTGTGACGGATCAACTATGACCCATAAAAATAAATAGGACAAAAAGTAGGATGCATGGGGAATCTAAAATGATTTGTCTTTATCTTCTACAGTGAGTTTTATTTGACTTGTCCAAAGTTTGTCACGGATATCGTTGTCACAAATGATAATTTGTGTTCGTCCATACCGTTCAATTCTTTACATTTGTCTTTTTGACAATACAAAATCTCGTTGAGGACGAACTCTAACTATCACAGGCTGAAAACGAATAATACTCGCTCTCTCACAATATATAAGTGAGACTATCAATCGGGCGTCCAACTTGTTCTCCGATTTGCATTATTGTCAAAGAAGTGTTATTTGTCCTCAACTTGTGCCTGATTGTTCCCGTTAGGCGCTTTTGACATTATACTTGTGACTGATCCTGATCAAGTATACTCACTTGATTAGATAAGACAAGAATAAAAGCGTATAAAAAATGACGAATAATTTATTTTTAACTCGCCAAATAAGTTTTATTTAACTCGTAAATTTACGACGGATAATGCCGGTGGGAACCATACAATCTACTTCTACTTGTACATGGAGCCGGAGGGTATACTTTCTAAGAACACGTGGTATTGGGCAATTGGCTCTAAACCTGTCTTTAACAAAATGGATTGGTCCACCCACAAATATCCACTACGTCGGCAAGCATTTCAAATAACGTAAGAGTTTTATTAAATACTAGCTCCGATTTCCTATAATGTTCCCTTTTCCGTTTTGGTCTAATAACATTGATGTTCCCTCTTTTCTCTTTTGGACAATTTTGTGTGGTCGAAAATCAATTTCATGTGTATTGTGTGGTCCAAATTAATTTCCTTATTTCTTGTGTTAAAATAAAAAGGGAATAACACAAAAAATCGGAAAGAGTACAAGTATATACACGTCACAAGTCAAGCTTAGCCGACTGATATGAAATACTAATATTTAAGTGAGTAAATATAAGAAACATAAAATACCTAGCGAAAATCATTCTGTTTGTGACGTGTATACTAATTTCCAATGAGAATTTGTTTTAGTAATTATTTTATCATAAATTCTTATTTGTGACGGATATATTCGTCGTAAACTTGCAACGGGTCAAGTATTAGTCACTTGAGTGGAAAAAGACAAATCTTTTGTGATTCTTTATGCTTTGTCTAATATGCTCAAGTGGTATAACTTGGCCCGTTAAAAACTTATGACGGATATCGTCGCAAGAGAGACTTACTGTTATTTTATAGTATCCCCCATTGCTTTATCTCGTATAAAATACAGTATTGTTTATCTGTATTCAATAAAATATTATTTTATGATATAATTACAAGATCGTCCCAAAATTTAGAGTGGATCGTTAAAGAGTAATGGTGGTCGATTTCTTTACAAGTAATGGAGTAAATGTGGACCCTAAATGATGTACTGTATCCATTTAATTAAAATCCACCACCTTTTCTTTTGTACATTATTCACAAGTGAGAGCATTTTCAATTTCAAATTTATCTCATTATATAAGCGAAAATATATTCATATGAGATCTTATTTTAGTTCGTCGAGTAAATCAAAATAAACATGCGCTGAGTAGTAAAGTGAAGTTGAATGGTGCTAGGAATAAATTACAACACGAACGCCTAGGGAGTGATAAACATTTTAGTTTAGGCTCAGTTATTTTGATTCTTATTATTTTGGTTGAGTTATCTTTCGACTGGGTTATTTCAGTTAAGTGATTATCAAGTTATTTAAGAACAATGGTAAAAATGTAACAATTTAACATTCAGTACAGTTCATTAGGATTACGTGTCAAACAAAGTCTGCAGTTTGGGCATTAAATCGGTCCAAGTTGAGTTATTTGGATAAGGTCATTCGAGATTTGATAATAGTACTCCCTCCATTCATTTTTTATGACCCCATTTAATAAAAGTTTAATAGTGGAAGTATTTTTTTAGGAAAAAAAAGTATGTTACCCAATATATGTAATGATATGTTTGGATTTAAGTTGGTAGATGTCTCACCTAACTCCCCTTGCCTAATAATCGGATTATTAAATGTTCAAAAATTATTATACAACTAAAACACAATACAGATAAGCTCGAATTTTTTATTAAAAAGTTCAAAATATGTATAGAATATTGAGAATCGAAAATATTAACTAAAACACAATACATTTAAGTTGAACTATATTTTAATTTTAATATAAAAAAACTAAAATATAACTCAAAATAGTTTAAAAGCTCAACAAATATACACATAAGCTCAATAAAATATATCATGGTTATACGATGCTATAATGCATCTGGTTGTATAATACTTTTTGTGCCCCTAGCCCAATCATCCCTATAACAACATAGGAATTCTCGAGTGCGACATTCTCATCTCCGATTTTTTACAAAATATGATAATTTTTTAGTATATAATGACCATCTTTTTTGATAAATAGTGGATATCTAAAAAAAAAAAAAAAAAAGAAGTTGAGCTTTTAACCAAAAGAAATGGTCAATGTTTAATTAAAATGGATAAATATTTATCAAAAAGTGGTTATTTTTTTAATTAGTCGCACATACGACAGTCGTAACTCGTAAATGAGAATGTGTATAACAATATATATTATACTCCGTATTAACACAAGTAAATACATAAAATAGAGTTAATTAATACGGTTATAAGTAAAACTTATTCATTAAACATAAAACGGATTCAATTACACGCCTTCAGGAATCATGATCGTTTCAGGCCTTCAATGAACTCGTATTCGTAAATCGTAAGAAACAAATTAAATCCCTAAATCACTGAATTACTTAGCAAACAGACTTGTGAAGAAATTAACATCTAATGCAAAAATTAATCACCAGTTTTCAATAGGAGGAAGAACTTGCTCACGATTATACTTGGCGAAATTAACACCATCATAGTAATCACCGTTCACTGTATCTTCGCCTTCTGTAACTTCTTCATCAGTAGTCATTGATGATGGAGAATGCGGCGACGGCGACGGTATCGGTGACCAACTGTAAGGAGCGAGATACTCTAGCTCGCAATCGTACCAAGCTGAACACGCAGGCGAAGGAGAGAATGGAGATAATGCCGGTGTTTTGGCTTTGTCGAAGGAGTAAACACCGTCAGGCGGAATCGAAACTGAATCGAAGTCATTTTCAATGGAGAACGGAGCGAATGAAGGTATCGGCGATGGAACTCCGATTTCTTGCGAGAAAGCGAGACTCGGAGTTGGAGTTGGAGTCGGAGTCGGAACTTCTCCAATTTCTGGTGAAAAAGCGCCGGCGAAAGGTTGCGGTGCAGCGACAAACCCTAGGTCTTCGACGCGTGAAGCGGAGGAGATGAGAATTCCGTCAAGACCGTGAACCGCGATTTTTGGCCGTAAATGTATGTCAGGAAACGAGACAAGAACACCGTCAATGGCGAGGACGTTTCCGGCGGATGACGCGACGGAGAGGAAGTGTCCGACGGCGAGAGTTTCGATGTACGGATCGGAAGAGAGAGAAATGTTATGGAGATCAACGCACGACAGGCGACGAGGAATGACATGGAATCGAAGCGAGTGAACGTAAGTGAAAGCATCAGTCGACATATCAAGCGAAAACAACGCTGAATTCGGTGGTGCTAGTAAGGTATATCCATGGCTTCCTCTTTCGCCGTGTCCACCACCGTGAGCTCCGCCGCCGTGGTCGCCGATGTGTGAAGTAGAAGTAAGCGTGAGGATTTGGAAGGAGAGATCGGAAACGGCGATTGCATTAGCGAACAGATTATATCCGTTGGAGCGAAGTGCGAAGATTGCTGCGTTGAGCTCGCGGTTAGAGATGTAGTCTTCTTCGTCCGCCATTGCTGTAGAGCTTGTGAGATTAAAAAGAAGAGAGAATGTAAGGAAGGAGAGAAAAAGTGAGAGTTTGTTGAGATATTTCTTGTCCGCCATTGTTGCGAAGCTTTTTGAAGGTTTGATGAAATGATATTTGAAGTTTGTTTTACGCGCGCGTTTTGTATATATAGTTTTCTTTTTTGAGTGTTATGAATTTTCCATCGTTGGATCTTCCACGTAAGCAGTTGATCGGATGGCTGTAAGCGTTTCAGGTTGTTATAGTTTTGATTCTGTTGTAATCGTCTAACAGATAAGTGGGGGATATTAACTGAATAACGGAATCTACAGAATTGTACCGCCATTTTCTAATACTCGGGAATTGGAAGTTAGTGGGAAATCGTCTTTTATTTATTAAATTAGATGTCCGAAGGAATCCGGTAATTGTTTATATAAAAGTATTTACGTAAAATTGGAGGCTGTTTTAAAAAAAGCTGATGTAAAGTTGTAGTATGAAATTTTTTGTGTTGTTGCTGTCAAAAAAAAAAAAAAAAAAAAAAAATTGGGTTCTGATTTTACCGTGTTCTTATAAGTTATTGAGATGTTAATTGCTTCTGTGAATTTTTGTGTATCGCACGTTTGCACTATGATTAGTTTCTTCTGTGTTTGTTGGGAATATTTAATACGGACTGTTTGCTTATTATACCGATATCAAACTTCACGTATTACACGGGGAAGGTAAATTCTTAGATAATACATCAAATCCTAACCAATTACCACTAACAAGGTTAAAATACTCGACCTTAGATAAATTCATCCAATCCCAACCAATTAATTTACACGCTCAAGTAATCTTTTTTAAAATAGAAAACTCGTTCCACTTCACACGTTTCATCATAATTACTTTTGACAAAATTTGAAAATGAGGTTAATCGTGTCAGATAAATAGAGTAATAATAGGTATAAATAAACGAAAAGATAAACACTTGTCCGAGACAACCGAAGAAATATTCGTCTACCATTATTTTGGATACAATAAGCTATAAATTAAATTTTTCGATACAATAAGCTAACAGTACTACAGTACACTAAATCATGTAAATCCATAAATTACAACTTACGACCATATATATAACTAATAGTACAGGAATAAATCTCGATTTAAGAAGCTTGGGATGGATGGAAGACACCGATAATCAATTTCCAAAATATTTTCATAAAAAACCGAGTCAGACAGTTCTTATACAAGAATATGCATACTCAACCGATGCTATAAACCATCTCCGGAAGTGAGTCATTTGCATCAATCCACGGTCCTGTTTGATTTTCTAATGGGTTCGCAAGGGAATTCTACATGAAGCGGCGAAGCATATGTGCAGTTTTATGCCTTACACATGCAAGGGGTTAAAGGGTTTTCCCAGAGATCATAGTTCGGGAACGTCTCCTCTGGCAATCCCGTCCTTGTTTGGTGGGTCACCACAACATCCTCGATAAAGGATGCCCAGCCCATGTAAGGGTCTCCGAATGATTTGGACATGAGGCCTTTGTCGGGTTTTATCGACTTCTGTCGGTGACCCATGTATCTACGATGGCCGATGATTAACTTAGCGAAGTTGCCTCCATGGGTCATTACAAATACATCGGACTTCAAACAAACCAGGAAGTCGAGAGCGGCCAGGCTTGTCACGTGTTTTCTGAATTCATCCAACTCCTCTTTACTCGCCAACTCCTCTTTCGTTACCTGTTGAACAAGTTGAACAGGAAATTTGGCCAAGATTTAGGTAAAAGTAGTACCTATGTTACTCCGACACTTCGCTTAACTGCCGTGTCGCGTGTCAGACACGTGTCGGTGTCCGACACGACACTTCGACACTTCAATTTAGACCACGAAATAGGAAAATTCACCCAAAATAGCCGTGTCCGACACCGACGCATGTCGGCATGTCTGAGTAACACTGGGTAAAACCGTAAAACCGTAAAACTGAAACTCTCTTATTCTCTAGAAACAGTAAAACCCGTAAACAACAGTCTTGCACTAGAATTATAGTACGACCAAACCATATTACTCCCTTCGTCCAAGTCATTTGTTCACTTATTCCATTAACGAGGGTCTCGTTCATTTGTTTACCTTTCTTTACTGAGAATATTTTTGTCGAGTAATTTGATCATCCACAAAACCTATTGTCCACTTGTCACTCAATAACAACACCCACACGTGGTCCCCTTCCCTCTCATTGGTCTTTCTGCCAAAGCCAAAGGTAAACAAAGGACAGGGACGGAGATACTCCGTATTTGTGAACATGGAAACGGATGGTAAGAGCGGATATGGATTTGTCTTCCAAATTTTAGCAAAGATGGTCAATTGCCGAAATAAAATGCACCCTTTGGTTCTGGCACAAATATTGAGGAGATAACGTAAAGCTATGTTACTCCGACTCTTCTAATTTCCTCGCGTACACGTATCCGATACTGGACACTCGGACATAGGTATGACACATGGACACCTCATTTTAGATCAAAATGTGCATATTTTTCAATAAAATAGCCCAGTCCGACACTTGGACACGTACCCGTGTCGGGTACTTCTAAACGAGTCTGAGTAACATAGACGTAAAGGGAAAATGGCTATTTTCGTAGAATGGAGGGAGTAAACAACGGCATAACTTGATAATTTTACCTATGAAAGAAGAACTATCTTAAGATAATGACATAAAACTTGCCAGATTAGGGAACATGTTCCGCAGAGGTGCCATCCGATTTTTGCCCCCATAGACCTGACCAGAGGCAACGTATATTTGGGTTTCTTTTGGGTAGCCCATAGCACGGAGAATCACAGCCACTTCACCGGGTTCAAGAGGGCAGCGTCCCTCTTTCCTCTTTTGCAAAGCTAATTCCCATAAATGGGAACCATTCTGCATCGAATATCATCAAAAGCAATTAGTCTCTTAATGCTTGAAAGACGAGCCAAAACAGCTTAACCATGGAACTGCAATTCTAAAATCTAAAGATATAGTAACAACTAACAACGCTCGAAAAGCGAGAAAATATAAAGTTTCGAACATGCCTTATAACGTCTTGGCCATTCCTTTTTCCTGTATTCTGCCATTTTAGCTTTCTCATCTCTGGTTCCAACAAAATCACAGAAAGATAAGCCCACCATCCCTTTCTCAAATCGAAGATGAAGAGCCCTGTAGAAAAAGGAAATAAAAAGTTGTAGGATAGCATTTACATAGCAAGTACACTACTAAGTCACGACACTAATATGAGACGGTCTTACAAGTGGACATCCTATTAACCTAATAATGAAGTGGGAACACATAAGAATTTACGTTGATGTGAGACCGTCTCATGTAAAACTCATGCCAAGCAGTGGCGGACCTAGGAAATTAGAGCCGAGAGGGAACTAATTTTTTTTAACGCGCATTTTTATGTGCGTCTAAGACAACATTTTTAAAAAAATTTCTCTAAATTACTTATTATTATACACATAAAAGAATAAAAATAATAATTAGTCTTAAAGGTATTTTTTTTAAAATAATGTCTTCTCTAAAATATTTTAAATTTTAAATATATGTAAAAACAATATTTGTTTTGGTTAATATAACTAACATTAGTAGTTAATTTAACAATTAAAGTAAGTGGTTCAATGGTTTAGAATTTGTTAATTTATTTGAAGGTCATGTGTTCGAATCACGGATTGAACTCAAGACCACCTAAATAGGATTCACTACCTCTACCAATTATGCCATGACAACTTCACATATATACATATAAGATACTTATAAAAAAATTATTCTAAAAATGTTACGGGGGCACGTGCCCCCGCGGGACCCCACCTGGGTCCACCACTGATGCCAAGTAAGGCATCAAATGATTTTTGGGGTCAACTGTAAAAATTTAGAATTGAAGCGGTATATCGACATACATATACGGATTTGAAGTTGTGGTGCGGTTTCTCATTCTAGATGCGAGTAGATCTGACATCTGCTCAATATGAGGTAGGAACTTGAGAGCATGATAGTTCACCCTGCATCTTAGCATGTTGATTTCCCGCGGAACATTATCATACCTGAAATAGTAATGCTATAGATTACAAATCAAGTGATAAATAAGCGTGTCAGAGGGGAAAATAAACGTATATCGGCTGAAACTTACCCAAGTCTATCCACAAAAGGTTTCAGGGCCATTATTTTCTTCTCCTTGACTCGAGGAAGAACATTATCAATGTAAAACTCGGCAGAAGCATACTTCGGAATGTTCTTTACAGTCCGTCTATCACATATTAACAAAATCCACTGAGCAGAAAAACAAAAAAAAAAGCAATCTTACATGCTACATTGCTACCAGAAGCAAATAAACTTCCATGATCTTGGCCAACGCCATCATGTTAGTTCCTTTTGACACGTAATGAAACTACCATAAAGTTGGGATTTTACTCTACTTATTCGCCAAAGTCTAAGAACGCCTTTTGCCGATTAAATATTGTACCAATGAAAATCGGAAAAGCCAAAATGATATTGCCTCATTATTAAATAAATTTATAATCAAACCTTATACTGGAGAACAATTCTGTTTTATCTGTAAACCACTCCGGAATATCACGGACAATCGGCACATCATCCTTCAAATAGTCAATGAAATGATCAACATCAAATATGTCCTCAAATTTCCTGCAATACACAAAATAGATACAGAGTTCATGTTTTACACTTGAGGGAACAAGTGATTAATGAACAACAACAAGCCAAGAACAACAAGATTTATCCAGTGTGTTATGGTCACATTGGCTGGGTAAAGGGACACTCATTAAGCAAAATACGGCCTGGCGACGCGATCACTCCTATCCTATAAGGTTTTCATCTAGTTTTATTGCTTATATCTCGACATTTATGTTTCCACTTTACATCTCTCTTTTTTCCGTTTCCCTTGTGTTTCTCTGCTTCTTACATTTGTTTCCTCCACTTTTTTTAATTCTGAGTACTCTCTATAGTTCCCTTTTTATATTGTTTTTTCCAAGTACTTGTTGACGGTTCCATAAGAAATACGTCGGCTGGTTGAATGAGCAAACATTCCCTTTTTATAGTGGTTCTTATTAACACATCAATGATCCACAAACTGCATATCTCTCGGTTTAGCACAAAAATAAGGTTAACAACACCCGACCCCCAATCCAGCCAAAGACGGACTCTTGAGGTAAAGAAAAGAGGTGGTGCATCACAATCTGAGTATGTGACCAGGGCCACTTAAAAAGGAACGGAATAACTATGACGACATATTCTGTTGATTGAATGCTAATGCTGATATACAAAGCGCCATACAGCATGTAACTTGAACATCAGTAAAGTTTCTCACGTTTGATCTTTCCAGATTTGATCTTGCTTTAATACAGGCAATATAAGTGTTGCACCCAGAATTTTGGCCACAGCAACAGCATTGCAAATCTGCATATAAACCAAAATACCTTGCTCAATTCCTCGATAGCATGAGAGTACCAAATGCAGATACTCTGTGACACAGACAATGTCGAAAATATACACTGAAGCTACAGGCTATGTTACTCAGGCTCGTTTAGAAGTACCCGACACGGGTACGTGTCCAAGTGTCGGGCTGGGCTATTTTATTGAAAAATATGCACATTTTGATCTAAAATAAGGTGTCCATGTGTCATACCCATGTCCGAGTGTCCAGTATCGGACACGAGTACGCGAGGAAATTAGAAGAGTCGGAGTAACATAGGCTACAGGTTGAGATACAGGAGTACAGGACTAGTGTAACAGCAAGGCTTTCTGCCCTCAGAACTAAAATATCCTGGTTGACACTTTTTCTTTGGTTTTCGATTCTAATGGAATAACAGAACGACAAATTAAACTTGTTGCGCTTCTTTTCTAGTGAAGCAGCAGTCATTCATGCAATGCACGATTCAATTTTCGTTATGGGTTATCAAAAACACCCTCTTTCAGGAGTAAAACTGTGTACATCTAACCTACACTATCCCACCGTATGCAGGAGTCCTTCAGACACTAGGGCGATGTTATTGTTCAACTGATAAATTTTCTTGTGTATTCTCCGAAGTACAATACAGATACAGAGTACGTTTACAAGACATTAAAGAGAAGGAAGAATCATACAGCAATTCTTTGCTGATTCAGACCGCCTTCCGCATGGATAAATATATATCCATTTGTTTCATTCTCACCAGGAATATCTGAGAGCAACAAATAAGTGTTAGCTTGGATAGAAAACGAGGGTGGAAGAATATTATGTCCAGCAAAGAGATTAATCATTAGAGATATGGAGTAAAAGCAAACACGTATTCTCTAGACTACAAAGATCTAGCAATGTATTACGCCCTCCATCCCAAATTTATTGTGGGATATGATACATGTGGACTTCTAGCCTTTGATGTTTTTACTAAGTTTTCTAAAAAAACAAATTTTCTTTTTGATTTTGTTACACTTTTTCCCCCAAAACTCTTATATTAAATTTTACTTCATTTCTCAAAATCACTTTAAACTTTATCCTTGATTTATTGTTTTGGGGTTTTAAACATGTGATAAGTTCGATTTAAAATCTATTAAACCTCTTTGCCATTCATTTCTTTGTTTCACTCCACTTCCGTTTTTTTCTTTTCTTTCTTTTTTCTCTTGTTGAGATGAGAGTTCACTCATGACGGTTCCAAAGGAGGATTCATGTCAGCCGACCCCAAAACATTTTGGGACTAAGGCTCTGATGTTGTTGTTGTTGTTGATTAAACCACGATGGTCAACAACGTCAACTTCGAAACTTAATTTTCCCTATAATTTATCAAAATAACTGTTTTCCTATAGGCTATTATTATACTGGTATCAGAATGCTCTATTTCTCCCCCAATTGCTAACCTGAAAGGCCACTCCTACGGCGTTCAGCACAAGGTTTCCAAGATGTTGTGGCTGCATATGGATTCTCCCAAAGAGGAGACGTCTCCTCGACCTGTTAATAAACAGAAATTGCATTTCACAGTTCGAAGGACGACAAAACAAAGGCATACAAAACTTATATTGAGAGCTCACACAAGCTTACGGCTTACCAGTGGACATAATAGAGTGATGCCATCCTTCTTGCACAAGTAAGGTGCATTCTGACATCAAACAATCAAAAAATAACATCAAATCAAACTTATATCCTCAAAACATTTGAATGACAGAAGGGTAATTTTTCAAAGACTCATTTTTCTTTTCAACTCCAATGAAGCAAAGACTCGTTATTCTTTGGTTCTGGATTACGGTGGAATAAGTAGAAAAGCTCACTAAACTAATAGCGTTTCTTTAAAGTCGTGCTCATTGATGCAGTATTTGTGTAGCTAACACAAGGGTTAGGCTGCGTACTACACGAGTACATCTGACCCCTCCCCACAATTGGCGGGATCATTCAAGGCATTGGGTAATGTCATCGTTCTATTTCAAATACTCATCGAAAAGCTCAACATTTCAAATCCATCTACTAACAAAAACCCTAAAAATTCATTACTCATTAATCAGAATCTAATCTTGTGACTGACTTGGCAACATTCAAAATCAGACATTGATCCCACACCTAAAATCTCGAAATTTTCGCAGTTATCAGCAACACCATACAAAGCAACCCCGCTACCAAAATCGGAAAACTCACACAATCGATCAATTGAAATCAAAATGTTAGCTACATTACCTAAAAACCATCAAAATCAAACTCGAAAAATCGAAAATATTGCAAACCAAATAATCAAAATCAAAACGTTAGCTACATTACCTAAAATCCATCAAAATCAAAGCCAAAAAAACGAAAATATTGCAAACTATTCAATCAAAATCAAATTTTTAGCTACATTACCTAAAACCCATCAAAATCAAACCCCCAAAAGCGAAAATCTCGCAAACCCATCAAGCAAAATAAAAAATTCAGCTAAATTACCTAAACCCCATCAAAATTAAACCTCAAAATAACAACAAAAACCCTAAAAAAATCCAATCTTCATTTACCAGGCGACTAATAATCGAAGAAACGATAACAAATCCAAGGAAAACAAGAGCAATGATCAGGAAAAGGGATAGTTTCGTAAGAGAAGACGAAGATGAAGTTCTGGAATCGTCGAAGAAGAGGTGGGCCCACCGAAAGGTACGGTGATCACGTGGATAGCGCACGTGCGAGATGTCGTTTGAGGAGGGTTTATTGTCGGAGGAAAGGAGGGGAGAAACGTCGTCGTTTTGATGGTTTTGTTGTTGTTGGAGATGGTAGTGTTGAGGTTGTTTGCGTGGAGATGAAGTTCGGCTTCCAATGGAGTTTGAATGTCGGAGTTCTCTGAGATCTGACGACATTGTTGTCCAACTTGTGAGTGAGTGAGTGAGTGTGAGGGGTGTCGTTGATTTCAAGCGAATACCGTTCGGTTCGGTTCGGTTCGGTTCGGTTCAATTTTGTTTATCCTCGCTACACTCGATTTGGTTGAACATCAAGTTTTGTGGTAATGGTTATAAGCTTGCGACCGTAACCTAACACAATCTTCCTTATAACATTATTTAAATCGGCGTCGTCACGAGTTTGTGACAGTCGTAAATAAGAATTTATGTCAGTTGAATTAGCTAAGCTTTATTCTACACTTCTATATACTTCGTTCTAAACTCTCTGAACTGATCTGGTTATTGAAATCAGTTTATTTTAAATATGCATTTGTTAGAGTCGAGTTATTTGAATATGATTCTTAAGTAATTTCAAGGGAGTATAATATAGTTTTTTATACTACTAGTATTGATTTTTCGTTTGATATACAATATAAAATGGTATATGTACTTTCAAATCAACTACTTTCGATAATTTCAAATCGAGACGGTTGGATTGAATTGAGTCTGGTTTGACAAATTACAAGTACAAACTTAATTTCGGGTTGCCAAATTCCGCAATTCTAATTAATTTCGGGTTTTGAGCCAAAATTTCGGGTCGGGTCCTTTGGGTCGGCTTAGTTTTGACATGTTTAGGGTGGAGGGAAACAATTACGGGATTTGATGCCGACTATGTCCTTATTTTAATCACTCGTGTAAGATATCTAATTAGAAGTGTTTGATCTAAGAGTCGAGTCTTATTCTCATATCACAAGTTGTATACACAATATCTAATTTGAAAATTCAAACAAGAACACGTCCTATAAACAATTCCCGAGTAAGATTATCTTACCAAATACAAAATACGAGTTAAATCACACTATTCAAATAACCCGACCCGATACCGCGAAATTAAGTCCAAAAAAAAAACAAGCCTCATAATTCATATCCGAATTTATGTTTAGGTAAAATCAAAAATCCCTAAATCAATCCCAACAATTTCCCCCAAAAAGGACGATGAACAAGGCGACGAGTTACATAACGAGTCTCCTGAAACAACCGAGTCACTCCCTCACACTCAACTCGGTCCTCTCTTCTTCACTACAACAATGGCGAGGAATCCGAGTGAAAGTTCGCTTCGGAAACCTAGATCAAGCGCTTCAATTGATGCAGAGAAAAATGAATGCGAGTGGTGTAGAACGAATAATTAAAACCCACCAAACGCGTCATCTTAAGAACTCGGAGAAGCGCGTTCTTGCACGTAAAGCTCTTAAACATAGGATTCAGTCTCAGGAACTTGCTCGTAAGCTTAAAGTTGTTCTCACTAGGAAAGTCAGGTATTGTTTCGATGCGACCGTCTTATTCTATAATTCGTCTTTGTTTTTACCGTGTTTTTGATTAATTGGTGGAGTAGTTACTGTTTGATTTAGTCGATCGGTGTTTATTTGTGGCGTTTGGTGATAGTGCTTGTGTTTTGTGGTTGGTGGCGGAGTCGGGATTTGAACTTACAAGGGTTAATTAGGAATGGAATAGAGTTGATTTGGGAAAAATCGAATATTTTCAAGTTACTTTGTTTGTGATTGTTTGTAAGACGGTCCTTTTATTGGTTAAACACGCTAAGGCAATGTACAAATGACCGTCTTACTACCCATCACAAACAAAGGTAACTTGTAAATTCTCATTTGTGACGGACATTCTTGCGACGGGTCAAATACTATTCATGTGGGGTAGATAAGACAAAAGAAGGGTGCCTAGCACATGGGTAGTATTTGACCCGTCGCAAGGGAGACTTATTGGTGTTTATATGTGGCTTTTGGAGATAGTGATTAGTGATATATTTATGTGATTAGTGGGAGAGCCGGGATTCAGGATTTGCGGTGTGTTTGGATAGCAAATGGGGAGGGAAGGCAGGGGGAGAGGAAATGTGGGAAAGGAGCTTTCCCTTCAAATCTCTGGGAGCTATTAAGAATGTAGTAGAGTTGATTTGGGACAAAAATTGATGAATGTAACTATAAATGTCGTGTTTATTGGTTCTGTTTGCAGGGGACTGGTGTCTATTTGCAGTTTTTGGTGATAATTAGTGGTTGTTAGTTGTGAGGGAGGAGTCAGGATGTGAAGTTATGAGGATTAGGGGGCTAACTAGTACTCCCTTCGTCTAGTCATTTATTCGTGTTTGCCTTTTCATTTTGCCGAGGGATTTCGAATAAAGGTAAACAAGGGATTGTGCTGGAGTAATGTAATGGAGTTGCTTGGAAAATAAAAGTTCGGAAATTTTTGCTAAAAGTTGGGTTTTTCATTGGTTAGGGTTGTAACTGCCACTGCTGATCCCTTGCTACTTAGGCCCTGTTCTTTTCGGCTGAAACGAGCTGAATAGAATAAACTGGAGTAGAGCTTAATTGAACTAAATTGAGAGTGGAATTGAGGTGCAATGAATTTAGTTGAATTAAAAGTTACTTTTGTAAAGAGATTAATTGAAAATAATTAATTGAACGTAAATAAAACTTAACGGAATACAACCAAACAAAATTGAAAGGAGCTGAAATTAAGCCAGAAAGAACAGGGCCTCGTCTATGCCAGTTTGGTTTGATATTGAGGAAAGACTTTTAATGTTGTTAGGGTTTATGTTATGTTAACTTTGTTTGGTTAAGGAAAATAATATGATGCGTCTGGGAAGATTTGGTTACTAGTAGTTTATTATGTGGTGTTAGGCTGTTAGCTCATAATTCGTGGGGTATGGTGATATCAGTTGATTTTGTCGAAATTGTGGTTAAAGCATATGAAGGAATATGTTTTTTTGGGAAATTCTACTATTGGGTTGATTCGGAGGAATAGACGAGACCATGAATTATTAACTTTGTTGCCCAAAGTGGAGTGAGATGCCGAAACAAGTTACTTTCGAAGTTACCGTACATATCTTTAGAAAAGATCCGAATAAGGGGGGCAGAAGTACCTCTGCATTGTAAGTATATAGTTAAAGGATTTAGCATTTCACCCTCATTTGTTTCTGTGGCGTTTTTTAGTTAAAGGACCTTGGTGGTCATTGACTATGAGGATGAGTCAATTTTCAACTGCTTTCCTTGACTTGCATTAGATGACTAGCTTACACGGAAGAGAACAACTGTTGGCATTTAGATAGTTATCTAAAACTGTTTCTCTGCTGTACATGTCTTGTGTTTTACACAAAGGAAGTCGTATTGTAACCTCTTTCAACTTGACTTGTATATTAGGAAGCTTAGCCGTTGCCTTCATTTGGTTGGATAAGTTACTCATTTTTCAAGAAGTTTAATCCATGAAGTATAATTGATGTTGAATAAGGGATAGTAAGGAACTGGACGACATCTAGGTAGATATTAATAATAGACAACTAGTCATTTGTGAAGGACAAAATAACATGGTAAGGTGGCATATGATTTTTCTTGAGTGAAGGTCTTTATCTTTCCATTATTAGTAATTGTATACTCCAATTTCCTATATTCATCGAGGACTTAGAATCTTCTGCCTTGTTTTTTTCTGTGTTGATATGTTTTCTTCTGCTTTGTTTTGTTTTGTGTTGATATGTTTTTTTTATTAAAAGGGAGTTTTAGTAAACCATTATCATCCATTCTTAACCGTGGACATGTGGCACGGGAAAGGCCTACAGTGTGCAATTATTTTGTTTGATTCTCAGCACAATATTCTACAGCAATGAAGAGTGATACATAAAAAAGTTAAATAAAATAACCCAGCACTCTTATCCCTACTTTGCTCGCCTCCTGCATATACCATTGCCATGAGCTACGCCACTAACGTAGATGCACGCAGCACTGTTGGTCTCAGTTTCAGTTTCTGTTCGTGTTGACACCGACCACCACTTATTTAGGCCGATAAGGTCCCAGGAAAAAAAACTCGAAATTCACACCATATTACCCTAATACCATATAAAAATGATCGGAGGTGTTAAAATTAGCATACGGTTTAAAATAGACACATTTAGAGGCCTTATAATTATTTTAAAGGTCGTGTTTGAAATAAACAAAATAAGTTTTATTCTTGATGCTATATGTTGTCTTGTGAAAAGTCCAAGCCTCCAAAATATAGATATAACGAGCCTATGGACAAGGATTCAGAAAGATATATTTCGGGTTCTAAAATGACCAAAAATAACCGATTTTGAAGGTTATTATCCACGGTTTTTAGTCCGTCAAGGTCCCGGGATAAAAATTCACGAAATTCGCATCAGAGTACCTTAATATCATTTAAAAATGACTCATGGTTTTAAAATTGACACGTTTAAAATACACATTTAGTGGCTCTAACATTACTTTAAGGTCGTGTTTGAAATAGAAGAAATAAGTTTTATACTTTATCCTTTGTTGTTTGGTGAAAAATCTAGACATCCAATATTTATTATTGGAAATAACGAGCCTATGGACAAGGATTTAAAAAAATAATATTTCGGGCTCTAAAATGACCAAAAATAGCCGATTTTGAAGGTTATTATCCACGGTTTTTAGGCCGACAAGGTCCCGGGCTAAAAATTCACGAAATTTGCACCATATTACCCTAATACCATTTAAAAATGACTCAAGGTGTTAAAATTAGCATACGGTTAAATATAGACACATTTAGAGGCCTTGTGATTATTTTAAAGATCGTGTTTGAAATAGACAAAATAAGTTTTATAGTTTATTCTATATTTCTATGTTGTTTTATGAAAAATTCAAGTATCAAATATTTATTATAGGATATAATGAGCTTATAGACAAAGATTTGGAAAAAAATCTTTCGGGTTCAAAAATGACCAAAATAGCCGATTTTGAAGGTTATTATGTACGTTTTTTAGACCAACAAGGTCCCGAGATAAAAATTCACGAAATTCGCAGCATAGTACCTTAATACCATATAAAAATGACTCAAGGTGTTAAATTGGCATACGTTTTAAAATAGACACATTTAGAGGCGCTAACATTACATTAAGACCGTGTTTAAAATTGACGAAATAAGTTTTATACTTTATTCTATGTTGTTTGATAAAAAATCTAAGCATCCAATATTTATTATTGGATTTAAGGATCCCATAGCAGGAAAAAATATTGCGGGTTTCAAAATGACCAACATAGCCGATTTTGAAGGTTATTATCCACGGTTTTTACGCCGACAAGGTCACGGGATAAAAATTCACAATATTCGCACCATATTATCCTAATAGTCTAATACCATATAAAAATGATTTAAGGTGTTAAAATTAGCATATGGTTAAATGTACGCACATTTGGAGGCCTTATGATTATTTTAAAGATCGTGTTTGAAATAGACAAAATAAGTTTTATAGTTTATTTTATGTTGTTTTGTGAAAAATCCAAGTCTCTAATTGTTTTTTACATCGATACTTGAAATTGTTTTTTACCAAAGGAGGTAGCCAATTTACCTGCCACGCAAGTTGTCGTTTGGCTGTTTAAAAAATCAAGTACGTGATGTTAGCGTTTTGTATTTTCGGGTGTTCTCATCTGTTTCTGTTCTTACACTATCTTGTTTTAATGTTTCCATCTCGAATTGACCTGTACATTAGGAAGCTTGGCGCTAATGTTAATTTGGTTAGCTAAGTTCTTATAAAGTGTTTGTCAAAGGGTCATGGAGGGTGAGAAGAGGCTGTGTACACCCGACCTCGATCTCTTGTTACCTCGCTATTTGTGGGAGCCCTTGAACCATTGGGGTAATGTTGTTTTAAGGGTCTGGAGAGGCTTAATAGCGAATATAAGTTCGAGAATACGTGGTTAAAGCTAACTAATTAGCTTAGCTGGGTGATGATTTTATTTATGTGAAGGCAGGTTCCTTATATTATGGGCTTGTATGTAGCATATAGAGGAGGATATCTACTTCCCTTTTTTCGCGTTCCCTGGACTCATGTGTAACAAAAACGATGTAACTAATGCCAAGTTAGGCATAGTAATTTCGTGCTATCTTTTTCTTGTCGCCAAAGATGGATGCTAAATTGTCTGGATTCTGGAATATAAGGATCTGAAACTAGTTTTATGTTCTGATCGATTTTAAATCTAAAGATTACAAGCTTCTAGCATGTATTATATCCATTATGAATGTAAATAATGATAATTTCCGTTTGCTTATTTTCGTCTCTTCTCTTGTCTAATCAAGGGTTTGTGTTGGTTGATGATAGTCCTATGCTTGAATTTCGCAGGGGTTTATGAGAGCAGACCGTCTGGAAGGAGAAGACTGCCTGCATCTGTCTCACAGACTTTAACCCTCGAAGAACAGTTTATATAATTGTTTCAATTCGCAGTTTAGAATATAGTCACAGTTTTATGATTGATCATTTTTGACATTATTGTTTTAAGCTAGACATCAAAGTGGCGTAGCATAACGATGTTTTATGCTGATGCTCATTTTTTTTGACATGCTGAGTTTGTTGCGAGTTGCCTTCGTGCAGTGTGCGTCTCTTTGGGGTAATGCCATACTAGTTAATAAAATTTCCACCCTCGGTGGTTAACGGGACATTAATGATGGATTGTCATGTATAAGGCGCTATCTAAACCTACCGTCAAATGGACATTTCTAGGGCGATACCATTAGTGTAGACGATAGTAAGCCCGTGTTCAGTTTTCTCAGTTTGAGTTCGGGTTTGTTGGAGTTTGGGTTAGGTCAAACTTGTCTGCTCTATGTGTAACCAACTTAAAGTTTGTCGTATTCAATTTTAAATAGATTTGATGTGTCTTAATATGTCATTTGTTTTTCTTTTTTTGGTTTAAACCGGGTGTTTACCGTCGACAATAATATATAATTTGCTCGCCGTTGCTGCTCTCACGAAGAGGTAAACGGTTGGCCAGAGGGTTGCTCCATTCCAATGGACAGGAACCTCTGTCCTCATGGTTAAGGAATGAGGTGATCACACTAAACACATTAATGTGTGTTATGTGTCTTAATATGTCATTTGGTAATACGTACTAATTACCTACATAATATTTAGATCACTTTGCATGCAAGTACCTAATATTATTTCTTTTTGGTCCAAAATTACCTAAAATTTATACTCCTCCCTATTCATTCGGGTAGGTTGATTTGTGTAATTCAAATTCGTAATTCAAATTTATTTTCTTAATTTTCGTGCAAAATAAATAATAGAATAGGGAATAAGAGGGGTATGTCATTTGTTAACAAATAACAACGTTTTCATCCTAAAAATGTCGTCTTTTAAGGTTTAACTTGACAAAAGAAATATGATTTATTTTACTTTTTTCTTTATCCACTTTACCACTAATTAATCACATAATTTAACTCTTTTCACCCCTCTCCACCTATAATACCTTATATATGAACCCTGATCATTAGATTAATTTATGTGATTAATCAATTTTAAAGAAAGAAATTAAAGAGAGATTAAAATAAATCTCATCTTTCCGTCAAGTCAAACCATTAAATTAAATTATTATTTTTTCGAAAGGAACTTTTTTTGTTCAAATGAGCGCATATATTGCGGGTGAATATTGAACTCTCAACTTCATGATTGGAGTAAGAGAAAAATATTAATACTCCGGTACTTGTTAACAAATGAAATATAAACTTTAATTCTTTTTATTAAAAAAATAATAATATCCAAATTCAAATTTTCATTAAAGACGGACACTATCGGTTACAAGCTGAAGATCCTCTCGAAAATACAGGTGAGTGAAGTGACAATATCGATAAGATCTTTCACTGAAGATCCTCTCGAAAATACAAGTGAGTGAAGTGACAATATGGATAAGATCTTTCATTTGCTTCCATTTGCATGTTTAGTTGTTTTATTACGAAAATAAAATATTCGTTTTTAGCTTGTGACAGATATTTCGGTCACAAATAAGACTCTTTGAAAACAATGGTCCGTATTAAATACGTACCTCCGTGCAAAATGACATAAATATTAGTTACTGTCTAACCAAAAAAATTACTTCCTCCATTTTTATATAATGTACTCATTTTATTAAAACTAGTTTTAACCCGTGCAAAAATGCACGAATGGTTTATTAAAATTCTAATATATAAAATTTGTTTAGAATAATGCGAATTTATATCGACATTATTATTTTCATTGTTACAAATTAAACCAATGAGAATGTAATTTGTTGTTTTTATTTTAAAACTTTTACTTTCAAATCAATACTCTATATTATTTACAAAATCTTCTATATTATTTACACAATAATCTTCTTTATACCCTCCCTATGTCTTCAATTTTGAGATCACTTTCAAATTATCAAATTATATTTTATTATTGTTCTTAATTCATTACCCATCAACTTTTTATCTCAAACATATTACTTTGCATCATATTGACATATTTTGGTTAAACCATTATTAAAGATTCATGTACGTATGCAAACTAATATCTTTGCAACTTAAATTAATTATAACCTTTAAATTGTTTGTAAATTAATTTTTAAAATAAAAATTATATTGTATGTAATATGAGTTTAATCTATTTTCGTTTTTTCAAACTTTCAGCAATAAGCTTTTAAAACTCCGGAATTATTATTTTTTTCAATGTTTTTAAGGTTGTTAAATGCGGAAACTTTTTTATCTTATAATTTTTTAATATGTTGATTTTCGTAAAGAGATATATTCGTTAATTTATAACAAAATTAAGATCTTATTATTATTCAAACGATATGATAATTTAATTATAAATAGCAGATTTTTTTTATGCCAGAATATTTGTTAAATATAATATGTATAATTCCAGTATGATAGCTATTTTTTTTTAAAGAATCCGCTCTAAAATTATTTTATCCATATTTTTTCGACAAAGTATTTCTTATTAGTTTATTAACATTAAACGTGAATTTACATAAATTTAAACGTAAAATTTTACGTACAAATATAAACGAATAATTTTTCCAAAAATAAAATCCAAATTTTCTGATGTGGGACCCACATTTATCTTTTTTTTTAAAAAGGAAAATGTTGGGTTTGATGAGGTGGGTGAATGAGAAGCGTTTAAATGTTTTTGTTATAATATAGATAAGATAGTACACTCATATATTCAACAAATGGGAACATTATATAAAAACGGAGGATAGTACTTTGCACACTCTCCATCCACCAAACTCAAAGTTACTCAACACTCTCACGAACATCCCTTTTCTCTCTCCTCGCCGTGTATAGCGCCAATAGCGGCGCGTGAGATGAACCCATCAGAGCTACAATTCCGTCTAGTGTTCAACAATGGCGTCTTAAGCAAAATACAGGAAGGAAATGGTCTAAATCGTTCATGGGTTCTTCTTAAACCCCACTTTCAAACCATCTGCGACGTCGTTTCATACATCCTTCATTCTTTTGAACTTCATGACTCTTGTCCTCATGGCATCATTCTCTTTGTAATTTCCTTTTTGTTGCATGTTTTATTTCCCCACATTTTCTTACATTTTTGTTTTAAAAGTTTGAATTTTTGGTGTTTTATTGTATGTTTAGGGTAAGACTGCGTTCATCCGACCCTCATTATCCCGTAATTTCGCAATTGCGGAAGCCGTTGAGGCACTAGGGTAATGTTAATGTTGTTATTTGTGGTTTTATTGTGGGTATGATGTGATTTTATGATGATTGTGGAGTAACAGTTTGATTATATATGCATGTTGTTATTTGTGGTTTTATTGTGTGTATGATGTGATTTTATGATGATTGTGGAGTAACATTGTGATTGTTTCTTGTGATGGATCAAGTATTATCCACTGAAAAGACAAATTATTGTGATTTATCAGTTGTCCCTGACGCCTTATCTAGACCGAGTTCCTGCATTAAAATACTAATATATACTCTTACTCTACTTACTTAGACCTACTTCCTGATTTTGTTATTTTTATCAAGCCTTAGTTAGACCTAGAAATTCCGACATTATTTTTGGTTAAACTAGAGTCACGTATGGGGACCACATGCAAATACCAAGTTCCTAAACCTGTTCCAACAGGTCCATTTCAGACCATTTGGAACGGAACTAGTTCCTATAATTTATTTTACTTTACTTTTTTCTATTTTAATTAATTTTTGTCCTTATTCAAGACCTAGCCTTGTTAGACCTACCTACTATAAACGTAGTCTTAAAGTGGGATAACTTGGCTCGTTAGAAGCTTGCGACGGATATGCTTGCATGCATGTTGTTATTTGTGGTTTTTTTGTGTGTATGATGTGATTTTATGAGGATTGTGAAGTAACAGTGTGATTATTTATGCATAAAGTTTTGAACTTTTTGATATAGGGCAAAGGAGAATCCACCCAAAAGCTAGCTCAAAGGGTGGTAGAGCCTTGCCCTAAACCCCACATCAATCCCCAATTGGTCGATGTGGGACTCGTGTCCGGTACCATGCAATGGGATCAGTCAGTAACATTCGTCCCTTCTTCAGGACCAACGTCCTCGTTGGGTCACGGCTGGCTCTTCCAGGCCACCCACTCCGAGGTTGGCTCTTATACCATTGATATAGGACAAAGGAGAACCCACCCCAAAAGCTAGCTCAGGATTGTAGAGGTTTTTATGAATTCTGCTAATGTTTTGTTGGTGGGTTGTTATTTTTTTCTGATAGTGAGTGAGATATGTGATTATCAGTTAGGTAATCAGGATTTATAGTTAAGAGGGCGGAAAATTGCAGTGGGGGCGGAACTAGGTGTGTAATGAGGTGAATAAGGAACATATTAAAAAAAATTACCAAAATCTTTAGAACTTCACTGAGGGAGAGTTCCCCTGCTAGACCCCTTAGTTCGGCCAATATTGATATCACGGAATGAATAAAATGTGGTTGTTACCGTTGTTTTTGTTTATTGCTCAATTGTGATTGGCAAATGTGATTAAAGTCATTAAACGTGCTCTCTTTTGCTGCTTATAAAATTCGTTCCGTTAGTTCTTAGTTGTGAGTTGTATCTGGATCATAAAGCTCATTTCTTCGAGGTCCATTGACCGTCGTATGTACGTGTGATGTTGTGAGTTGTGACAATGTAAATGGGGTTGACCTCCAAAGTGATAATGCGATCGTATTGCTTGGTGGGTTTAACTATTGGTTCCCTTTCCCAGGATCAGTAGCTGCCAGCTGGCAATAATCAATATGCCTCTATGTGTTTAATGTGGGGTAAGATTGTCTACGTCCAACCGCCTAGACCTCCCATGGGCAGGAGCCTTTTAAGGCAAATGGTGTATCTCACATGGGGAGGGGCCTTTCTAGGCAATGGCGTGAATGTTGTGAATTAATTGTATTTTGCTAATTGCTGTATTACTTATACTTAGATAGAAGTATTCAACACATTGTGGAATCGTGTTTATGTTTTTCGCATAAAATGAAGTGCCTACATTTAGTACCCATATTCGAGTATTGAATGTTGAAGGTCTAACATGGATACGTGAAGCAGTATCTAGAGTCGGAATAACATATATTATGTGCCCATGGAGTGACAATGCAATCGTATCCATTTTGGTTGTTCATGTTGGATTTTAATATATAAACTGGCATCTCCTTATGTATACAACAGTGCCTGTATGTGTCTTTATGTGGTACCCTAGTTATTGCTTTTTGCTTATCGAATTATTTTGCAGAGGGATGGTTTCGTTCTGCCAGAGTTTGAGTCAATTTCCGTTTTGAAGGATAACGATCTTATTAGGTGAGTCAAGTCTTAAAATTACTTGTTTCCTACATCTTTCAGATTTATAATAGTGTGAAAAATACGATATGAGGCTTCCTTGTTCCCTGTTCTCATGGTGTTGATCGTGTATGAGCATATTTGAATGTCTGTTCCTAATCAGTGTCAAAAGGAAAGAAACAAGATTACTCCATGCTAGTAAGGCTGTTAAAGATCGAGTAGTGGAGAAGCTGCCATTGCCTTCTGGTGTAAAGCTCTTGGCTAATGAATTCGATAAACAAACTGGAGGCCACCAAAGTGAATCTGAGAAGGATGAAGATGAGGGTGTGGAGATCAGGTCGCCTGTACAGAATGACACTAATGGAAATTTACCTTCCAAGAAAAAAAAATCCTCCAGCAAATTAGAGAGCGCCAAGTATGTTTGGGTGTCTCTTCAATCTCTCCTAAAATATTAATTTGTCTGGTTCTTTCATTTTTCTTTGGAAATCCATACCTAGTAAAAGAATTCGAATTGTTTTTTCCTCATATGGCTAATCGACACTTAATGTATACGTAGCACATACCTCTTCACCGTTCGTTTTTGGTTACATCCATCGAAGTCTTGCTTTTTTTGGTTCAGCTATATGTGAGTGCGCACTTTTAGGTCACTTAGAATAGCCTTTACAGCTGGCAACACAGTGGTAAGGTTGTGTGTATCCGATTCACCTTTATCCTGCACTTTGTGGGAGGCTGGGAGCCCTTTAGGGCACGGGGAGATGTTTTGTTGTACAAATTCTAAAATCCCATGTTTTGCACTTCATCGATTGCAGGAAAAAAAGAAAGGTCCAGACAATATCATGCACTGTCCAGAAAAAGCATGCTCGTGAAAGTGAGCATATCACAAAACCAAAGAAGAAAAGAAAACACGAAAGTAGGAGTAATCAGAATGCTCTTTGCAGTCCCGAAGACATGGAAAAGTTTGGGTCTTTATCTCCTTGTCTCTTTACAATTGCCCTTCCATCTTTTTTCTTTCTTCCTGGAAGTCATACGGAAAGCATGCCTGATGGTTGAGGTCCATTGAGTTTATCATTTCTAATTCACATTATTTAATCCCTTCATTTTAAGTAGTGTGTAAGTTTTTTTGGCTTGCATTTGTGCTGTACATATGTTATTAGTTGTATGTGCATACGGGTTCATTGTGTCTGTGTTTCATCTCTGTTTACGTGTTTTACCTTGCCGATGTTCATGCTTAAATCTTGTCATTGAATACTTTTTTTTTAAAAAAAAGCAATATTTCATTCCCTTGAAGAAAGTGATTCACATTTTAGACGGTAGTTTTCATCAGGGGGAGCTGCAGTGGTTGTAGCAGTGGTATTGTCAGCTAACAAGCTCTTCGCTTATGTACCCTTAAATTCCAAAGGGTCCCATGATGTATTTATTTGCTTCATTGTGGCCGCATTTTGTTGTCGATACAATAATACACTTCCAACTTTCATGTGCATCTAGCTGTTCTGGTGTAACAAGTGTTGTGGCAATCCTTTTTCTTCGATATCTCATTATCTCCTAATCGATAAGTTTTTAAATTGTATTTCTTTTGCCCCTTCTTTTATTTTTTGCAGTGAACATGATGAGAGCAATGAAGATAATAATCAAGCATCTGCTATGCTAGATAAAACAAACAAAGTAGAACATAACCTGTCTGATATTCTGTTGCAGTTATCCAATCTGACACGCCAAGTAAGTAAACTTGTAGTACATCGATTCCTAAATGTATTGTTCCCATTTGACTTCGACGGTCAACCCATATGAACCTTGACTATTAATTTCTTCGGCCAATGTTAAGTTTGTCATATGTGATTGATCAGAGTTTATTTTCACATCATCATTTTTGAAGTTGAACTTCCTCAGTATTGTGTGAAATATTGGTCAATGTCAACCTTCTTTGACCACCAAAATCAAACGAGAATGATATAAATGGAATGGAAGAAGTATTAATTTTCTTACATCTAAAACAAATAACTATATTCAGTTTTTTTATTTGAATGAGAGGCATTGGCTCCTCTCAAATTTTACAATTTCCTGCGCGACTTTGGCTCTCCTAATTGCAATGTGCAGACCTTCGCTGGGATGGGGTGATGGCGTAGATTTATTACCTTAAATTTACTTTACCACGTAACTGTATCATCTCCATATTACTGTCAAGTGCTTCTAGCTTGGAGAGTTTTTTCTGCTTTTTTTTTGGAGTGTATTTGAATCTTGCAAGTTTGAGGCTTATTAGTCAGGCTATACCACAGCGATGTGGTTTTTAAGTCACTACCGGCTATTATGAGGAAATGGTCCATGTTACTTTTTCAGCTCGGCCAATGAACTTACGTCATTTCTGTGTTCGACAATTTTTTGGTTCTGAAATCCTCGTATGGGTCACTTCCTCTCCTTATCATTTGCGACAAACAAGTGAGCTTTTCTAGCTTATTAGTCAGGCTATACTACAGTGATGTGGTTTTTAAATCACTACCGTCATGTTACTTTTTCAGCTTAGTTAATGAACGAACTTGCATCATTTCTGGGTTAGACATTTTTTTTGTTCTGAAATCCTCTTATGGGTCACTTCCTCCCTTAATCATTTGTGACGAAAACAAATGAGCATTTCTAGAGAACAGGGGGGGTATTATGTAAGTGTTAAGTGTTAAGTGTTACGCTGTCTGTACCTTTTCCGTCATTGGCATACCACTAGCCAATTTTTTTTTCTCCAGTCTTTTGTTTTCTTAAATGAGTATTCCATAATAGATTTTGATTGATGAACTTCCCGTTTGTGGATGTTTTTGGTTTCAATTTTTTCCAGGTCAACAGAGCAACTTTGTGCCAGAAGAAAAAGAGGGTTCAGAATAGGTCAGAGCAAGATGAAGCTAAAAAGGATGAGGTACAAATTTAGTAGACATAGAAACGTTTAGATTAATATGGAGAATCAGATTTTAAATTGCATATACAAGATTGTATCCATTTGGTTCGCAAATACCTTCCATTTTTCCTCATTGGTTGATTCATAATACCGTTCATTTTCTTTTGGTACATTTTTTAGTTGTAAATGACTTATTGTCTTAAATTTATAGGTTAAATTGGCCATACTTTTACTTTTACACTAGTTCACTCATTTTTCATAGTTTTCCTTAAATATTGGCGTACGGTTGAAACTTGAAAGTGGATGATATCTGTAAGTCGAGAGGGGAGTACAAGTTAACAGTAGGCCTTCTTTACCTTGTTTGGAACATAAACCGATATATTCTCCTCAGGCGTATTCGTACAGGCGTTCATGTGTCGCACCTCTCGCTCCATTCCTTTTGTCGGTGAAGGTGCTGAATTCCCACCACCCCCGATTTTGTCCTCTCCATTCATATTTTGGCGACTGTTAAAGGTCGCTTTAGACTCCATATTATGTTAAAGGTCGCTTTAGACTCCATATTAGGCTAATGTGGAGTCTAAAGCAACCTTTAACAGTCGCCAAGATACGAATGGAGGAGACAAAATCGGGGTGGTGGGACTTCAGTACCTTCACCGACAAAAGGAATGGAGCGAGAGGTGGGACAGATGAACGCCTGTACGAACGAACCGAACGAACCTGAGGAGAATATATCGGTTTATGTTCCAAACAAGGTAAAGAAGGCTTACTATTAACTTGTACTCCCCTTTCGACTTACAGAAACCATCCACTTTCAAGTTTCAACCGTACGACAATATTTAAGGATAACTACGAAAAATGGTGCAAATGTGAAAGTATGGCCAATTTAAGACAATAGGCCATTTACAGCTAAAGATTGTACGAAAAGAAAATAAATGGTATTATGAATCAACCAACGAGGAAAAAGGAAGGTATTTGTGAACCGGATGGCATACAATCTTGTGTATGCAATTTAAAATCTGATTCTCCATATTAATCTAAACGTTTCTATGTCTACTGCAGTGTGATAGACAACAGCCAGTGAAAGATATGACTATAGATACAGGTCCGAAGAAAAAGATTGTGGCTAACATCATACGTCATCATGACGAGGATAGTCACCGTCAGCAAGTGGAGATGGGTAGGGATATATTTACGAGAAATCAACTACTTTACTTAATTTTGGAAACCTGAAGTTTTCTTGTGTTTGATAGCATGGAATATGATTGGTTGCCCCGTTAGGAAACAGGAAAAACCAAAGATCGCATAGTCCAGAGATTTTAGTAAATGATCTCTGAGGTTATATGAATATTTGCAAAGCTGTGATTTGTCTTTCTTAAAATAATGGAATCTGTTCCCTCTATTCTTCTTTTCCTGGTTTCTTAATATTCCCGCTATAGATGTTTCACAAGTTGGCATTTATAAATCTCAATGAGTGTGTTCCTATGCTTGTAATTGATGAGGTGTTTTTTTCTCGAGTCTGTCGCCAAGGGCCAAAGTTATAATGAATGATGTTGCCTGTTCAACTCATAAAACGTTTTTTGGTTACAGTGAAAGATAGTGAAGAAAATCACGGAGCAAGTGCTTTTGATGTTAACCCGACCCCGAACGGTACTTGGGAAGACCACTCAGGCGCCAAAAATGTCTCAGATAATCAAATAGTAAAGGTGTGGTATGCATATATCTAAATTTCTAATTTGCTTGTTGTGTACGATCTCTCATTTTCCTTTTCTATCAAATACCACTACTAAATATGGTATAACGTATCAGTCGTCACACTGCTTCACGACCACGTTGTCAAGGTTTGGAAGAATGAAAGTTAACCGCAGCCATGTTTAAATCGCAATGGCAAAATTCAGGCGATGACAACCGCGTCCGAGAGTTTGAGACTGAGATTTAGTACCAATATATCATGCTACTCAATACGACTGTTTGCGTTTCACCCTATGTCATCTTCGGGGCCTCTCCTCTGCCCTCAGACAACTTACTCTCTCCCTCTCTCAGTATAAATTACTCCGACATGTCTAGTATTATTTTGAAAGTAAACACAAACTTCACATATCCTAGTTTTGTATTAATGTAAGTTGCTCACTGTCACTAATGCAGGAAGATGTGTGGGAAAAGATTATTGAGGCGGTCTCGGCTAAGAAAGCACGGCTAATGCAGGAAGATAATTGGAACAGGAAAGAGACTGGAGCTAAGTGGCCATCGTCTTGCTACAATGAAGTACAAGATGAAGCTGAAAAAGTTGCTTCAAAGCTCAGCAGTCAAAAACCTCCTACCCCTGGTCTTACTCGTGGTATGGCTCGACTCCGGTCAGTAAGTTCCACATTTCCATGTATGTATTTACAAATGTGAGAGTAGATTGATCCTCTAGAATATGATATCTAGGGGTGTGCAAATTCCGGTCCGGAACGGAAAAATGGACCGGACCGGACCGGAATCTACCGGACCGGAACCGGAATTAAAAATTCCGGTCCGGTCTCCGGTCCACCATTTTTTAAGATTCCGGGTTCCGGTCCGGTCCGGTCCGGGACCGGTTTTTTCCGGTCCGGACCGGTTTGGACCGGATTTTATATTTTAAATTTTTTTTCCTCGAAAATATATTAAAATTCGGTCCAAACCGGTCCAACCGGTCCATAATATTCAAATTTCGGTCCATAATTTTATCAATTCATAATTTTATCGGTCTATATTATATAAATTCCGGTCCAACCGGTCCGGTCCGGTTTTGGACCAGAATTTTACCGGTCCGGTTCCGGTCCGGAGTTTTTATATTCCGGTCCGGTCCCGGTCCATCATTTTTGGCAATTCCGGTTCCGGTCCAAACCGGTTCCGGTCCGGTCCGGTCCGGTCTTTGGACCGGTGCACAGCCTGATATCTGAGTATGAGGGATGATACGATAAACTAAAGGATTATTTGTCAGAAACTATCTTTGATTTAGGTTCATTTGTGAACAACCACCTTTTATTTTATTTTTGGCTTTCCACTACCTTTTATTTCTAATTTTTGTAAAAGACTACCCAAAATCCATGTTTCGGCAAAAAAAGTCAATTTTGCGGCATTCACTTGCTCTTTTCTCCCTTCTTCACTCACACAACCCATATCTCCCCTTATTCACCCAATAAAAATCTGAAAATGCTCATCTCCATACTCGGTGTCAAATCAACAGTCTCTTCCAAGCAATATCACGCAAGCACCAACCATCTCAATCTCCTCCTCCATCTCCGTCATCACCTTTATTGTCATCTTTACCTTCGCTCTTATATTCGATAACCCTATGGGCTATTATTCATAATTCATCAACCTAATGTCTATCACAGTTACATAGCACATAAGTGATAATAAGAGTGAGTCCATAATGATTTTCGAATCGTTAGTAGTAGGCTTTGATTTTGCCGATAATAGATCAAAATTATTGTTGAAGAAAAATATATGTCGATGGTGATTTTGTTTCTGGTGAATTAGGAGTTTGATTCGGATAAGTTATGCACAAATTGAGGTGATCAATGCTGGGTTTAATCCATCTTTATCGTCAATTATTATGGTTATGAAGTAAAGAGTTAGATTCAACATGATAATGGCAAGTCAACGTCATATAGTTGACTTTTTTTGCCGACAGTGAAGTTTTGGTAGTCTTTTTCAAAAAGGCGAAATAAAAGGTAGTAAAAAGCCAAAAATAAATAAAAGATAGTTGTTCACAGACGACCCTAAATAAAAGGTAGTTTCTAACAAAAAAGTCTAAACTAACATAGCAGTTTTTGTACTTTCTTAATAGCGAAGGCAATTTCCCAAGGAATTAGTCAAATGTTACGAGAGGAACTTATGATGCCAAGATTTCCGTCTTTAAAGTGAGACTTGTTATACGAAATTCAGCTACTGCTAAAGTTGTCATGAAGTTACTGAGCTTTGGACCATGAAGATGGGTTCTTGTAGATGTTCTCTCCGATGGTACAGACTCTTCACGAGTATTTATATGCCTAAACTGATTGTTTCTTTTTTTTCCTTCCACAGCAATCAGTAAAAGAGATGTTTGGGAAGAGATAACTGAGGCAGCCTCTGCAAAGAAAGCACGGCTAATGCAGGAAGATAATTGGAACAAGAAAGAGACTGGAGCTAAGTGGCCATCGTCTTGCTACAATGAAGTACAAGATGACGCTGAAAAAGTTGCTTCGAAGCTCAGCAGTCAAAAGCCTCCCACCCCTGGTCTTATTCTTGGTATGGCTCGACTCCGGTCAGTGAGTTCCACATTTCCATGAATGTATATAAAAATGTGAGAGTAGACTGATCCTCTAGAATATGATATCTGAGGATGAGGGATGATACGATAAACTAAAATATTAGTCAAATGTTATGAGAGGAACTTATGATGCCAAGATTTCCGTCTTTTAAGTGACTCTTGTTATTCGAAATTCAGCTACTGCTAAAAGTTGTCATGAAGTTACTGATCTTTGGACCATGAAGATGGGTTCTTGTACATGTTCTCTCCTATGGTACAGACACTTCACGAGTATTTATATGCCTAAACTGATTGGTTATTTTTCCTTTTCACAGCGAACAGTAAAAGAGATGTTTGGGAAGAGATAACTGAGGCGGCCTCAGCAAAGAAAACACAGTTAATGCTGGAAGATAATTGGAACAAGAAAGCGACTGGAGCTAAGTGGCCATCCTCTTCGCACAATCGAGTACAAGATGACAGTAAAAAAGTTGCTTCAAAGCTCAGCAATCCAAGACCTCCTTCTCCTGGTGTAGGTATGGCTCGACTACAATCAATAAGTTCCACACTTCCATGTATGTATATATAAATGCTAATGTAGATTGGTTCCCTGGAATATGATACCTGAGGATGAGGGATGATATGATAAACTAAAAAATTAGTTTTTGTACTTTCTTAATAGCGATAGCAATTTCCCAGGAAATTAGTCAAATGTTATGAGAGAAACTTATGATGCCAACATTTTCGTCTTTAAAGTGACTCGTGTTATACAAAATTCAGCTACTGCTAAACTTGTCATGAAGTTATTGATCTTTGGACCACGAAGATGGGTTCTTGTACATGTTCTCTCCTATGGTACAGAGGCTTGAAGGGTCGGACAGGAGTACGTATCCAAGTGTCGGACACGGCTATTTGTGAAAAAAGTTCAAGTTTTTGGTCTAAAATGAAGTGTCTGAGTGTCATACCAATGTCCTAGGATCAAGTGTCGGACACGGGTACGGGAGATCATAGGAAGTGTCAAAATAACATAGGTACGGACTCTTCACGAGTATTTATATGCCTAAACTGATTGTTTTTTTTCCTTCCACAGCAAACAGTAAAAGAGATGTTTGGGAAGAGATAACTGAGGCGGCCTCAATAAAGAAAGCACGGTTAATGCTGGAAGATAATTGGAGCAAGAAAGAGACCGGAGCTAAGTGGCCATCGTCTTTGTACAATCAAGTACAAAATGACGCTGAAAAAGTTGCTTCAAAGCTCAGCAGTCAAAAACCTCCTACTCCTCATCTTGGTATGGCTCGACTCCAATCAATAAGTTCGACACTTCCATGTATGTATATATAAATGCGAAAGTAGATTGGTTCTCTGGAATATGATACACGAGGATGAGGGATGATATGATAAACCAAAATATCAGTTTTTGTACTTTCTTAATTGCGATAGCAATTTCCCAAGGAATTAGTCAAATGTTATGAGAGAAAATTATGATGCCAAGATTTTCGTTCTTAAAGTGACTCTTGTTAAACAAAATTCGGCTTAATGGAAAGTGTTAAGTGTATTAATGAAGTACAGGTAACATTGTGTGATGTTAAATGAATATTAATTCATTTGTTAACGTCACGTGAAGAATGTGAAAAACATATGAATTTGTTTTTAATTCATGTTTTGGTAACGTGAAGTGATTTATGATATTATAGTGTCACTTTCACATGCTATATAAAGGATGACAAATCCTTTTGAAAAATCATCGACAAAATGTAATCAAACAAGGTTTGAGGGTAAGAGGCGGTATAACGAGTGTTTTTTTACAATAATTTAGGAGGTTACTTTAGGGATTATATTCGTGGTATTTACTAATATAACTGGAGGTCTAGAGGTTGTTATCTTATATTATTGTAGGTTTTGAATTAGTATTTAATTCGCGATGGTTACGTAGTATGGTACTCTTATTATAGTGGATTCTAGTCTATTTGACCACTGGGTTTTACTTCCGGTTTGGTTTCCCTTAGGTTTGACCCTATATGCCGTCTAATCTTATTATTGCTTACATTTATTTACCTTTACGGTTTACTTGTCGGTTGCTTGCTTACGTTGCGCGTGGGAGATTAACGCTAATTTCCCAACACAAAGTTGTCATGAAGTTACTGATCTCTGGACCATGAAGATAGGTTCATGTACATGTTCTCTCCTATGGTACAGACTCTTCACGAGTATTTGTATATCTAAACTGATCGTTTTTTTCCTTTCACAGCAAACGGTAAAAGAGATGTGTGGGAAGAGATAACTGAGGCGGCCTCAGCAAAGAAAGCACAGTTAATGCTGGAAGATAATTGGAACAAGAAAGAGACTGGAGCTAAGTGGCCATCGTCTTTATACAATCAAGTACAAGACGACGCAAAAAAAGTTGCTTCAGAGCTCAGCAATCAAAAACCTCCTGCTCTTGGTTTTGGTATGGCTCGGCTCGACTCCAATCACTGCGTTCCACACTTCCATGTATGTATGTGTAAAAACGAAAGTAGATTGATCCTCTAGGATATAATCCTTGAGGATGAGGGATGATTTGAAAAACTAAAATACCAGGTTTTGTACATTTTTAACACAAATTCTTGTTTCAGACCGTCACTTTTGGTCTGAAATAATAAGACGGAATTTTGTAACCATTTTACAGCCAAATGTAACCACGATAGTATGGTCAATGTTACAGCTTATGATAACTTGTTTGTAGATAATGGTTACAGTGGTCAATGTTACAGCTTATGATAACTTGTTTGTAGATAATGGTTACATTTGGCTGTAAAATGGTTACAAAATCCCGTCTTATTATTTCAGACCAAAATGGTGGTCTGAAGCAAGACCCACTGTTTAATTGCGCTAGCAATTTCCCAAGGAATTAGTCAAATGTTACGAGAGGAACTACGATATTCAGCTACTGCTAACGTTGTCATGAAGTTACTCGTGAAGATCCTTATCGTTGGCCCCTTAAGTGGGATTCATGTACATTATTTATATTTGAACTGATTGTTGTTTTTCACTTTCACAGCAAACGGTGAAAAAGATGTGCGGGAAGAGATAACTGAGGCGGCCTCGGCAAAGAAAGCACAGCTAATGCAGGAAAATAATTGGAACAAGAAAGAGACTGGAGCTAAGTGGCCATCGTCTTTATACATTCAAGTACAAGATGATGCTAAAAAAGTCGCTTCAGATCCCAGCATTCAAAAACCTCCTTCCCCTGGTCTTGGTATGGCTCGACTCCAATCAGTGAGTTCCACACGCCCATGTATGCATATATATTTTTAGCAGAAACTGAAAGTAGATTGATCCTCGATAATATGATGTTTGAGGATGAGGTATGATAGTGAAAGCCGATGTCTTTGGAATCGTCTTGAACGGAGGTCTGTACAAAAACAGTGATAACTAATACGCACTGCTTTATGAAAAACTATAGTATCAAGTATATTTTTTAACACAAATTCTTATTTCAGACCAACACTTTTGGTCTGAAGCTTCAGACCAAACATATGTTGCCATTTTATAGTTAAATGTAACCACAATAGTGTGGTCAATGTTACAGTATATGATAACTTGTTTGACAATAATGGTCACATTTTGCTGTAAAATGGTAACGTATGGCTCGTCTGAAATTTCAGACCAACTGTTTTTTTAATAGCGATAGCAATTTCCCAAGGAATTTGTCAAATGTTATGAGCGGAACTTATGATGCTAAGATTATCGTCTTTAAAATGTTATGTCGATACTAATCTTAGGACCATTAAGATGGGTTCATGTACATGTTCTCCCCTATGTAACAGACTCGTACCGAGTGTTTTTATTCAAACTGATTTGGGATTCTTTTCCTTTCGCAGCAAGCGGTGAAAAAGATGTGTCGAAAGAGCTAACTAAGGCGACCTCAGCAAAGAAAGCACAGCTAATGCAGGAAGATAGGTGGAGCAAGAAAGAGACTGCAGCTGCCATGGTCTTACAACAGCTTAAGAAGCAGTGCCATTGGCCTAGGGTTGTCGTTGAACAGAGCCAGCCTGCCAAGCCCTCTGAATCAGCTCGGGCAATCCGAGCTCAAGCCCGAGCTCGAGATCGAGCCCTGAGCTCATCCAAATCCGAGCGGATCCCCAGCTAAGCAACGCTCAGTTCGGAAGCTACCCCTAATTGAACCCACTATGGCTGGATTAAGAACGCGCAAGGCAGAATGAAGGACTTTAACAGATCCCGGCCTCCCGGGTATTTGGAGGTATGAAGGTGAGGCCATAAACCTATCAAGTTGGTTATGACATTTTGGCACTCTTTTTCCACACCATTGCTGTATAGCTTCGTTTGCGCAGGTCTCACGTTCCTGTTTTGGCCTCGTCGTGTAATTATGGCCTTCTAATTGTGCCGGGCTGGTTTTGTAACCAAACATCATGTACTTGCATGAATTGCATGTACAGTCGGAGCTAGTGTCGACAGAAAAATCAATGCTCTGTTTGATTTGGTTCCGCTCATACTATTTAACAATTACAAACCTTGAACTATTTAGTGATATCAGTAAGTCACACTGGCTCTGATACCATGATAGATAGACCATCTCAACCAAAACCTTAAGGTGATGGTTGAGGCCCAACTATTATTAATATTCCTATTAATCAGTTGGTTCCTTGTTCCATCATGGCGTTTATATTGAACGTCCGGTAGGGACTAATGTGATTTGAGACACCGATAAATGACTATGGCCGTCATGGTTGCAAGTCACTTCACTTGACTTAAATTCATTTTGACGTGGTCGCTATAATTGGCACGCAGAGTATACTGTTGTGATTCGGGTAGTCATGAAAATTCCGGTATGATCGGAGTAGTGCACATTAGATGTGTTGGCTCGAAAAAAAAGTAATGGAGAAATCTTTACTCAATCACGCCATAATGGATATGACATGAAATGTCTTAGCTTAATTAAACTCCATGAAATCGTCATATTAAAATTACGCGGAGAAATAATCACTACTGGCTATAACCGTATACGGAAATAAACACTCGTTAACTTTTAACAGAATAGAAAAAATATATAAATACAAGACTTTTCAAATACATTTTTCATCCTAATAATTTGTTTACTTTTATATACATCAAATAAATTCAAGAAACTATTATAACCTAGGTAGCACCAAAACGGACACGGACACGACACGGACACGGGACACGGCAAGCCATGGAATTTAGGACACGGGACACGGCATTTAAATTTAATAAAATATGCATTTTATAGTTATAAATCTTTAATTTTATTTTTGTAAAAGTATTTGATATTAATTTTAAATAAGTGAATGTAAAACTTGCCTTGATAAGAAATTTATTTTCACTCCTCATCCAAGAACATCATTCACCGCAAATGATAACCAAATATCGTGGACACGCGGCGGACACGGCTCAAATACCATGGACACGCGTCAGACACGTGCCCAAATAAATGTAGAAAGTTAGACACGGCTGTTTAAGTGTTGGACACGTTTCGGCGTGTGCGTGGAGTGTCGGTGTCGGACACGGTGTCGGACACGGTGTCGGACACGGTACGGCTCACTAGAAGAAGTGTCCGTGCTACCTAAATTATAACATCATCGTATTTGAAATCTAAGTCGGAAACGGAATGAAATTTACGTTCTCCGGTTATGTTGAACTAAAACCAAACCGAATCAAAAGAAAAGGAAATTAAATCCCAAAAAAATGTCATAAAAAGTCCGAAAGGGTTTAACATAAATCAGACTTCAGAGTTTAGACAGTCTCTCTCCATCCACCAAACTCAGCACTCTCACAACCCTCAATTTTCTCTCTCCTCGCCGTGTATGGCGGCGCGTGAGATGGACCCATCAGAGCTAAAACTCCGTCTAGTGTTCAACAATGGCGTCTTAAGCAAAACCCAGAAAAGAAATGGTCTAAAACGTTCATGGGTTCTTCTTAAACCCCACTTTGAGACCATCTCCGACGTCGTTTCATACATTCTTCATTCGTTTGATCTTCATGACTCTTGCCCACATGGCATCATTCTCTTTGTAAATTTCTTTCCTTTTGTTGTTTTTTATTTTGCATGTTTTATTTTTTCACATTGTCTTGCTATTTTGTTGAGAAAGTTCCAATTTTTGGTGTTTGTGTTGTTTAATTATATGTTTAGGGTAAGGTTGCGTACATCAGACCGCTATTACCCCGTAATTTGCGGAACCGTTGAGGCACTGGGGTAATTGCTGTTGTATGGTGTTTCTGATGTGATTTTATGATGATTGTGGAGTGACATTGCGATTAGATATGCAGAAAGTTTTAATTTTTGTGATTTTTTTCGTAATTTTCGTGATTTTTAGTTGGTGGGTTCTTATTTTTTCCTGATTGTAAGTGAGATATGTGATTATTAGTAGCGGAATCAGGATTTATAGTTAAGAGGGGCGGGAAATTCCAATGGGGGTAAACTAGTTAATAATGTAATAAGGGAAATTGGGAAAAAGTTCGACAATTTTACCGAAAGATTTCAAAGTTTTCATCATCCCTTAGTTCAGCCACTGGTGATGGTGATTATATATGATTATGTTTGCAACTTTTGATATGTTACAGGAAGAATAAAATGTGGTTTGTGCTCAATCGGTTTGGTTTTGTTATCGGGTGCAAATGTTATCGAATGTCCTCTCTTTTTGTAGTTGCTTATCAAATTCTTTTGGTAATTGTGAGGGTATTTGGGAGTTGGGACTGTATGTCTGCAATCTGCATGTTAGGTTTTCGTCGAGGTTTGTGTATTTAGATGTGGTGTTGTGAGTCTGTGGCAATGTAAATTGGGATTGACCTCCAACCTAATCTGCACCGTTTCCTTAGGGGTTTTAACTTTTGGTTCCCTTTCCGAGGATCACTCGCTGGTAATAAGCAATATGCCTCTTTGTTCAACGTAGGGTAAGGTTGTCTACATCCAACTGCCTATACCTTGCTTGAGCAGGGGCCTTTTAAGGCAATGGTGTACCTCACATGGGAGGGGCCTTGAAGGCAATGGCGTGAACGTCGTGAAGTAATTGTATTGTGCTATATTACTTATATTATACTCATATAGGAGGACTCGAGTCATTGTCTGACATCGTGTGTTAGGTGTTAAACTAGTCTATTTCATGAAAAAAGTCCCATGTTTTTCGCATAAAATGAAGTGCCCATATCCTCTAACATGGGTACGTGTGGTAGTATGAAGAGTCGGAGTAACATATATTATGTGCTTTCTTATACAATCGTATCCATTTTGGTTGTTCACTTGGAGATTTTGATATAATTTGACATCTCCTTTTGTATATAACAGTCCCTGTATGTGTCTTTTCTGTGATAACCTAGTTATTCTCTTTGCTTTTCTCATTATTTTGCAGATGGATGATTTCGTTCTGCCAGAGTTTGAGTCAATTTCCATTTTGAACGATAAAGATCTTATCAGGTGAGTCAAGTCTTAAGTTTTCTACATTTTTCGGATTTACAATAGTGTAAATAATAGATTGGATGCTTCCTTCTTTCCTGTTCTCATGCTGTTGAAGTGTTGATCGTAAATGAGCATATTTGAATGTCTGTTCCTAATCAGTGTCAAAAGAAAAGAAACAAGATCACTCAATGCTAGTAAGGCTGTTCAAGAGGCTACCCCTACGACTTATATTGATGACGGAATAGTGGAGAAGCTGCCATTGCCTTCTGGTGTAAAGCTTTTGGCTAATGAAGAATTTGATAAAGAAATTGGAGGCTACCAAAGTGAGTCTGAGAAGGATGAAGACGAGGGAGTGAAGAGCACGTCGCCCGTACAAAATACTCCCAATCGAGCTTTAGCTTCCAAGAAGAGAAAATCCTCCGGCAAATTAGAGAGTGCCAAGTATGTTTTGGCGCCCTTTTATCTTTCCTAAAATATTAATTTGATTGGCTCTTTCCTGTTTCTGTGGAACTCCATTGTTAGTAAGGCCCTGTTCTTTTCGCTGAAACGAGCTGAATTGAATTAATTGGATTAGAGCTTAATTGAACTAAATTGAGTGAAAACGGGGTGAAGTGAATTTAGTTGAATTAAAAGTTAATTTTGTGAAGAGATCAACTTAATAAAATTGATTGAACGTATATAAACCTTAACGGAATACCGCCAAGCAAAATTGAGGAGCTGAAATTAAGCCAGAAGCCTAAAAGTTGTTTAGTAATGGCTTTTTGATGCTTAATGTGTATGCAGAACATGCGTTTTCATCTTTTGTTTTCTGTACATCCATCGAAGTCTTACTTTGTTTTTTCAGTGCGACTCTATGTGACTGTGTGCTTTCTTAGGTTACATTGAAATAGTCTTTCTAGCTGGCAACACTGTGGTAGGGTTGCGTACATTCTATTCGCCCTTATCCCGCAATTTGTGGGAGCCCTTGAGAGCATGAGGCTATGTGTTGTATTAAACATCTGAGATCCCATGTTTTGTGCTTTGTCCATTGCAGGAAAAAGAGAAAGGTCCAGACAATATCAAACACTGTCTGGAAGAAGCATCTCCATGAAAGTGACCATACCACAAAACCAAAGAAGAAACGAAAACACGAAAGTAGGAGTAATCAGCCTGCTCGTCGTAGTCCTGACGTCATGGAAAAGTTTTCTAATGAGTTAGTGCCGGAATCTAAATCTGAGAGGTATTTATATCCTTGCTTCTTAGAAATAGCCTTCCATCATTCATTTTCTGGAAGTCATATTGAAATGATGCTTGATTGCCGAGGTCCAGTGAATATATCATTTCTATTCACTTTTAATACTGGTTTTTTGGGAAAAAAACCACATGTATGCATGCTTAACTTTCCTGAGGGATCCCGTGATGGAATATCCAGCGTCACAAATTCTTGGAGGAGGATTGTATTCACTTTAAGCTTCAAAATCTACTATTCACCATTAAATCATACTCCGTAATATTGTAGGATCACTTTGGAAATTTAATATTTTTGGAGTAGATTTGGATATGTGGTAACATTTTTTGTCGATGCAATAAGCACTTCCAACTTTCGTGTGCATCTAGCTGTTCTGGGGTAGTAAATGTTATGGTAAAATTTGATCCATTTTCTTCCATATTCCAATTCTACCAGTTTATTTCATTTGCGCATTCTTTTCCTTCGTGCAGTGAACTTGATGAGAACAAACTTGATGAGAACAAGGAAGATGCTATTCAAGCATCTGCTATGCCTGATAAAACAAAGAAGGTAGAACACCTGTCCTGTCCGATATTCTGTCGCAGTTATCCATTCTGACACGCCAAGTAGTAAACTCGTACTAGATCCCTCGTAAATTTACTGTTCCCATTTGACTTGGGTGATCAACCTATTTTGACTCTGATCATTAATTTCTCTGAATTTATGTGGGGATACAATGTTAAGTTTGTCATGTTTAAAAAAAAAGGGCAGCCCGGTGCACGATGGCATCCCCGCTAGGCGAGGGTCCGGGGAAGGGCCCCACCGCAAGGGTGTAATGGGGGCAAGCCTTCCCTTGCCATTTTGGCAAGAGGCCGCTCCCAGGGCTTGAACCCGTGACCTCACGGTCACAAAGCAACACCTTAACCGGTGCGCCAAGGCAGCAAGGCTCCCCTTTAAGTTTGTCATGTTTAATTGAACAAAATAATTATTTTCATCTTATCATTATTTAAAGTTGCAACTACTTAATACTGTGAGAAAATATTTGTCAATGTCAACCTTCTTGGACTACAAAAATTATATTAGAACCATATAAATAGAGATTATTACTTTTTTTAGTCTCACCAAAACAAATAACTATGTTCAGTTTTCGAATTGAATGAGGCTTTGGCTCCTCTCAAATTTTATAAATTCTGTTTCGCATGCGACTTTAGTTATTACTACGTACATACCCTCGCTGGGATATGTGATGGTTAAAATTTATTACCCCAAATTTACTTCATCATGCAACTGTTTCATATCCATATTACTGTCAAGTGCTTCTAGCTTGGAGACTTATTTCCGCGCTTTTATTATCTTTTTTTCTGAGATGTATTTGAATCTTGGAAGTTTGAGGCATACGAGTCATTTTATACTAAAAAAGTAATATGGTTTTTTATTATGGAGAAATGCTCCATGTTGCTTTTTCAGCTCAATCGATAAACTTGCATAATTTCTATGATAGACCATTTTGAAATCCTTTTATGGGCGCACTTGCTCGTAATTATTTGTGCCGGAATTACATGAATCAATTTTAGAGAAATATGAGGGAGTATTATTAGGTGTTAAGCACTTAAGCTGTTAACTACAGCACACGCTTTGTCCTTTTCTTTGTCATTGTCGTACCAGTAGCCAAGTTCTGTTACTGCAGTCTTTTGTTTCCTTAACAAGTGTTTACGTAAAGGCTTTGACTTTGGAACTTCCCGTCTGTGGATATTTTTTGGTTTCATTTCTTCCCAGGTAAGCAGATCTACTTTGCGCAAGAAGAATAAGAGGGTTCTGAAGAGGTTAGAGAGCAATGAAGCTAAAAAGGTTGAGGTATGAATTTAGTAAAAGTCATTTAACATTTACGCCCCCTTCGACTTACGGGTACCCTCCACTTTCAGTGAAAAATGGGTGTACTCCTTCAAATTTATGATAATAAAAAAAATTTACCCAAAAGAAAATAAAACGTATTATGAGTCAACCAAACGAGGAAAAAAGGAAAGTATTTGCGAATCGGAGGGCATACAATATTGTTTATGCACTTTAAATCTGATTCTCCGTATTAATGGACACCTTTTCTATGTCTACAACAGCTGTGTGAGACACAACAACCTGTGAAAGATATGACTATGGATACAGGTTCCAAGAAAGAGATGGTAGCTAACATCATACAGCAATGTGATGAAGATAGTGATGCAGAGGGTGACCTTGTCCCAGTAGTGATTCGACCTGGTCTTATACGATTTACATCTTCTGGAAAAGGTACTACTGCTTTTTCTTTGCTTTTCAGAAATATGCAATTGTGTCAAAGATGATAGAAGTAATGTCTGTTTGTACAAATTTCATACAAGTGCAATTAGACGTGACAGGTCACCGACAGCCATCGGAAATTGACAACTTTACTTGATTGGAAACCTGAAGTATTCGTGTATGAGATACCATGGAATATGATTCTATTCCCCCTATAGGAAACAGGAAGAAGCAAACATCGCATAGCCGAGAGCTTTTAATAAATGATCTCTGAGGTTATATGAATCTCTGTAAAGCTGTGATTTTTCTTTCTTAAAGCAGCGGACCTGTTCCGGGTCTCTTGTTATCTCCTCTATAGATGTTTTACGAGTTGGCATTTTTACATCCGAATGTGTTCCTATGCTTGATTGCTTGTAATTGAATAAGTGGTTCTGTCCCTGTGGTCTCTTGCCAAGGTTATAATGAATGATGTTGCCTGTTCAACTCATATTTTTTTTGGTTACAGTGAAAGATATTGAAGAAAATCAAGAAGCAAAAGCATTAGATGTTAACCCAACTGAGAACGGTTCTTGGGAAGACCACTCTGGCACCAAAAATGTTTCAGATAATCAAATAGTAAAGGTGTGGTATGCATTTATCTAAATTTCTGATTTGCATGTTGCTTGCCATTTTTCATTTCCCTATTTTATCAAAGTATTACTACTAAACATGGTATAACATATCAGTCGTGACTCTGCATCACGACCGACCATGGTGTCAGGGTTTGAAAGAGTGAAAGTTCACCGCAGCCGTGTTTACATGGCAATGGCAAAAATCAAGCATGACAACCGAGTCCGGTAGTTGAGAGTTGAGACTGAGATTTTGTTCCGTTATATCTTGCTACTAAGTACAACTGTTTGCAATTCGAATTGTTGACTCTCTTCTTTAGGTGTCAACCTTATCACTCTTTATCCTCACCGCATACCTCCTATGCACCCCAATGGCCCAATCCGATGTCCTCTCCCCCATCCTTAGCATTTCACCCTACGTCGTCTCCCCGACCTCTCCTCCGCCCTCAGCCAACCTCGTACTTTCTCCCTTCCTCAATAAGATGAAGCATAAACCTTTGATCATGCTCACAGATTTACAACAACATCAAAGCCTTAATCCCAAAATGATTTGGGGTCGGCTGACATGAATCATCCTTTACAACCGTTCGTAGGTAAACTTATAGGTTTGAAAATCAAAGTCCGTATTTTTTTTATAAAAAAACTAGAGTGTTCCGCATGGATGATGTGTCGTTTGATCAGAAATTCAGAATAGTGCAATGTGCAAATCATTAATGTGGCTTTGCAATTATTTCACCCTGCCAGCATCATCTAAATTTCTTTACTGCATGAATACATGTTTCAGGAAGCATATTGCTGGAACGGAATCACGAGTAAAAGAAAAGGTCAGAAATGGGGCCAAACCTCCACGTGGAAGGAATCAAGAAACGGCAATACTCATTCTTCTAGTGCATGGGATGATAGAAACCAGTCAACCTCTTCATGGCAAGAATCAAGGGAAATTAATGGTCAATTTAATAATACATGGGCTGATAAAAAGCATCACTCGAGTAATAAGTCCGTCAATTTTGACAAGCTAATTCCTCTAGTTGACTTGCCAAAGGTTTGTTTCTTCTATGTAATTATTTATGTTTCTCTGCGTAATCTAGTTCCGATGTTTAAATTAGCTGGCATTCCCACGTTTGTATAAAAACTGCTGCATCTTTCAAAAGTAACACATACTTCGCATATCGTTGTTCTGTATTATTGCAAGTTCCTCAGTGTCCTGTCATAGGACTTGTCTTGCGCGTCTGAGTCCGTGACTCTGTGAGGTATCCTTGAGACATTGGGTTGGTAGATTAGAAATCTCGAAAGTTCATCAGTTTATTGTTTTGAGGGTTGTATTTATTCCACATGGCAGGCGGGAGACGTTATCGCTTACCGCTTATTGGAGCTATCTTCATCCTGGTGCCCAGAGTTGTCTCCTTTCCGGGTACAATCCTATTATTCTTAAAATAATTGTCCTTCAGTTACTCACGACATTTTTATGGTAATTTTTTAGGAGACCGTTCTGATTACCTGGTAAAATTCGGTATACCTCATTTAGTTATACGTGTAATCATACCATAAGACGGTCTGGTACAATTATTTGTGCATTGTATATATGTTTGGCTAACTACTGTACTTCGGCACATTTTACAGGTAGGGAAAGTTACGTCATTTGAACCAGAGTCCAATATGATTAAACTCGTTCCGGTCCCGGAGTATCCACTTAACCTTCCAAAGAACAATGATGGTGATGATGTCGTTGAGCCACCCCTCGGGTCTTCAGTCTACAGTGAGGACGGATCCTTAGAGGTATCAATCAAATCGAAACTATTTAACACCTGATTGATTTCGGTTAACTCACGCATCCCAAGGAGCGATAAATGATTCACGTATTGTTTGACCGTTACCAAGTTTCTCTTTAGTACTACGACACTTTGGTTCTTACCGTTTTCATAAAAGAACTCCCTTAATTTGTTAACTTGGTAGTTTTTCTTGTGAGACATCAAATTAATGACGGTTGAATTAAATGTATAAATGCGTTATTAACTTGTCGATAAACTATGGTTTTAAATCTCGGTATCGGTCGCAGTCGCGGTAGCGTTATAACCGGACCTTAACCGGCCATCACGGGCGGATCACGAGATGAATCTCGGTGATTTCTCGGGCGATATCTCGTATCGGTAGAGTGAAAATCCGATACAACTTGGCCGAGTCGTATCGTATCGGCCGAGATTTAAAACCATAGTTTCGAGAATTTATGTAATTTAAGCTCGTATCTTTATCTAGCAATCAGATCTGATAGTTTCGTTCAAGTTGCGATAGTTTTTGGAGTTGAGATGCTAAGATGCTTTTACTTTCAATTTCAGACGGATTTCCATTCGCTGAATGAAGTACGTATCATGAAGCTTGGCGACTTGACTCAATCAGAAGGCAAAAATGTCAGTTCTACTCCGACAACTAAAAAGGACAGAGAAGTACAAGATGATGCTAAAAAAGTTGCTTCAGATCATAGCAATCAAAAGCCGCCTACTCCCGATCTTGGTATGTCTCGACTCCAATCAATGAGTTCCCCACTTCCTCCTATGCATATTCTTACTAGAAATATGAAACTAGATAATAAAGCCCGTGTCTTTAGAACCGCCTTGAAACGAGGCCTTACAAAAGCAGTGATAAATACCATTTTCTTAAAAACAGAAATATCATTTTTTTGTATATTTTAATGGCGACAGCAATTTCCCTGAGGCATTTTCTAGTGTTATAAATGGAACTTATAATGCTAATGGTGATCTTGGTATGTCTCGACTCCAATCAATGAGTTCCTCGCTTCCTCCTATGCATATTCATACTAGAAATATGAAACTAGATAATAAAGCCAGTGTCTTTAGTACCGCCTTGAACCGAGGCCTTACAAAAGCAGTGATAAATACCATTTTCTTAAAAGCAGAAATATCATTTTTTTTGTATATTTTAATGGCGACAGCAATTTCCCGAGGCATTTTCAAGTGTTGTAAATGGAACTTATAATGCTAATGATATCGCTGTAAACGACAAAAGTGACTGTTGTTAGACCGAAAGTTTTAGCTACTGCAAAACTAAAGCTGTTATGTAGAATCGAAGATATGAATTCTTGGACCATTAACGGGTCTCTTAAAGAGTTACGACTATGATATTTAAACTGATTGTGTTGTTTTTTCCTTCACAGCTAACGGTAAAAAAGACGTGTGGGAAGAGATAACTGAGGCGGTCTCAGCAAAGAAAGCACAGCTAATGCAGGAAGATAGTTGGAACAAGAAAGAGACTGCAGCTAAGCGACCATGGTCTTACAGAAGCTTAAGAAGCAGTGCCATCGGGCCGACTATGGCTAGATTAAGAGCGCAAAATGCTGAAAACGGTGCATGAACCCTATTAAGTTGGCCGTGACATTTTGGTACTCTACAACGAGATCACGGTTTGTCAACACATCTTTGTTTCAGGATGTTACAGTGTTGTATAGCCTCTTTTGCGCAGGTCTCATGCACCTGTTTGGCCTCATCGGGTATTATTGCCTTCTTAATCACGGCATACACTAAATGTTTCCAACGCAAGCGTTATATGGGTGGCTGTTTCTGTAACCAAATCTACATGTACAGTCGGAGCATGTATTAACAGAAAAACCGTGTTCACTAGTTTGTTTTCGCTTCATCCTATTTAACACGATAAATGACTGGCCATTGCGGTGGTACCCTTGTAGTGCACATCGATAGATCTATAGTCAAATGTGATTACTTTTGGACGATATGGTATAGGGTACATCACGATATCTTGGATGCGCTCACGATGCATCGTATATCCTTGTATCACTCATCTACGACCAAATTGCTGGGGGTTTGCCGGGCTGAACAGTGAACACTGATAGAGGAGCGAACTTGATCGAGTAATAATACATTCTTCGTGAAAGACAGTGTTTTGATAAATTAAAAATCGTTTGTTTCTAAGCAACTGGAATTCACATATGGTTATAAATAATTCAATGTCAAAGAATAAAGCGATGAATCACATAGTTTTCGCTTTTCAGTATGGCCTCTGGTACGTGCATGGTGGGTTATCAACGGTGGACGACTAAACCAAGCCCTCTATATGCCATGCATGCAAAAATCGTCCTGCGTTGACAGTTTTAATTCATCCCATCACGGCCACTCGTTGTGGGTCTTGAAAGGAGGAGTTCATGGCTTCAAAGGCAAGATAAATGGGTTGAACAGGCACGATATAAAAATTGTCGTCATAAAGTACCCAAGGAGCATAGTGAATGTGGTGACTATAATCAGACATGGTAAAGACCAAAGGGTCAGTGACACGACACCGTACCCTTTGTATCATCGGTTCCAGGTCAGTATGCCTTAATTTCCTGCTAAGTCACAGACATCGAAACATGCTGGTAATTATGCAAAAGCAGCAATCACATTTTCCTGAATTTTTATAGCATCTCAACACGAAATTTCAGATGCTCTGGAAAAGAAAAAAAGGCAACATGAGGGCTACGGAAATGAATTCGGTTGAAAGGGATTAAAGATGAATTGCTCTCAAACATCTTTGTTTACAGAACTCCTGTCAGGAAAAAGTAATGATGGCGAATAGAGAAGTATGGATCTAATTTTTCCCAGACTTTGGAGCGAAATTTGGAGAAACAGACATGTATATACTCTATGGTAATCAGAGATGCAACAAGTCGTACAAGGAACAACAATGGTGACCATGGTACTAAATCTGGGATGCGACATCAAAATGTGATGTCTTGAATTTTCTTGCGACCACATTTTGGGGCCGTATCGCCGCATCTATGGCGCAACGGCCAAATTCAGGCCACGATCCCTGCTTATGTGAGATTGTAGCAAACCAAAATGACAATACCATGGTGGTAACATCCCTCAAAACCTGAAACGGCTTCGTGCAAAGAAGGGGTGCCTTAGAGCTTCTTTAGCTGTCATTCTCACGGAAGGATCATATTGAAGAAGTGCTTGCAAGAGGTCAATAAGTTCTCCGGCGGAGTGATCCACATGTTGCATCACTATGTTCTGGAAACAAAAATGTACTTAATGTTTACCCTATTCATTTCATTACCGACATATGGAACAAACAAGGGGGGTCGGGGGAAAGTCAAACAGAAGAGTTACCTGAAGACGGGGAAGTTTCAGAACAGCTTTGATGCTATCCCTGGAAGTGGCGCCTTCAGGCCAGTTCAGCCTTCCTCTTCGAATGTACTTTTCAGCATGTCGACTGCTCAATAAAAAAAAAACGGGTTGAAATTAGTAATAGTAAATCAAACGTGTTATTTTCATTTTCTGCTTCAATCAGCCAGCTAGTGACAGTGATACGGGATTTTAGTACTTAATCAATCAAAAAGAAACTATCTATGCTACATATATATTCTATACATGAAGTGGTAATGAATTTCGACAATTAGTCTATCGAAAGACATTTTCTCACGTTCAAAGTGAGACAGACTCATTTGTCCATTATGCAAACTCGGGTAATGGAGCTGTCGAAACAAGTTGTAAGACTGTCTCTTTCACACAATGCATTCAGAAATTTGAACATACTCTGCTCTTCTAAGCATAGGATCAGGTAAGGGCCCCAGAACCCTCTCCATCATCGCCAAATGCTCCAGATTTTCATGCGTCTGGAATAATGCTTCTCCCTGAAAACCAAGCAAACCCGATTCAGAAATCAATGTGTATATTAAGCTAGCTCAGAAACAATAGTAGAATGTCATACCGCGCAGAGCTCTGCCAAAATGCAGCCAACACTCCATAAATCACACGGGTAACTCCAGCCAAGCCCTTTCAAAAGAGATAGGAAGACACGGAAAATGGAAGGGGTTACATTATTAAAAAAAGATTAATTATGGCAAGACCACATACAACCACAAATTCATACCTAAAATGACCTCAGGTGCCCGATAATGCCTTGTCGATACAATGTAATTGTGAACTTGCGTTCCATGAGCTGTACTTCCAAAATCAATAACCTTTATTGCACTTGACTTTGGCAATCTCTTTCCCTCTCTGAATGTACCCTAAAATGGAAAACAATAATAATTTTCAAGTGAGCTAAAAGCAGCATATGAGCAACTGAAACTGAAAGCTAAAAAAAATTAACGAAGTCAAACAAGAACCAGGTATCTAACATTTCAAATGAAAATGCATATAAAAATTAAACTAAAGCATACCTTACTATCTGGGATTTTTACATACTCGGAGGAAATAAAGAGTATATTTTCTGGCTTCAGATCAGTGTGGACAAGGCGCAAATCATGCATGACTGCAAGAATAGACAAAGTCCATTGAGAACCAGTATTATCACAACCCTTGTTAAAAAAAAGCTTCGGAATCCTGAAAGATTTAAGATAGCATGCAATGGGAAGTAGAGAACTTGGTGAATTAAAAAAAGATCAGGCATTAAGCTCATAAGGAGAATGTAGCTATCAATGAAAAACCGTTGGATATCCCTATTTAAATTACTTTTGGAAAATGAATAGAGGATTAAAGACAAAACCACAGACATGCTACACACTCCAAGAGTTGTCTCCCGATCTCACGAACTAGATCAACTGGAAAGGATCGGTAATTGTTTTTCCGAAGAAAATCAAATAAGCTTGGTCCAAGCATCTCAAATACCTGTTGAACCAATCATCCATCCTTAAGTCTTAATCCCCATAAACTATTATGGTCAGCAATCACAATATTATGGACATTTGTGTACTTACAATACAAATATGATTACGATAGTCGAACCAGTTTCGTATTTGAACACAACTGCACAAACGAATGTTTTACTCCAGTGTAAACAAACTCATCTCAAACAAGCTAAACCTGACAACAACAAAAACCATAGAATTGAAAAGGTACAACATGAGAAATACAAATAGGTGCATGTACCCGTTGCTATGTCGATTGTGCCTCCCAAGCTGCTCAAGCACATCGATTTCGATCATAGCAGCATCACGATATTTCTTAATGCTACGAATTATCTTTACAGCAACCACCTCTCTCGTTTCCCTATCCCAGCACTCTAAGACCTGACCAAAGGTTCCTGTGTAGATCAGATAACATTCAATGAGGGGTCGAAAACAACTGATCAGTATTAAATATTTCAAATCAAATAACAAAAGAACTAACCTTCGCCAATCTTCCGAAGAATCTTATCTGCGCGTACACAAGAAACATTTTTTAATGGGTTGAAGTAATATTAAAAAGCTCAGAACGAAGTAAGACTAACACCATCAAATGAAACTACTCAATTTTAAAAAATCATTGTGAGTGGCGGGTGGGCACTATTTTCGAACGGTAAGATAGTCTGATGGTCGAGAAACAATAGAAAAGAATGTAGTCAACATGAAATGTTATGAAAAAGTAAAGGTCCTACATTGACGAAACTTTATATGCACAGAAATAGAGAGAAATAAACATATGCTCAATAGCAATGTGGTGTATTACAGCGAGGTGTTAAATTTTCTCCAAGCTCAAAAATGTAATGCCCATCTTTGTCATCATCACGCCATGGTGGAGAGCCTTTATGAACCAATCCCTTCACATAATTAGGATGCTCCACATGTACCCTTGAAGGTCCAAAGCTTGTGAAATTGCCAACCTCTTGGCCACTATATAATCCTGACTGAGCCTACACACAGCCATTGATTCATTTCCGACTAAAAGAAAGCAATCTAAGTTTTCACACTTTGCTAAAGGTTACCTCTCTCTAACCATATTTATGAAGAAAACTGAAACAAAGAACTTGTGTCCACAAAAACAATGGAAGCATAAAAGAAACAAGGTATATTAAACAACAAAAATAAATGCTAAAATGAAGTGGAAAAGAAACAGAATCAAGTAGATCAAGGACGAATGTTACGTGAGTGACTCGTACTTAATCCAAAAAACATACACAGGCAGAAGTGGGAGCTACAATTCGTAGCCTTTTTACCTAACCGTAAAAAAACTATCACAACCTAATCAAATCACAAAGATAGCAGAAAAGTGAACTATAATCGCAAATCTTTTTATTTTGAAAGGTCTCTACTCTTGTACAAAAAGATTGGAAATTCGTATTTTTTAGCTCATTTTAACTTTTTACAAAATGGGAAGGACGGAATTACCATCGCTACCCTAAAATCATGATGCAACTCTTCTATCTAAGGGTTGAACGGTTACAAATACTAGAATCTGTCGTGAATGAGGCGGAGAAATTCACTAGGATTCAAGCTTAACTAACAATGAAAATAGAGGTATCAAGCCATACTATGGTAGTCCAAACTTTCATTTAGTTTTTCTTCTTTTTACACGATATCAAACCATTCCCATCACTACCTTTTTTTCATTTGCAATGTATCAAACCATTCTCATCGATCTAGACAAGTGCACGACATTGTTAGCTCAATAATTCCACCAATAATTATCAATCTCCTAAACATTCTACCACCAAAAGAATAGGGAACTTAAATCCACTTTGATTCCTTCAATGAACCAAATCCATCAAATTTGAGCTAAAGAGTACATCAAAAACATCAATCTAATCACTTGATAAGTATGATAACCTTAGCCGAATCCCGCTAAAGAGCTCATCAAATAAATTCATCTAATTATCCTTAACAACTTAATCAAATAGCCTCCACAAAAACCCTAGTCCCCCAATCCCTAATTTCAAAGTACCACAAAGATCAAATCCTTACCTCAAATAACCATAAACACTCACAAAAGCAGCAATAATCATCATAAATTTGAAACAAAATCATCAAAGCCCTAAGAGTACATCAAAAACATTCATCTAATTTAGTAACAACCTCAATCAAAAACCCATCAGAAAAACCCTAATTTCCCTAATCTCAAAACACAAAACATCAAATTTTTACCTCAAATAACCAAAACCACTCAAAAAACAGTAATAACCATCACAAATTTGAAACAAAATCATCAAATTACAGCTAAACCACACATCAAATCCCCTTAATACAAACCCTAATTCCCCATCCCAAATCTCAAAACACCAAAAGATCAAATCATTAGCTCGAACAACCAAAATCACTAAAAAAAACACAATATTAATCACAAATTCGAAATAAAAACAATGAAATCAAACGCTAACTTACCTTAGATGGTTGAGGAGCATCCCAGGTAGTAATTCGGGGCCGTTTTCTAGGGCGGCGATCCATCTGACCATGCGGAATTTCTCTCAAATACTCCATTTCCATCATCCGACGAAGAACCCTAATTGTTAGATCGAATTCATAGGGTTTATAGATGCGTATTTGTTCTTGAATTTGGGTCAAAATAAAATAAATTGGAAACCCTAATTTTTCGACTTTATTGTCTGTAATATAAATCTAATCTAAAAAATTGTTCTAAAGTTCATGAGTGTCATGCTTATGTCATCTAAGGTGGTCTACTATATTTGCTCGAGAGGCAGCCAAGTGAAGAAAAATTCTTGTGTACTTCGGAATCGGGGGTTCAGGATTCGGGATTCGGGAGACCGTTTTCTTTTCGTTAGAGACAATCCGTTATAAAGGCTTAGCCCTGTTCTTCTCGGCTGAAATGAACTGAATTGAATTAATTAGAGTAGAGCTTAATAGTCTAAATTGATTGGAAGTTTGGAACTGAGGTGAAGTGAATTTAATTGAATTAAAAGTCAATTTTATGAATAGATTAATTGAACGTAATCGATTGAACGTAAATAAAATTTAACGAAATACTACTAAGAAAAATTGAAAGGAGCAGAAATTAAGCCAGAAAAAACAGGACCTTAGTAGTAACAAGTACTTCGTACGATTTTTCTGAAATATTATAAAGACTTAGTGGTAACAAGTACGGTTTTTCCGAAATAAACAAAACTAGTGTTAACCCGTGCAAAAATGCACGGATTGTTTATTAAAATTCTAATATATAAAATTTGTTTAGAATAATGCGAATATATATCGACATTATTATTTTCATTGTTACAAATTAAACCCAATGAGAATGTAATTTGTTGTTTTTATTTTAAAACTTTCAGTTAGTTTAATTCGATTAATTTTGGCCGGGTTAAAAATATATGAGTAAAATTGTGCATCCTACGTACTAACGTAGTTTGTTGACGACTAATAGTAACTCCAATTTAATGCATATATCTAAACAACTATAGTAAAAAAAACTGGGCTCAAGTTTAAATTGAGTCCGCATTAAAAATAAGTTTTTGCCACCCCATATGAAATGAATTTATATTTTATCACTCCTGAACCAAAAAAACACATACTCTAAAGATTAATGTCACGCTACATTATTATTTTGCACAAAATTTTCTATATTATTTACAAAATATTCTATATTATTTACACAATTATCTGTATACTCTCTCTATGTCTTCAATTTTGAGATCACTTTCAAATTAATCTAATTATATCTTATTATTGTTCTTAATTCATTACCCATCAACTTTTTGCCTCAAACATACTACTTTGCATCATATTGACATATTTGGGTTAAACCATTATTAAAGATTCATGTACGTATACAAACTAATTTCTTTGCAACTTTTAAATTAATTATAACCTTTAAATTGTTTGTAAATTAATTTTTGAAATAAAAATTATATTGTATGTAATATGAGTTTAATCTATTTTCGTTTTTTCAAACTTTCAGCAATAAGCTTTTAAAACTCCGTAATTATTATTTTTTAAATGTTTTTAAGGTTGTTAAATGCGGAAACTTTTTTATCTTATAAATTTTTAATATGTTGATATGTTGATTTTTCGTAAAGAGATATATTCGTTATTTTATAACCAAATTAAGATCTAATTATTATTCAAACGATATGATAATTTAATTATAAATAGCAGATTTTTTATGCCGGAATATTTGTTAGATATAATAGGTATAATTCCAGTATGATAGCTATTTTTTTTAAAGAATCCGCTCTAAAACTATTTTATCCATATTTTTCCGACAGAGTATTCCGTATTAGTTTATTAACATTAACCGTGAATTTATATAAATTTAACTGTAAATTTTACGTACAAAAATAAACGAATAACTTTTCAAACATTAATCGTGAATTTACATAAATTTAAACGTAAAATTTTACGTACAAACATAAATGAATAACTTTTCCAGAAATAAAATCCAGACTTTTTGATGTGGGACCCTCATTTATCTTTTTTTTTTTTTTTAAAATGTTGGGTTTGATGAGGTGGGTGAATGAGAGTTGTTTAAATGTTTTTATTATAATATAGATAAGATTTTTTACAATGCACTATAAAACTTGTTTCATCTAATTTTAGACTCATCTAAAAAATTTTATCTACGTGGTACCTTGGTACACTGATAATACCTTACGTTTTACTGATTTTTTAATGGAATTCTTTATTTTTCAAGAACATAAAATAAGTTGTACACTCTATTCTATGTTATATGGACAAAAATTTGATATTCAATATTGATTATAGAATATAATTAGCCTATAAATAAGGACTACGTGGAAAATATATTGGGTTCTAAGAAGGCCAAAATAGAAGATTTTGAAGATTATGATTCACTTTAAACGTCATGTTTTAAATAGACAAAATAACTTGTATACCCTATTCTATATTGTATTAAAAGAAATCCGAGCATTCGATATGCATTATAGGATATAATGAGTCTATAAACACGGTTTAAGAAAAAAATATTTCGGGTTCTAAAATAGTTAAAAAAGGCAATTTTAAAGGTTATTATCCACGTTTTTTGGCCGACCAGATCCCATAATAAAAACTCTCGAAATTTATACCATCATACCTTAATACCATATAAAAATGACTCACGATGTTGAAATTGGTATATGGTTTAAAATAGACACATTTACAGACCCTAAAATTATTTTAAAAGTCGCGTTGAAAATAGACAAAATAACGTGTATATTCTATTTCAAGTTGTTTTGGTAGAAACCTGAGCAGCCTATTTTCATTATAGGATATAATGAGCCTATTATCACGATTTAAGAAAAAAATTCTTTCGGGCTCTAAAATAACCAAAAAACGCGATTTTGAAGGTTATTATCCACGATTTTTGGCAGACCGGGTACCGGGATAAAAAGTCTCGAATTTTGCACCTAGTACCTTAATACCTTATAAAAATGACCCAGCGTGTTAAAATTGGTAGTAAGTCTTGCTTGTGACGGGTCACTATTTATGACGGATATTTTGTGAGATAAAATAGATACAAAATGAGTTAATGGAGAAATGGGACCACATGAATAGTTTCGGAGAGAGAGAAAAAATGAGTATTTTGTGAAAGGAAACGGTATCCGTCACAAGCTTGTGTCGGATACGGTCGTCACAAATGAGAATTTGTGTAAAATTGGTATACGGTTTAAGAAAAGAAACCGGGTTCTAAAATAACCCAAAAATGGCGATTTTAAAGGTTATTATCCACGTTTTTTTGCCAATCGGATCCCGGGATAAAAAGTCTCGATATATGTCCCATAATACCTTAATTTCATATTAAAATGACTCAGGGTGTTGAAATTAGTATACAGTTTAAAATCAACACATTTACAGACCTTAAGATTATTTTAAAACTCGTGTTGAAAATAGACAAAATAACGTGTATATTCTATTTTAAGTTGATTTGGGAGAAACCTGAGAATCCGATATTCATTATAGATATAATAAATCTATAAACACGGTTTAGGAAAAAAATATTTTGGTTCTAAAATAGCCGAAAAAGGCGATTTTGAAGGTTATTATCCACGTGTTTTGGCCGACGGGGTCCTGGGATAAGAAGTCTCGATATTTGCACGATAATACCTTAATACCATATAAAATTGACTTAGTATGTTGAAATTAGTATACGGTTTAAAATAGATGCATTTACGGACCCTAAAATTATATTAAAAGTCGTGTTGAAAATAGACAAAATAACGTGTATATTCTATTTCAAGTTGTTTTGGTAGAAACCTGAGCAACCTATTTTCATTATAGGATATAATGAGCATATAACACGGTTTAAGAAAAAAATCTTTCGGGTTCTAAAATAACCAAAAAACGCGATTTTGAAGGTTATTATCCACGTTTTTTGGCCGACCGGGTCCCGGGATAAAATGTCTCGAAATTTACACCATATTACCTTAATACCTTATATAAATGACTCAGCGTGTTAAAATTGGTAAACGGTTTAAGAAAAAAAATCGGTTTCTAAAATATCCCAAAAATGGCGATTTTAAAGGTTATTATCCACGTTTTTTGGCCGATCGGATCCCGGGATAAAAAAGTCTCGATATTTGTCCCATAATACCTTAATTCCATATTAAAATGACTCGGGGTGTTGAAAATGGTATACGGTTTAAAATAGACACATTCACAAACCCTAAGATTATTTTAAAAGTCGTGTTGAAAAAAGACAAAATAACGTGTATATTCTATTTCAGGTTGTTTTGGTAGAAACCAAAGCAACCTATTTTCATTATAGGATATAATGAGCATATAAACACGGTTTAAGAAAAAATTCTTTGAGGTTCTAAAACAATCAAAAAACGTTATTTTGAAGGTTATTATCCACGTTTTTTGACGGACCGGGTCCCGGGATAAAAAGTCTCGAAATTTGCAAGATAGTACCTTAATACCTTATAAAACCGACTCAGCGTGTAAAAATTGGTCTACGGTTTAAGAAAAAAAAATCGGGTTCTAAAACAGCCCAAAAATTGCGATTTTAAAAGTTGTTATCCACGTTTTTTGGCCGATCGGGTCCCGGGATAAAAAGTCTCGATAATTGTCCCATAATACCTTAATTCCATATTATAATGACTCATAGTGTTGAAATTGGTATACGGTTTTAAATACACACATTTACAAACCCTAAGATTATTTTAAAAGTCGTATTGAAAATAGACAAAATAACGGGTATATTCTATTTCAAGTTGTTTTGGTAGAAACCAAAGCAGTCTATATTCATTATAGGATATAATGAGCATATAAACACTGTTTAAGAAAAAAAAAAATTTACGGGTTCGAAAATAACCAAAAAAACGCGATTTTGAAGGTTATTATCCACGTTTTTTGGCGGAACGGGTCCCGGGATAAAAAGTCTCGAAATTTGCACCATAGTACCTTAATACCTTATAAAAATGACTCAGCGTGTTAAAATTGGTATACGGTTTAAGAACAAAAATCGGGTTCTAAAACAGCCCAAAAATAGCGATTTTAAAGGTTATTATCCACGTTTTTTGGCCGATCGGGTCCCGGGATAAAAAGTCTCGATAATTGTCTCATAATACCTTAATTCCATATTAAAATGACTCATGTGTTGATATTGGTATACGGTTTAAAATACACATTTACAGACCCTAAGACTATTTTAAAAGTCGTATTGAGAATAGACAAAATAAGGTGTATATTCTATTTCAAGTTGTTTTGGTAGAAACCAAAGCAGCCTATATTCATTATAGGATATAATGAGCATATAAACACGGTTTAAGAAAAAAAAAATCGGGCTTTAAAATAACCAAAAAACGCGATTTTGAAGGTTATTATCTACGTTTTTTGGCGGACCGGGACCCGGGATAAAACGTCTCGAAATTTGCACCATAGTACCTTAATAACTTATAAAAATGACCCAGCGTGTTAAAATTGGTATTCGGTTAAAGAAAAAAAATCGGGTTCTAAAATAGCCCAAAAATGGCGATTTTAAAGTTTATTGTCCACGTTTTTCGGCCGATCGGATCCCGGGATAAAAAGTCTCGATATTTGTCCCATAATACCTTAATTCCATATTAAAATGACTCAGGGTGTTGAAATTGGTATACGATTTAAAATAGACACATTTACAGACTTTAAGATTATTTTAAAAGTCGTGTTGTAAATAGACAAAATACGTGTATAATCCATTTTAAGTTGATTTGGGAGAAACCTTGGAATCCGATATTCATTATAGATATAATGAGTTTATAAACACGGTTTAGGAAAAAAATTCTTCGGGTTCTAAAATAACCAAAAAACGCGATTTTGAAGGTTATTATCCATGTTTTTTGGCGGACCGGGTCCCGGGATAAAAAGTCTCGAAATTTGCACCATAGTATCTTAATACCCTATAAAAATGACCCAGCGTTTTAAAATTGGTATACGGTTTAAGAAAAAAAATCGGGTTCTAAAATAGCCCAAAAATGGCGATTTTAAAGGTTATTATCCACGTTTTTCGGCCGATCGGAGCCTGGGATAAAAAGTCTCGATATTTGTCCCATAATACCTTAATTCCATATTAAAATGACTCAGGGTGTTGAAATTGGTATACGGTTTAAAATAGACACATTTACAGAGCCTAAGATTATTTTAAAAGTCGTGTTGAAAATAGACAAAATAACGTGTATATTTTATTTCAAGTTGTTTTGGTAGAAACCAAAGCAGCCTATTTTCATTATAGGATATAATGTGCATATAAACACGGTTTAAGAAAAAAATTCTTTCGGGTTCTAAAATAACCAAAAAACGCGATTTTGAAGGTTATTATCCACGTTTTTTGGCGGACCGGTCCCGGGATAAAAAGTCTCGAAATTTGCACCATAGAACCTTAATACCCTATAAAAATGACCCAGCGTTTTAAAATTGGTATACGGTTTAAGGAAAAAAAACCGTGTTCTAAAATAGCCCAAAAATGGCGATTTTAAAGGTTATTATCCACGTTTTTCGGCCGATCGGATCCCGGGATAAAAAGTCTCGATATTTGTCCCATAACACCTTAATTCCATATTAAAATGACTCAGGGTGTTGAAATTGGTATACGGTTTAAAATATACACATTTACAGAGCTTAAGATTATTTTAAAAGTCGTGTTGAAAATAGACAAAATAACGTGTATATTCTATTTTAAGTTGTTTTGGGAGAAACCTGAGAATCCGATATTCATTATAGATATAATGAGCCTATAAACACGGTTAAAAAAAAAATTGAATTCTAAAATAGCCGAAAAAAGGCGATTTTGAAGGTTATTTATTTTCCACGTTTTTTGGCCGACCGGGTCTCGGGATAGAAAGTCTTGAAATTTGTACCATAATGCATTAGTACCATATAAAAATGACCGAGCGTGTTAAAATTGGTATACGGTTTAAAGGAGACACATTTCGAGGCTTAAGATTATTCTAAATGTCATGTTTTAAATAGACAAAATAACTTGTATACGTTATTCTATGTTGTATTGAGAGAAATCCGAGCATTCGATATGCATTATAGGATATAATGAGCCTATAGACTCGATTTAAGAAAAAAAATAAACAAAAAAATGACTCGGGGGTTAAAATTGGTATACGGTTTAAGATACATATATCTTGAGGTTACCTTAAAGTCCGTGTTGAAAATAAACAAAATTACTTGTATATTCTATTCTACATTGTTTTGAGGGAAATTTGATCATTGATATTCATTATAGGATATAATGAGGAAAAAAACAGAAATCTTTCGGGTTCTAAAATTGCCGATATGCATAAAGATTTATTTTTTCGATTGCTTAGGGTGGACGATAACCCTTTGTAGCGCTCTAGCTCCGCCACTAATTAGTAGGCATGAATGTTGACTGAAGAACTAGCTTCCTGAATGTGACTGTGTACATGCTATGAATGTTGGCTGAAGTGGTTTTTAGCCGTCTGAATGCGACAGTGTACTTGCTATGAATGTTGGCTGAAGCGGTTTTTAGCCGTCTGAATGCGACAGTGTACTTGCTATGAATGTTGGCTGAAGCGGTTTTTAGCCGTCTGAATGCGTCAGTGTACTTGCTATGAATGTTGCGACAGTGTACATGCTATGAATGTTGGCTGAAGCGGTTTTTAGCCGTCTGAATGCGTCAGTGTACATGCTATGAATGTTGGCTGAAGTGGTTTTTAGCCATCTGAATGCGACAGTGTACTTGCTATGAATGAATGTTGGCTGAAGTTGTTTTGTTGCTGTCTGAATGCGACAGTGTAGATGGGAAACTGACAGAAGCTTTCCTATCTTCTATTCGCGAATGAATTATAACCGTATATACTCTTCTTGCAGGAAAAGACTTCGTCTAAACCACCCCTTTCGGGGGCTGCAGTGACCAAATGGTCATCGCCTCAGCTGGTAATTGAACTTGCGACCTCTCAACTCCTGCATTTCTGCAAGCTTTAAAGTTTAACTCAGTTACCACTGGACTTACACCACTTGGTTAAAGACTTCGTAATTTATTAACAGGATTGCGGATATTGACTGGTAGTTTGATTGGAATACTTCTAGGGATGTGGAATTGGTGTGTGCTGAAGTTTTCCCTGTGTCGACATAGTCATCTCACTGCTAGTTGTCGATTTTGATAATTTCCGAGTATAATTTAAGAGGGTAGTGAGGAACGAGAATCAGAGTTGAATGTCGTAAAGTCAGGTCAGAAATCATGGGAGGTAATATTTCCAAGGATCCTTTGAAGAATAACCAGCAACATTATGGTGTTGCTGGGGGATATCCGCTGTCTGCAAATCAGTTTCAGCCCGGATTTACGCAGCAAGGGGATTATACGCCTCCACATCTGCATTCCCCTTCGCCCTATGGTTACCCGTCTGCTCCTCCTTCTCAGAGTAATGCACAGCCTAGCAGAAGGTTGCAGAGGAAATATTCTAAGATTCCTGATAATTACCGCACCTTGGACGAGGTAAGACTTTCTTGAATCACTTCTGTTTAGGATTACGTATTTACTAATAGGAATATTAATAATAGTCGGGTCTCAACCATCACCTTAAGGTTTTGGTTGAGACGGTTCATCTATCCTGGTATTAGAGCCAGTGTGACCGAAGGTCACGGGTCCGAATCCTGGCAACCTCAAAACCCCTCGAAAACTCACAAAGTGGAAACCAGCACACGGTATGGGGGCCGTGCAAACTTAACACCCTTCAAGCCTAATGGGCATTCGAGTGAGGGAGCGTAGGGTTTGAATCCTGGCAACCTCAAAACCCCTCGAAAACTCACGAAGTGGAAACCAACACACGGTATGGGGGGCCGTGCAAACTAACCACTCTTCAAGCCTAATGGGCGGCATGGGGGACGGTGCAAACTAACCACTCTTTAAGCCTAATGGGCATTCGAGTGAGGGAGCGTAATAGGGATATTAATAATAGTTGAGTCTCAACCATCACCTTACGTTCATGTCTACTGCTGAACTGATGAAAGCTAGGCTCGTTAATGATTGTCAGAGAAACACGTGATTTGACAAAATGTAAAGTTTACAGTTACATATGAATGAATATATGATTGATTTTCATCTTGAAAGTTTCAGCATCTGTAGTTCACTGATAGACGTTTTGCTTGTCGATTTTCACGTGTTGGTATAGGTTACTGCAGCACTTGCACAAGCCGGGCTTGAGTCGTCCAATTTAATCGTTGGCATCGATTTCACAAAGAGCAATGAGTGGACTGGTTCAATCTTATAACTCTAATTTGTTCAGTCTGTTCATTTTGCTACATAATGCATTCTGCTTAACCTCGGTCTGTTTCAAACTCAGGTGCAAAGTCGTTCGATAAAAAATGTCTGCATCATATCGGGGAGAAATCAAACCCTTACGAGCAAGCTATATCGATCATTGGAAAAACTCTGTCGAAATTTGATGAAGATAACTTGATTCCATGTTATGGGTTCGGAGATGGTAAGTCGCATTGCATGGTCTGATCTAGGGCTGTTAATGAGACGAGACAGCTCGCGAGCAACTCAAGATCAGCTCGGTCAAAGCTCGGCTCGTGTGAGCTCGACTCGAGCTCGGGCTCGGCTCGAGAGCTTAACGAGTCAAGCCGAGCAAAGGCTGGCTCGACTCGAAAAGCTCGCGAGCGGCTCGAACATTTGAAATTACATAAGATATTAATCATATTTTATAAAACTATGCTCATATTTTATAAAAATATTTTATCATTATTATATCTTTGTATCATATATATCAAATATCTTGTTGATTTGCTAAATATTTTTACAAATAATTTTCGAACCTTGTTATTGAAAATGTTGGAAGAAAAAAATAAAAAATAAACTATTTTATATAGGCTCGATTTGGCTCGACTTAGGCTCGAGCTCGTGTTAAAGCTCGCAAACTTTGTAACGAGCGCATTTTTTTCAAGCTCGGGTAAGATCGGCTCGAGCTCGAGCTCGAGTTTTGGTAATCGAGCACGAGTCGAGCAAGGCCAAGCTCGGGCTCAGTTCGGCTCGTTAACACCCCTAGTCTGATCTGATCTGATCCTCCGAATTGAGCTTTTTTTTTCCTTTGTTAAAACCCGTATGGCCGTATACACAGCATCGACACATGACCAGGATGTCTTCAGTTTCTGTGACGATAATCGATACTGCCAGGGATTTGAAGAAGTTCTGTCTCGGTATAGCGAGATAGCTCCCCATATTCAGCTCTCAGGTAACTTCCGACTTCAGCTGTTGAAACACGGCTTTTAGATTAACGTTCTATTGTCTTTGGCAGGGCCGACATCTTTTGCTCCAATTATTGAAATGGCTATGACTATTGTCGAGCAAAGTGGTGGACAGTATCACGTTCTGTTGATTATTGCTGACGGACAGGTCACGAGGAGTGTCGACACAATCCCGGGCCACCTCAGTCCTCAAGAACAGAATTCGCTTCAGGCAATTGTTCAAGCAAGGTAAACAACCTACCCTGCAGATAAATTGCTGCATATTTTACGTTTCTGAACTGTATGTCGGTACTCGTTAAATTTCAGTGGATACCCGTTGTCTATAGTGCTGGTTGGTGTCGGAGATGGCCCGTGGGATATGATGAAAGAGTTCGATGATAACGTTCCTTCTAGTGCTTTCGATAATTTTCAGGTAATTAACTGATGATTTACTGATCTACTGTCATATTTTACGTTTCTGAACTTTCTGCAGTACTAATTTAAACTATTTTCCGTCACTAGTTTGTGAATTTCACTGAAATAATGTCAAAGAAGGCCGATATCTCAAGAAAACAGACAGCGTTCGCTCTGTCTGCGTTGATGGAGATACCGTTTCAGTACAAAGCCACTCTTGAGCATGGTTTACTGGGGTAACGCTTCTGCTATTTGTTCTATTTTTGTTCCGTTTAGACAATATTATTTGGTGTTGGGTCTATGCCTTGAATCTGTTAGTCGCCGCTTCGAACGACTATGCGGGGTCTCGATGGGGTTCAGGTTTTTGTCTGGGTTTTATTAGATTAGTTCAAATCTGTATTGTATTAGGAGACTCTTAACCTCTATCCTAGCAGTCATCATACAATATACCGTTCTGAATTTGTAATCTGAAAACTCCTCACATTAATAAGCTAACACACCGTTAGTGAACCATGTAAATCTGTGCGTATTGTTCTTTATTGTTTGTTTTTATCTTTCTCTGTGCTTCCGTTATAACATTCGGAACTAAGTTTTTCTTTGGCCTAGCAGTCGGCGCACAGGACACTGTCAAGTCAAGGTTCCTCTTCCCCCGCCTCACTGCAACGTATTTGCTTCACCCAGTCGCTCAAGGTCATATTCCCGGACAACCAGCTTTCTGCATAGTACTTCTACTCGTTCTACTCGTGACAAAGGGAGCGATTCTGGGATGACTAACTTTCTGCATAGTATGTCTACGCGTGACAAAGGGACCGATTCTGGGACGAGTAACTTTCTGCATAGTACTTCTACGCGTGACAAAGGGAGCGGGACTACTTCAGCGACACCTACTACGACAATGTCAAGTTCTGCTTATGATAGTCAGGTAGACGGTTTTACGATTCATTTTGCTTTATTCCATCGACTTCTAAACTGAAGAATGATATGAAACAGCTTTGTCCCGTCTGCATTTTCAACCCGAGGGACACGGTATTTGGCTGCGGCCACCAGGTAATACCGTAAACCTCGAATTTTAATCTGCTATTGTCCGCATTTCAAGTACACAAACTCTCATGGAAGACGGACATATCTGTCATAAACTGAAGACGAGTCAAGTAATACACTAGCAGTTAGATAAAACAAAAACATAATGTTACTGCCTGGGCAATTTCTTTTTTCTTATCTACCAATTTGGGTATTACTTGACCCGTCTTCAGCTTGGGACGGATATGTCCATCTTCAATGAGACTTCCTGTTTCAAATAATAAATTCTTCGTCATTTGTTAATCTTTGGTTTAGGCATGTTCCGATTGTGGAGGGTTTCTCGACGCTTGCCCAATTTGTCTTCGTGCAATCGATGTCAAAATTAGGCTCTGTTGACGTACTCACTCAACAACGAAGAACAACAATATACCATCAGCGTCCAAAAAAACGCTTTTTTTTTCACCGTCTAATTTGAAGTCATGTGTGCCGATTTTGCTGCCATTGTTGATCTGAATCCTTACTCATTTAAGTAATGTATTATCGATTTATCACTACTGTGGGATGGACTCAGGCCAAGAATGCTCCTCGCTTGAACCCGCATATTCTGAAAATTTCACCCAAGTTTTAACCAGTATATACTACCCTTACGGGCTTTCTCCTTTCATTTTCTCGTACCATTACTTTCCAAAACCGTAAAACAACCGCGACTATTTGGAGAAAATGCACGAAATGAAGAGAATACTGAAGTGATTGAATTGATATAGAAATTGAAAATGACTTGCACCAAGCCACCAATCACAAATTTTGCCCTACACGCTTGCACGTGTGACCAATTAAAAAAACTTTTTTTTTTAAAGTGATCACTATTTATCTAAAAATGGTTATTTTTGAGTTTTTACAATAAACGGCTAACATCAAAACCCGAAATAAAACCGTCGCACCGAAGAAATAGTATGCAACAATAACATAGAGTACAATTGACAGTGCAGTTTTTTCCAGTTCTTGAAAAGGATCAATACACAGTTGTACAGTAGTACGTAAATAGCACCCACAAACATTAATATTTGTCATCCATTTTTGTTCCTTTATTCTGACGGACAAATCTATGGATTTTTTTTGTCGGTGCAAGTAATCTCCGTAACCATAAAATATGATATATTTAAGGATTAATAGAGTATCGTGAATAAACTGCTTAAAATATTCTAAATTTTATTTTAATTACCAATATAATTAACTTATGCCTTTATTTGCTTTGAATATAATTTGTTGTTTTATTAACTTATTGTAGTATGTTTTAATGGTGTGATTAGTTGAATTTATTAATAGAGAAGTTAAAAAGAAAGACGGGTTAAAGAATTATTAAAAATTTCTTCAGTTACTTAGCTGGTAGCAGATCATATATTATAATAAAAGCGAATGAGAGCATTAGTGGGTTATATTGGTACTTTGGTAGTCAAAATAAAGTATTTTTATCAATTAATCATATATTTAAATATAAAGTAATGAATAATGTTGTGATTAAACACGAACGATTTCAAAAAAACAATGATTGCTTTATGAATTCTCCCATTCCCGATTCTAATAACATTTATACTAGCATGTGTAATAAATGCATCATCAATTTATTTCTTCAAACAAAATTTTAATTCAAGTATACTTTGAAATTTATATTCATAAATCATAATATAGTTTTATATATATGAAATATGAAATGTAATATTTTGGTTTTATTTCAAGTCTATAAAAATCTTGTAAACTTTTTGTTAGCCTATCGTATTTGAATATTAAGCAATGTAGTACGAAGTACGACTATATAATAATAATAATAAAACTTCATAAAATAAACGAATTTATAAGAAATTAGCTATTTTAAAATTGTTTTCTTTAAAAAGGCGAACACAAATCTAATTATTTTGCAAATAATATAATTTCTTAACAAATTAACCGCCACCAATTAAATTAGCGAAAATATTACTCAAAAATCAATTCATAAATTACCCAACGTGTAATTTCCCATGCACATTTTACTATTTTATACGATTTTTTTAGTTTCTTTTTACTATTAGTATATAAAGTGTGCATAGAAATTAATAATTAGGTAAATTAAATATGTCTACACAATTAATTCACGAGATTACTTATTCACATGCAAGCCACTTTTGTCAACACTATACACATCGATAAGTCTTCCTCATGGACAAGCCGGTTATATCCGTCATAAATTTATGACAGATCAAGTACATAGATAAAATAAAAGTTAACATAATACGGTTAATAAAGTTTAATAGCAGATTTGAATATTAAATAAAATTAGCATATTAAAAAAAGGTTTTTGGTAATTAGCAGATTATAGAATAATTAGAACGGTTTTATGTATAAATTGAATATGCTAATAAAATATGGAAGCATATTAAAAAAAAGTAAATTTCGACCAATATGCTATCAAGATATGTTGTTTACCAAACAGTGCATGAGGATATTTAAGTAATCACAAAAACTCATTTTTGTTAAATAAGTTTTATTTAACGTGTTACAAGTTCGAGACGGATATTCTCGATAAACTAGACAACAAGAACAATTGATGACTTGAATTTCTTTTTTTTTTTTTTTTTTCCTATAAATGAATTTTACTTAACGCGTTACAAGCTCGTCATAGATATTATCGGAAAAATACAAAACAAGAACAATTGAAGACATGAAAAGCTAATTGACTTTTGGTGAAAACACGACTTTGGCTTTATTAAACAAACATCATCTTCACATCTCCCTCAAACATCTTTCTCCACTTTCTCTATCTCACATTATTCTCAACTTTTTTTTCATTTTTATTAGTGTTACGGTTGTAAACGTGAACCGGATCTAAAACCGTCTCGTTACTAACCCCGTTAGTAACGAGCTGCATTACTACTTACGAGTACGAGTATATATATATATATTTTTGGATCCGTTTCACGTAATTATTAAAAGACGGTTTTAAGAAAGACTTACTTATATTTTTTTTTAATTGCTCAAGTCAGGTAACCTTTTCTCATTTTTTTTTATTTTAGCTTCTATTTTATTTGCTACAGTTTTAATATTTGTTGTACATTTGCTTGATTAGTTTCTAATTGAATTTTTATCATTTTGGACTGTCAAACAATTATTTTTAGAAATATTTAATGGAGAAAACATGGATTATTCTGGGTTTTTAGTTGCATTTTGATCGCATGAGTTAGTGACGGAACCAGGATTTATAGTTGGAAAGTGAAGTATGGATTGAATTGCATGAGGTAGTTGGCTAGTGGCGGAACTCGGATTTAAAATCGGAGGGTAAAATATTAAAATATGGATTGAATTGCATGTGGTAGTTGGGTAGTGGCGGAACTAGGATTTAAAATCGGAGGGTAAAATATTAAAAGACGGATTGAATTGCATGTGGTAGTTGGGTAGTGGCGGAACTAGGATTTAAAGTCGGAGGGTAAAATACCAAAATATGGATTGAATTGCATGTGGTAGTTGGGTAGTGGCGGAACTAGAATTTGAAGTCGGAGGGTAAAATTCCAAAATATGGATTGAATTGCATGTGGTAGTTGGGTAGTGGCGGAACTAGGATTTGAAGTCGGAGGGTAAAATACTAAAATATTGATTGATATGCTTGAGGTAGCTAGGTAGTGACGGAACTAGGATTTGAAGTGGGAGGGTAAAATATGGATTGAATTGCATGTGGTAGTTAGCTAGTGACGGAACTAGGATTTGAAGTCGAGGGTAAAATATGGATTGAATTGCATGTGGTAGTATCGGAACTGGGATTTGAAGTTGGAGGGTAAATATAGGTTGAATTGTATGAGTTAGTGGCGGAACCAGGATTGGAAGTTGGGAGGGTAAAACATGGGTTGAATTGCATGAGGTAGTGTAAAGTCGGAGGGTAAAATATGGGCTGAATTGTATGTGTTAGCGCCTTAGCGGTAGAAATAGGATTTAAAGTGGGAGGGTAAAATATGGATTCAATGACATTAGGTAGTGGCAGAGGTAGGATTTGAAGTCCGAAGGTAAAATATGGATTGACAATTTCTAGGGACGCGAATTTTATTAGTCAACCACTCATGCTAGTCCTCTTTATTCGCCACTAAGGAATCCAAGTCGGAGTGAAAAATATTTGAAAATCTTAGGGAGACCGACCTTGCTAGTCCTCTAATTCCGCCACTAAGTAGTAGGTAGAATGTTAGCTAAGGCAATACATCATGTGATTTTGTGAAGTGACGTCGTAATCATGGTCAAACAAGCTTTGTAATTACTAAATTAATTAACATAATGTAATACAAAATGACAAGATTTCTAGGTAGTTTGATTGATTGGTTTTGCTATCGTGTTTAGATTCGTGTGCAGATGAAATTTCTCGGAATATTCTCGTGGCATTATATTTACTGGGTATTAACTATTAAAGTATTCTGTAATATTTAATTGGTAGTTGATTGAGATTTTGAGAAGAATTGTTTAGGTGAGGGAGGAAGAGACTTTGAAAAAGTGGTTGTTGAAGTCTTCTTTTGTTTCGTTGTCTAATTCGTGAATTGGTGTCGTTTTGGTGACGTTCAGGTAGACGTAGTTGTCCGAAGGTTCTCCGGTGAGCTTGAGCTGTCGAGTTTTGATTGTTTTTGCGGATATTTTTGTTGTCGTGACTCGTGGGGGTGAGAGTTGAATGTGAAGTTGGTTTGTATGATTTTCTGGTTGTTGCTTTTCGGTGCTTTGGTGTATGCCGGAAGAGTTTTCTGGTCGGAAATCATGGGAAGTAGTAGTTCCAAGAATAATTCCCCGGGTAGTAGGTCAACGTCATCGTCTTCATTTCGCTATGCCAACCAGCATTATGGAGTCGGTGGATATCCGCCACCACCTCCGTATCAGTCTCCCCAAGGTTTCCCGTCTCCCCAAGGTTATATGCCTCAACATCCTCACCATCCGCCTCCACCTTCGCCTCATAGTTACTCTGCTCCTCCTCCTCCTCAGAGTAATCCACGGCCTACTAAGAGGTTGGAACGGAAATATTCCAGGATTGCTGATAATTACCGCACCTTAGATGAGGTTAGACTCTCTTTAATCGCTTTTGCTTACACTATGTTACTCCCACTCTTCTAATTTCCTCGCATACCCGTGTTCGACACTCGACACTCGGACATTGGTATGACACATGGACACCTCATTTTAGACCAAAATGTGCATATTTTTCAATAAAATAGCCGAGTCTGATACTTGGACACGTACCCGTGTCGGGTACTTCTAAACGAGTCTGAGTAACATAGTGCTTACAAACTAGGCTCTTTCAACAAACTGTAAAGTTTACATTTCAGTATGATTTCACCTCGGAAATTTCAGCATTCAGCATCTGTAGTTTAATCATAAACCAGATAAATGTCATGCTAATATACGTTCGGGATTCTATTGTTGACTGAAATTCTCGGAATAGGTTACTGGAGCACTCGCAGACGCTGGGCTTGAATCCTCCAATTTAATTGTTGGCATTGACTTCACAAAAAGCAATGAGTGGACAGGTTCATCCTGATCATCGAAATCTATTCTCTGCGTTCGTTTTGCTACGTGTGCGTTATGCTTATCCTTTTTTAATTTCAGGTGCGAAGTCCTTCAGTCGAAAAAGTCTACATCACATCGGAGACCAACCAAATCCGTACGAGCAGGCTATATCAATCATTGGAAAAACTCTGTCTGCATTTGATGAGGATAACTTGATTCCGTGTTATGGATTTGGGGACGGTAAGCAAATGTCCAATTGCATGTTCAGATTCTCGTCAAATGACCTCGTAATTTTGTCTGATCCTCCGAATTAAGCGTTTTTTTTTCTGTTATTTGACATCACAGCATCCACACATGACCAGGATGTGTTCAGTTTCTACGATGATGATCGATACTGCCATGGGTTCGAAGAAGTTCTGTCTCGTTATAGAGAGATCGTTCCTCAGCTTCGGCTCGCAGGTAATCTCTTCATTCCGACTTCAGATATCAGTTAATATCTATTCTTGTTCAATTAGTTTTAATATTTTCGATTGCCTTTGACAGGGCCAACGTCTTTCGCTCCGATTATCGAAATGGGTATGACTATTGTCGAGCAAAGCGGCGGACAGTATCATGTTCTGCTGATTATTGCTGATGGACAGGTTTCGGAAATATTTTATTTCTTTTTCCTTTCGTCATTCTGTACTACTTATGATAACTGAGTGAATTTTCTGAACCTGGTATAACGGACTTCATGATTATTATTGTCGCTCCCTAAGTCTTTCCGTACAAAAAGGATTATACAACCAGATGTATAATAGCATCTTACATCCATTGTGTATTTTATCGAGCTTATGTGTATATTTGTTGAGCTTTAAACTATTTAAAGTTATATTTTAGTTTTTTATATTCAAATTAAAATATAGTTCAACTTATATGTATTGTGTTTTAGTTGTATAATAATTTTCAATTCTCAATATTTTGTTAAGGAGTTCATAAATTTTACCATATAGGCATATAGCTCATATTCTTTTTAATAAAGCTCGAGTTTTCTATTAAAAAGCTCAAAATTTGTACAGAAAATTGTATACCTCTGGTGGTATAATCCGCTTATTGTTCCTTCCGTGTCACATCAGGTCACACGGAGCGTTGATACCGAGCCAGGCCACCTTAGTCCTCAAGAGCAGAATACGATTGAGGCAATTGTTAAAGCAAGGTAACCCTATTAATATTCCGTTTGAGTTGCTCGTATACATTGGCACAGTAACCCTATTAATATTCCGTTTCTTCCCTAAACTGTACATCCCTTTTAAATTGCAGTGAATATCCCTTGTCTATAGTTCTAGTCGGGGTGGGAGACGGGCCTTGGGATATGATGAGAGAATTTGATGATAATATTCCCGCTCGTGCTTTCGACAACTTTCAGGTAAGTAATTGATCTACGGAACCATGGTTAAACGATTATGTTTTTATTCTTCTGACATGTTGTACTAACTCGAGTTATTTCCGTGTCTAGTTTGTGAATTTCACTGAAATAATGTCAAAGAATGCCGACATTTCAAGAAAGCAGACAGAGTTCGCTCTTTCTGCATTAATGGAAATACCGTCTCAATATAAAGCCACTATCGAGCATAGTTTATTAGGGTAAATCGTTGCTATTTGTTCTCTTTTTTCGTGTTTTTATATTCCTCGAGGACAATAATTTTCGGAATTAACTATTTTTTGTCGTACCAGTCGCAGAACAGGACGTTGTTCAGAGAGGGTCTCTCTCCCTCCACCTGAATACAACAACATTGCTTCACGCGGTGGCTCAAAATCATATTCCCGGTCAAACAGCTTTCAGCCTAGTACTCCAACTTATTCCGCTCGTGACAGAGGGATCGGCACTACTTCTTTTGGCAGCACTGCTCCACCCTCGACTTCTGCTTACGACAATCAGGTAGTTCTTTGGTCCTATTCAAAATGGAATGAAGTCGTATACATCATTACTTAATACTAGGGGTGAGCAAAACCGTATACCCGGTACATTTTTGAAAACCGTATCGGGTATACCGTACGGTTTTAAAAATCGCAAAAATCACTATACGGATCCAGTACGGTTTAACCGTATATACGGTTATCGGGTACACGGAAAAACCGTGTATACGAAATCCGTATATACGGATACGCTTTGGTGAGAAATGCCTAATTAAATAGTGTAGTTATTCAAGTGCTAATAATTACTTCTAACAGGTCTACATATGATGTCGAACTAATTTTTTATTTATTGAGATAAGTTAGTAAAATAAGTCATAAGAAAACATTAAAAATGGAAGTTGAAGGCTGAACTTTGCGTTTTTTAAATTTTTTATACAAAAATTTCGAACCGTGTCAAAAACCGTATATACGGTTTCGTTTTTGCCCGACCCGGATATGGTAGCGGTTTTCAGAAAACCGTATCGTGTGTACGGCTTTCCGTATCGTATATACGGAAATCTGTATAATTCAACCGTATACCGTATCGTATCCGTATTATAAAACCGTATCGTATATTTTTGCTCAGCCCTACTTAATACTCGGAATTTATTATCTTGATATGAAACAGCTTTGTCCGATTTGCATTACCAACCCCAAAGATATGGCATTTGGTTGCGGGCATCAGGTATCGTCATATTGTCTTTGTCTAAAACGTCAATCGCAATCACCTTTTTTCCACATTTTCCGAATATGAATTCTCTCTATTTGTTAATGCTTGTCTTAGACATGTTGCGAATGTGGAGAGTTTCTTGACGCTTGCCCAATTTGTCGACGTTCAATCGAGACCAGAATTAAGCTTTATTGAGGTACTCGGCTACTCTTGCATCTCTCAGTATCGGTCTCATAAACACGTGTTTCCTTTTCCCATGTTTCCTTCTCCCAATGTTCCTTTTCCGGTTTCGTACTCCCGTCTAATAATTTTTACTATCTTGGCTCAGATGTTCAGGATATAGTTGTCGAAACCACAAGCTTAATGTAAATAGAAGCCGCTTACTGTGATAGTCGTGTATATACCGATTTTCCTGCCATTGTCGACCTGACTTGTAATTGTTTGCAAGAATCAATGCTCTCATTAAAATAATGTATTGTTGCCTCAAATGGCGAATCAATGCGCTCTCATTTATACGACATGACACTGACATCAACCCGTCAAAACCCGCTTCAACAAGTTACGACAGTTTTTTTACGAGGCTACAACAATAAGTAATCGCCGAACTTGCATGGTTTAACACTCAAAGTTCGCTAATTATTACGCGTCACAGGCCACGTAATTCCGTTAATAAGTTGTAGTAAAAAAGCTCGTAGATGGACCTTGGGGTAAGCGGACCAGTCTTACCTTTTATGCTTGCACCACCGCCAATTCAACCGATTATGTATCCCAAACTAAGCAGTGGAATTTTTTAGTTTCGATAGTAAGCCAGTAGGATAGACAATTTTATAATTTACAATTGGCTGCTGTATAACATACGATCTAGGTAGCACGTACACTTTTCTTAATTAAGAGTCCCGTGTCTGACACTCAGACACCCGAGTGCTCGGACACCCGACACATGACTAAATATATTATAGTTTAGACGAGGATTTAAATTTTAAAAAAAATCGATTAGAGGTTGAGTTTCGTTGGAAAATGAGAATTAGATATAATAAAGGTCGAATTATAGCTTAACTGAATTAAACTTAGTTTCAAATACATGATAAAAATAAAATTATACGGCATTTATAACTATAAAATATATATTTTATTATATTTAAATGTCATGTCCCGTGTCCTAAATTTTATATGGGATGACGTGTTCCGTGTCCGTGTCCGTGTCATATCCGTTTTGGTGCTACCTAGCATACGATGACATACAGGTTCTTCGTACGCCATACCACATTCTTATTGTACCGAAAAATGTTTGCAAGAAAAAGAATTTCGATACTACTAGTTTGCATAATAATCAATTAATCGAACTGGAGGGAGTAGACGTAATCGAGAATCGAGAATTGGTATAACACGATTCATTATGCAAAGTCTACTTAAATTGATAGTACAAGTTGGTGATACTCGGAAGGTAAAAGCTCGACAAATACACATCCATGTTCAATCAATGAAGCAACATCGAAAGGCAAGTCGACCTCCCCAAACACGATTCAAGGGCATACATAATTGGAAAGGGAAAGGATCACTTCAAACAACTTAAACCTCATTGGAATCATCATGCATTACAGTCGCGAAAGCTCGGCAGAGAGCTAATCATTCTTCCATGGCATCTCCACCAGCAGCTACCGCAACCTTTTGTTTTAGGGGCGTGACCTTTGTCATTAAGACCTCTGCAACACAATAGCAACAACTAAAAGTTAATTCATTATCGCAAAATAATGATGTTGATAACTAACGGCAACTTTTCTATTTTCAGTTTCACTTCGGACTTGCATCAAATGCAACACTGTGCTTCGACAAGCCTTTTAGTCTTTAAGGCTCAAATCACCACCAAAAACGTTACCCTGGTTTCTAGTGCCTAAAGGGCTCTTAAAAAATCAGTAAGTCTTCCTTGTGACGGGTATATCCGTCATAAACTTGTGACGTGTCAAGTTTTATCCACATGGGTATCGTCCGTCACAAATGAGAATTTGTGTAAAAAAATAGGCCGGAGTGTCGTTACACCTAGTATTAATAAACACAAGCGATCTTTCCTCATAAGTCATAACCGACAATGAAAATTGCAAACGAGAATTAAATCAATGACGGCTAGTTCACAATAAAAGAAGTGTAACCAGCTTATCGCAGTGGCAAAAACAAAGAATAGTGAGTCTTCGGCTCCCATTAAAGCATAGAGCACAAAAAAACATTCATTAAGCCTTGAAGACTAAGATATGAAGCAAAGGAAATGCATCTTCAGAGTTGAAATGCACAAAGTGTAGTAAAATTCGAAAGATGATATGGTAAATTCTGAATGATTAAGAACTTCACCTGTAGGCTTAGAGAACGTATATCCTTTTGCGCTTGTGTAGGTACGAGGATTTGGCTCCATATGATTCCTCAAATAATCCACATTTCCCTGTGGAAGCCATGCAACCACAAAGAATAATTACACACTACTCCGTAATTGTTAATTCAGCAGTGAAAAAAAGTGAAGATTAGTGAAAAAAAATGAAGCTTCACAAAAGTGGGACAAGATGAGCACACACCTTTGTAATGACACATACGTCGATGTTGCTTCCACTTCCCAAGTCATTAAAAATACCAGATGAAATAGCCTCGGAGACTAGCTTGATTCCTTCCTCCCTCTACACGAATGAGAAACAGAACATTATATTTTCCAGAAAGGCCAAGAGAGTTTATTCTGAAGAGAAGCACCCAATTTTCGCTTTCCAGAACATTTAATCAGAAAATGTATACAATTATACAATACTTCCAAGATAAGCTGACTTACAGAGAGTCCTTCGCGGTATTTTGACTCAAAAACAGACATAGCAGCAAGGGAACCAGACCCCATAGTAGCAAAAGGAAGAGTATCAGTTGAACCATGAGGGTATATCTGTGCAACAAATTTAGTACGTAAATTCATAATCATGATTAATACATAATTATTTTATTAAATCTATAAAACACCAAAAAGATACTCACAGTATGCAGATGAGGTCCAGTCACATCAACTCCACCAAGAACCAGAGCTGCAGAGACATGTCCCTGATGGCTGGATCACAGTCATGGAATAATCAGGTGTATTAAGACAGATGTAATTGCATACATAAGTGAGAAGAAGAAATTTTCAGTAATCTTAATCTCACCCAAAAAGATGAGACTTCAAAAGAGTAAGAGCTGTGACAACTCTTGATTCACGACCAGTATGATGCCTGTGAAGATTCAACTGAGAGCACACCATATCTGCCAAAAAAACAGATTATAATGTGAAATGGTAAGATTTAGCTTAACCTCTTCTAAATATTACAACCCCGGCACTACGGTAATAAGTCTTGATTTGAGATCTGAAATTAGTCCAGTAGCTTAATGCCAATTGGAGCACTATACTGGGAAGTGGAACGCAATTAGATCCATAAAATGCAAATACAACATAGGTTTGTCCTGTAGCTTAATGCCAATTGGAGGAGCACTATACTGGCATGGTGTAATATCATATCACAGCAAATTAAATTATGAAGATCTCATATTCAGCACCTTCACCTAATCAAGCCTAATACCAATGAGTCAGATCCCTTTTCGATAAGGAGCTGACTTTATGGCCAATTTGGGAAATTTGTTCCTCCTACGAGGTGGGTTGAAAGTCATTGGCGCTCACTCTCCTCGCTCATCCAAAATGACAATATAGGTTTGTCCTATCCAGACCTAGTTTTCTTTCCTTACCAAAAAAAGTCACATCCCTCATGAAGGAGCAATGGAGAAAAGTTTTTATACTAGCCTACTTCACAATCACAACTGCAACTAGTAAATGTCCACAGAACAAAATTTGGGCTTAAGATAAAAATTAGGGATACCAACCAACATCCAGACCTAGTTTTCTTTCCTTACCAAAAAAAGTCACATCCCTCATGAAGGAACAATGGAGAAATGTTTTTATACTAGCCTACTTCACAGTCACAACTGCAACTAGTAAATGTCCACAGAACAAAATTTGGGCTTAAGATAAAAAATTAGGGATACCAACCAACATACGAGCAGTTCTTACACACTAGCAAAATTCATTCTATAAGAAAATTATCACAGTTTCTTCTCTTCAAACCATTTGTAAGTTCCAAGTCATATTTTCTCCTACACATCTTGATTTACAAATGGTGTTGCACCAAATATGAAGACCAAAGCTATTTAAGGTGTGACAATAAATGTTAAATTTTCCGTCCTACCAATGTAGCTATCACTTGAACCATTGAAAATTAGCATGGATTTACCTGTTACATTTTCGGTATCAGCTGCAGTCCCTGCACCACAGCAGTAGATATTTGGTGCCATGTAATGAATTTTTTCACAGTTCTTGTCAGCTACAATGGGGCCTTCTGTTGCTCTCGTATCAGCTCCAAGAATGACACCATCCTAACATTTTATCAGGGTTTTGTTAAGGGGCCATCACAATATGCAACAATCGAACGAAATTAAAGGGAAAATTACAATCTAAAAGTACATTTGAACAACAAGATAAGTCGATAACTACACGCACTGGTAAATTCACAACCTCTTCAATCTTAGTCAGCTAATTATAGTGACACCACAAGTCAGAAGATAATAACTCTCGATCTCTTATGTGGACAACAGTAATATTTATCACATCATAGATTGACAGTTAGCAAGATGAAGAAAAACATAAAGTGATTGACTGATTCCTAAACAACAAGATGGATTACTGTACATCTTGAAATACAACTCCCTCAAAAAACCCTTTTATGCCAGCTCATGTTCAATTGATCAGTATATTCTCAACAGCATAGGCCATGTTATGCTTTTTGGTCTACGACTCCCTATAACCACGCTCTAGTCTTACATCATCAGATATATTATTTCCAAAACACACGGGCCTAAGAATCAGACCTTTCTCATACCATAACACTCAATGCACAGCACCATCAAGCACGCTCAACTCAAACAACCAGGATGATAAACCCTAGGTAGAGTAATGTAACAACTTTAGATTTACTCTGTTCCCAGATTCAAAGATCCGCAACCAAATTACACATCCAATCAAACCCTAGTATTCAGCAAATAACAATCAATTATCGATCCACTCAGCTGGTCAAACCCTATAATTCAGCAAATACAAATTAACAATCTTTCAACTCATTAATCACAACATGAAGGAGTTTAAAACACAAATAAAAAAGTATCATCTTTTACAAGAAACTGGAACAGCAATAAAACCATACTCCCTCCATTTCACAAACATCCTCTTCACTTCCATATTTATAGAAGATTTAAGTAGTAGAATTCGAAATATCAATACCTGTGTTCTTGTGAATTTTTTCACTCTCTCACAATAAATATAATACATTGTCCTTGTGGTGCGGAAAAAGACAAAAATATGAGCATCAACTATCAATATTTCTAATACGCCTTCTGAACTCTTATAAGCAAATACTCAGCTACTCAAACCCTACTATTCAGCAATCATTCAACTCAGCTACTCAAACCCTACTATTCAGCAAATAACAATCAACAACAGCCAACTAAGAATAGGCGAGAGGAGAGCAAAGAGCGAGTATGGTGCAGGCTGTTGAATTGAGAAACAGAATATGGATCAGGAAAATTTGGTGAGGGATAATCGTTGTCAGGGATCTGTTGTTTTTGCTATTATTGAATCCCGAACGGTGCCTTTACCCCCAAAGGTACCCTAGGTTCCGCAGGTCACTATGGTTTAGTTATGGTGCCATTTCAGATGGTCTAACGCTATTATAATAAGAAGAAATCGCTTCTCTATCAACTGCAAAATCACGGCATTGTAGAGCATCGCTCAGTTTTTTGTCCCATTCAGCTTTTGGTACAGATTGAAGGTCTGTGAAAAGGGCAGTCTCTAGCCATCAATATGGTAAGAAAAGGGAGTTTCCTTGCTCAGCCAAAGGGAAAAGCGATGCACCAGCTGGTTATCGGTTTTAAAGAAAGTAATTCAAATAGGCGAGAAGGAAGCTTAAAAGGCCTGTGAAATCTCTGACATTAAGACCATCATTCAACTCACTAATGACAACATTAAACTCTTAAACGGAATCGAATAACAAATATTTATGAGATAAGTATACCTGAAATACAAGACCAACAATTGTGGTACCAGTTTTGAGGAAAGATGAAGGTTTAGCACCTTTCTCCATCAACATTTCATTCCTTTTGCAATTATCGAAGGAAAATCCCCCCTTTTTTGGCGCTTCAATCGTCATCTTTTCTCTACAAATTCACCAAATTTCTATCAATTACAGCAAAACCCTAAATCACACAGCAACCAAATCAATAAACATTCATAATAACATTAACATAGCATACAATGCAACAATTAATCCAGCAACTATTAGAAGCATTAAACCCATTGACGAATTTCTAACAATCACACTAAAACCTAAATTACTAACAATTAAATCAATAAACATTCCCACAAACGATTACCATCACAAACAATATATCAATTAATCTAGCAATTATTACCAAAACATTTAATCGTTAATTTCGAACAATCATACTAAAACCCTAAATCACACAACCACCAAAAAATAAACATTCATAATAACATGAACATCAAATACAATGCAACAACTATCTAGCAACTATCAGAAACATTAAAATCAATGACGAATTTCTAACAATCACACTAAAACCCTAAATCACTAACAATTAAATCAATAAACATTCCCACAAACGATTACCATCGCATACAATATACCAATTAATCTACCAATTACTACCGAAACATTTAAATCATCGACTAACATCTAACAACTACACAAAAACCCTAAATCACAAAACAACCAAATCAAATCAACAAACAAACATACATAAAACTCCTAATAATCAAACAAATTGATACAACGATAAGCAATAATCTAGTGATTATAAGCGATAAATTGAATGAATCGACAGCTTACGAAGATTAATGTCGGAGAAATTGAAGATCTGCTGAGATGTGTAGAAGTGTAGTAGATGTTTGAGTTTCCGATGTTTATAAACTTGGAGAAGAAGAAATAAGATTAATTAATTAATTTCGCCTTTTTAAATATGCCAAAATGTTTTATGATAAACTGTTATTTTTTTTTCCGTGTGAGACCGTCTTATATTAGAATTAACGGTTTTTGTGAGACCGTTTTATTTTATAATTGGCGAGTTCATGGGCTTTAAGCTGAATATTTGTTTTTTTAAGTCCAAACGATAGTATAGGAGATAGCCCAATTATAAAAAATTCAAATAAGCGTATTATATAGCAAATGAGAATTGAACTCCTAGTTTCGTGGTTAAGAGGGAGTTCTTAACTCTTAAGCTAACGAGTTTTACAGTGCGAGATGTTTTATGATACGCTTTTTTTATGAGACCGTTTATATTTGAATTGACGATTTTTTAAAGTTTATAGTTTTAAGGCCTTGTTCTTTAAAGCTTCATTTCAGCTCATTTTAGTTCATTTCAATTCAATTCGGCTCTATTTATTTCAACAAATTTCGATTCAATTCAGCTCGATTCAGTAAACCTCAACTCCGTTAGGTCCAAAAAACATAGTCCAACGAATAGTATATAATGGTAGCCCAATCATACTTTTGGTTAATAGAATTACAAATACTCATGTTTATTTTTTTTCTTAATATTTTTTTGATAATTTGATTTTCTATGATGATTCTGGATGGATTTATAAAATATTGTCGTTAATTTCATCAATATAGAATATCAGATTGTCGTAATGTAATTATAAATTAAATAAATATTTTGAATTTTTATTTTTTTAGCCATCTTTTATAACAGTTCCGTAAAATAGTAATTATATATTTAAATGTTTGGCTTAAGTGAAGCAGAAGGCTAGTTAAATGTAAATCATTGATCGTAGTTTAACAAAAATATTAATTTGTAATTTCACAAAATAATGCCAATTGAGTTAGATTCATCGGGTGATAGTTTCAAGACACGTTAAAAATCAAATCATAAAGTAATCTCGATAGCTAACAAAATACTATTTGAAAACTTTTTTGTTAGTAAAAAAAAGACGTAAGGTCAATACAATCTAACGGTACAACATACTTCCGGATACATAAATATTTACCACTAATTACCTAGGTTGGAAGGTAACAAACATGCCATTCTTCATATAAAGAGTAGTGGTGACTTTTGGAACAACATTTTTACCACTAATTACCTTAACTTTATATCTTAACAAGATTGAGGAAGCAACCATCTTCATTTGTGTATAAGAAAACTTCTTCCCAACACAAAGCCTTGGACCAGCATTGAACACTTGATATTTCAATTGATTTTCGGCCACGAATTTACCGTCTTTGATCCATCTTTCCGGCTTAAACTCCGAGCAATCCTTCCCCCAAATCGACTCGTTTCTACCCACCGCGTAAATATGATATATCACTCTATGACCCGCTTTAATTGACATACCATCGGGCAAAATATCGTCTTCTTTCGCTTGCTTCAAGTTAAATGGGAGACTAGGATATAACCTTAGTGACTCCGATAATGCACCTTGTAAATAAACCATTTTGTCCAATTCCTCGGCTCTAAAAATGATTTCCTGCCTATTTTCCCTAGAATAATGATCTCGTTGATTCAAAATCTCTTTAATTTCGTGCACAACTTTGTTTTCGACAGATGGGTTTTCATGTAGGAGCCAGAAGAACCAAACCAGTGCCACAGAGGTCGTGTCACGCCCTGCTAAGATAAAGCTAATACAAAAATCCCTAAGGAATTCGTCACTGAAATTGTTACTATTCGATAAATTTGTATGAACTTGCGACTGTTGTAATCTTATGAGCCTAGATAAGAGATCACAAGGGTCATATCCTGAATCTACCCCATGCTTGTTTATATCAATTTTCCGATTTTTTACCGTGGTCTCAGCGAATTCATGCACGGTTTTTACTGCTTCCTTAAGCTTTTTTTCTTTACCAAGGTTAAAGAACCTCATGGTCTTCCAAACATAAGGAGGAACTAAGAACCTAAACAGAGAATACTCTGTTGCTTCCTCAAATGCTTTGGCAAATGGGATCTCCGGCAAGTCGAGAGCTAAGTAACCGGGATCAACCCCAAAAACCGCCACACAAACATTGTCGAAGGTGAATCGGAGAAGCAATTCTTGAAGGTCTATAGTGTGCTCCTTTGATGACTTTACTTGTTCTTCAATCACCTTCAACATGAAAAATTGACCATATAGGCAAATAAATAAACAAGATAGAGGGAGTATCAACGAGTCGAGAAAAAAGAACATACATCGAATGCATTATTCAAACTTTTCTGGTTTTTGAGCATTATTTTTTCTGGCCTTATTAGAGTTTATAAGTTAGATTTTTTCCGTCAAAACTAAAATTTAACTAAGTTTATATGTAATGTTTTTGAATTTTATTGTAATTTTTGAGCATATGTGTATTTTTACTAGCTTATTAAAGTTTATAAGTTAGATTTTAATTTTTTTCCGTCAAAACTAAAATTTAAATAAGTTTATATATAATATTTTTGAGTTTTATTGTAATTTTTTGATCTTTATGTTTTAATAACTGAACTCAAAAACTTTATAACAATACTCATAATTTTTAAAACAAAACTCAAAAATATTATCATAATGTAAAAAACTATAAAACTGATGGTATTATATCAGATATATGAACATTCTACTGCAACGAGTCTTATCACAATATGCATTCAGGTAATACCTCAATGCTCCTTTCGTCCCGTCATTTGTTTACCACTTATTACATTACTTCTCGCAGAGAATATACAGGACAAAACAAATAACTGAAACGTAACAAGTATGAAAAAAAAGAGAAAAACATACCTTGAGTAGTTTCTCATGCACTAAATCCTGCATGGTTTTCAAAGAGTAATGCAAGAACCGGCTAGAATGCATCTCGGAGGTCGCAATCCGGCGTTGCTCCTTCCATTCACGGTCGTCGACATTGAAGATGCTACCACCAAGTAACTCTTGAAATCTCTCCCTAAAGTACTTACCCTTAGGAAAATTTTTGAAATTAGTTTTTAGAATGTATTCAATATTAATAGGGTTAGATGTCATAATACCTTCAAATCCGCCAAAAAGACCTTTAATTCTAAAACTTCCTCCACTTTTTTCTAAGGCATTGGTAGTCCAATTGTGCATTTCATGAAAATGGAGAACAAATGAAGGTACCATGCCAAGAATTGGCCATAATGTGGGACCTCTGTTGACGAGTTTTGCGTTAATACAGGTTAATATGAAGAGTCCGAGTAACATAAGAAATATATCGAAAGTGTTTATTTGTGTGGACATTGTAGTGAGTATATTTGTTGCTTTCATTCTGTGGAAGGATGAATTATTTGTTAGGGATAGCATGAGGAAATTTGAATTTGTTTTGGGGAAGTGAGTGTTGGTGGGAGATTGTTAATTTGGAGATGACTATAAAATTAAAGGATGATCATAATATATAGGGTATGTAAGGTTATTGGTTAAGATTGTTATCTGTTTTAAATTCTAAACAAAATATATAAAATATATAATATACCTACAGAATGTGGGGAATAACAATTAAAAGTTTCGTGTACTCTATCCAAGTGACGTTTTATTTGACCTGTTTTAATTCTAAAATAGATATATCTATCTCAAGAGAGATTAACGGTCATATAAACAAGTTAATAAAGTAAGATGGAGGAAGTCCTATCGTGTAAGAGGTTATATGTCGGGATATTATTACTAGGGATTACATACATTTTTATTGGAAAATTACGATGTGAAAACATTTAGTATCGTTAATTTATTCATTATACGAATCAGAATTAAAAATTTAACTCAGAATTTTGATTTGGTGTTGTAATTTATAACGAGAACGTAAAATTACGCAAACCATCACGTTTTTGAGAGGGTGAGGGTAGGGTTGTCTTCGGGCCGGGGCGCGCTAGCAATGGGTGGGTCGAGCTTATCTAACTAGACCCGGGCCAGACCGGAGGAGGTATGGGTTTAGCCAGGTTGGGATAATGTTTGACCCAAGCCAAAGCCATGGTGGGTGGAGAGCGGCCCGGACCGGCAGGCTTGTGTAGTTTTTATTTTTATTTCTAGATACTAAATAGGTGGGCCAGGGTGAGCTGGTTTGGGTTTCATGACCCGGACAGGCCAGGAAGGGAGACGGCCTGGGCAGATTAAGTCGGTATGTGTTGTGTTGTGCACTTGTGCTGCTGAGAGGCTAAACAAGGCGGGTCGAGCCGGAAATTGCCATGACCAGGTGAGTGTGCATACTGCATTGCATACCATCCCTACGTGAGAAAGTAACAGGGCATGGATCAATCAATCATTGTGGAAGGTGATAAATGAATGGAATCTACCAACTACTTATATAAAAGATATACCAACTTTTCCATAATTTTATGAATGTCAAATGTACAACTGATTGAATATTTATTTCAATTCAAAATAAATTTTCAAAAATAGGTCAAATTAAATGAGGAATAGTTTCTTATAATGTACATTATGTGACAATTGTCCAAGAATGTAGGGCACTTGTACCATGAAATTTATACTATTTTAGTTTAATGAAATCTACCAACTAATTGACAAATTGATCAATTTTTTTGCATTGTTTCCAAATGTTATCTCTACTTAAAATGTAAGATAACTAGCAAGTCGTTTCATGGTTAAGACGGTTAATATATACTCGTACTACAACAGATCGTAATTTTGGGTCCCCTCTCTTGTCTATTGCACATTTGTACTACTTGAGGGAGCAAATTAGGGGTTCGGAATCGACTTAGAATCAGTTTTGCCCAATTTAGGGCTTTACTAGCCATCTCATCATTGTTATAACTTATAACACAATAAAAGTATCGAGAAAACGGAACATACCTCCAATTTTTTAATGTAATATTTTTAAATTTTATTGTGATTCTTTAGAGTTTAATGTTTAAATAAATAAACTCATAAACTTTATAGAAAAACTCATGATTTCTAAAACAAAACTCAAAAAATTTACTATAATGTTCAAAAACTGTAAACTGGAGGTAATACATCAGATGAACCATCCACCGACAAGTATCTACCATTTGTTTTATTTTGGGTCCCTTTATTTTCAGGGACATGAAGAGAGGTCGATGAATGATTACATTATTATAACATCGAGAATATTAATGTAAAAATAAAATAAATACATAAATAAAATATTGAATGCCATGAAGTAGATTAAAGGCTCTGTTTCTGCAAGGACCACAGTGTTGTGGGTCGTTATACTTAATGGCTGAACTTTGTCTCCCGATTTTATGGGCCTTATTCTTGTATCTCTACTGAAATTGTTGTATACTTAACTCTCAATAGTAAGAAGTTTTCTCACTTAACTATTAGTCTCGGGTTCAAGCTCTAGGAATGCAGCGATACTAAAACTCATGAAGAGGATTCTTACGCGACTCAAATCCGAGCTAAGACGGGAAGAAAACAAAACAAATATAAATTCATGAAGAGGATTCTTACGCGACTCAAATCCGAGCTAAGACGGAAAGAAAACAAAACAAATATCTACTCTTACAGTTGTGAATACTGAGTGACTCAATAATGTGAGATTAATGATTTCTTGCCTTCTCACGGTCGAAAGTAAATATAAATAGACACCCTTTAAATCTTTAACCGATCACAGAACACAAATACTTCTATATAGACAAGATTTTCTTGTGATTTAGACCGTTTTACATAATTTTTTTGTAATACGGTCGTCTACAGACTAATTTATTACAAGTCTCAATTGCAACGACATATACCGATATACGTCACAAACTTGTAATGAGTCAAATAATATCTATGTGAATAGATAAGACAAAACCATTTGTTACTCTCAATACAAATATACACTGCTTTTGTCTTCTCTATACTACATGAATAATATTTGACCCGTCACAAACTTGTGACGGATATCGGATGTGTCCGTCACAAATAGGAATTTATGAATTTATTAAAGTATAGCCAAGGCAAACACGTAGAGTACACAGGTAAAGTGGAAGTTAGAAAGAACGAAAAATAAGGTAAAATAATTGGAGTGAAAATCCTTTATTGTTGTAGTTTACGTATCGCTAAGGCAAGGAATAACACCAAACCAACTTTTTGTTCACTCAAACCCAACGTAGGTACAGGATTACTACCTTGTAATTCCGTATTCAATAATAATTGTGTAAGACCGTCTAACATTGTGTTCTTTCATATGTCAAATACCTCTATATTATTAATTAATAGTAATAAACTAGTGTTTAACTAATTAAAGAGCAATCTTAAATTGTAAGACGGTTTTATAATATCATTTCTGTTACGTACTGTTATCACCTATGTTACTCCGACACTTCACTTAACTACCGTGTCGCGTGTCGGACACGCGTCGGTGTCCACAGGACACGACACTTCGACACGTGTCCGACACAACACGACACTTCGACACTGCAATTTAGACCACAAAATAGTAAAGTTCACTCAAAATTTTCCATGTCCGACACTCCGACACACGTTGGATACGACACCGTGTCGGAGAATTGGAGCAACACAGGAGACTGACAGAGTTTTCCATGCAGAATAAACACTAAAGTTGTACTTAAAGATAGCTAAAGCTAAAGGGTTTCTTACGGTTTACGAACTTACTTTATTACTAATTTAGGAAAATAAGATTATAAATCCTTGTGTTTCAAGGGTCACAAGCTCACCACAGTAAGAAAACAGTGTAGTTTTAGCCTATATAATCCAAAACAATTAGCTAAATCAGGAAACAAATATATTCTTAAACTAATAAATATATACCTGCAAATAAGTTGTGATCACTAGCTGCTGATGGCCAAAAATTATGCATCATTACCTTCAGAGCTCGAGATTCCGATTAATAGCATCCTTATCGATCATGACCCTGAAGGACGTGCCCTTGACTCTGAGATGTTGCTTCGGGTGATCGAAAGCATCATGCATCACACCAATGAACCACAAGTAACCATTCATTTCTTTTCGCTTCTCTGTAGATTTACCATTAGTTTACAAACTGTATTAAAACTGGTCATAGCATAATCGACAGCAAGCCAGTAAGGTCATTAGAATCACTATTTTCTAGCTAAACTAGCCGACATTTGCTATAACAAACAGATTTATGAATGGTAGTCGAATGAAGGGCAAAAGATCCACTATTCTTCGGCCTCCATCATACTCCGTAACAGAATACAGCAAAACAGGTCCCTAGAGTGTCGATATCTCTTCTGTTACAGTATTATTAAGTCACAATTGATTGAAACCCCGTGTAGAGGATAGGTGAGACTTCCAACATCCAACCTCATTAGTCGTTACTGATAGATGAACCATTAAACCTTAAGGTGATGGTTGAGGCCCAACAGCCCACCCATAGCGTGTGCTGGTTTCCACTTCGTGATTTTTTGAGGGATTTTGAGGTTGCCAGGATTCGAACCCGTGACCTTCGGTCACACTGACTCTGATACCATGATAGATGAACCATCTCAACCAAAACCTTACGGTGATGGTCGAGGCCCAACTATTATTAATATTCCTAATAGTTACCACGTCACAACTCACAAGCAAGAGCTTTGGGTGCACAGTCTGATACTTTATGTAATATTTTTCGTTGATTGAGAGTTTATGTTTTACAGCAGGATTCCTATCATTCAGATAGCATTGCAGCATCTGGACTTGAACTCGACGACACAATATGTATGACAGCAAATGAGGTTATTCTTTCCCTCGTGCCCCTAGTACGTGTTTCCATTGAGCTTGTATTAGACTTTCACAGGCGAGACAAATATGTCTGTTTACGTAGTACTCTGTAAATGATCGGTGAGCTAGTGTCGGATATAAAAAAAACGCTTAAAGAAGTTTTTTTCGTTCATGACAGCAGATATTAAGCAAATGCTACAGAAAGGAAAGTTCACATGCAATTACACTAGAAGTGTTAGCCTTACTTGGAAGATATAGATGGGATGCAAAACTGCTTCTAGCACTTTCAGCTTTCGCGACACAATATGGTCAGTTCTGGGTGACAATGCAGTCGAAAACCCGGAATTCTTTAGCTGCATCAATATCATTGCTTAGGCAATTTCCATGCAACTTGAATGAATTTGATCCTGTTTTCAAAGCATTGATTCAATTAGTTGACACAACGATAGAAGCGATTAAAAGTGTCGTGCAGTTTGAAATTCTGCCAGTCGATTTTGTAGAGCTTCAGAGTGACGGTGTTGCAGCGACAAAAAATGTCATATACATGGCAGCTTATTGGGTGGTCAAAAGTATCACACAGTGCATTTTGCTCCTTAGCAACCTGAGAGCCATTGCAGAAGACCAAGCCGAGCAAGTGCATTTCCTTTCTCTTTAATTATGCAGTTCACTTACTATGTCTCCATATTCGTTTATACTATTCTGTAAAAATCTCAGTGCCTCAATGGCTCCTGCAAATGGCGGGGCAGAAGAGGTCAGAGGTATGCAGTCCTATCATAGTTCATACGGAGTACCATTCGGTATTTTAGAAATTAGTATATCAGTTACCTCATACCTGATGTGTGTGACTGATTGTCAAACCTCATACTGAAGTTCAGGGACCGTTATGCAGTTTCAAGCATTGTATGGGAGATCGTTAGTCTGAAAAGCAAGATCAGCAGCATTAGTACAGAGCTTAGAGGACGGGTGACTAACTGTAAGAGACAAACAGGTATGTGAGAATTACGGAAGATATTGGTGATTAACCACGTACTACCAGAGTACCGTAACAGCTACTGATATAGTGGTTGCTCTAAAACAGATAAAGAGATTCGTAAGAAGCTCGTGAATCTATTTCAGGAAACACATTTCGACAACCAAGAAGTGCTTCGTATCTTATTTGCTTTGACGGATGACTTCCCACTGAAGAAGTCCAGTGAACAAGAAAAGGTTGCACTACTTCAAAACAATATTAAATGTAGTACCAGCCTGAAGTTAACTAGCATAGGTCACAAACTGACATTAGCATGAAAACTATCCCACTGTCCCCAGAGGATCCGGCCAACTATGTTACTCCGACGCTTCTAATTTCCTCGCATACCCGTGTCCTATACTGGACACTCGGACCGGACATGTGTCAGACACCTCATTTTAGACCAAAATGTGCATACTTTTCAATAAAATAGCCGAGTCCGACACTTGGACACATAGCTGTGTCGGGTGTCGGGTGTCGGGTACTTCTAAACGAGTCTGAGTAACATAGCCGGCCAATGGTGACTGGTGAGGTAGGCCGGGGTGGTAGTCACACCTACGTATTACGAAGTCAATGAGGCTGTTTAGGATGACCCATAACGTAAATTGAATCACAAGAAAAAGAATCGGAGATGGAACTTAACATAGGTAACCGATAGTTATTGAAAAATGATAGTTCACTGAACAAGGTTATTATTAGGAAACAGATGAAAGCAGGATTAATGTAAATGGTTTTTCTTCAACAAATATTATCAGCCCTAAATTTCCTGAAGACTATCCAAAGTGACTAACAGGGTATGTCTATGATTTCACAGGTTGGCATCGCCTCGCTTAAAAACAAGGTTGTCATACTGTTAATTTCAAAACCGGAACTGCTGCCCACAGAGGAGCTGTTTTTACTAGTACAGCAGACATATGATCATCCATCTCATCACGACCTAGATGAAAGCTATGCTATCTTGTGGGTCCCTATCTCCGCTTCTGAGAAATGGAATAACAATGAAATCACGATCTTCAACATTTTATCCAACTCCTTGCCATGGTATTCAATTAGCAAGCCATGGTTACTAAGCTCAACAACTATTAAGTATGCAAAAGAGGAGTGGGAGTTTAATGACAAACCGATTATGGTTATCTTGGACTCGCTAGGAAAGATTACTAATATAAACGCTGCAGACATGTTACGCATATGGGGAGCCAAAGCATACCCTTTCTCCGCTTCAAGAGAAAAAGAGCTGTGGGAAGAGGATAAATGGAGTCTGAGACTCTTACTCAGTAATGTTGACCCCTTAATGACAATGTGGGTAAGATCTAAACGCCGAGTCTCTCACATATTGCAAGCATATTTGTTGCATTCCATTGAACTTAGTTAGCAGTAGATTTGGCAAACGAGTCATTTGGATCGGGTCAATATGGGTGCAATAGTATCAGGTCAACTTAGGCATGGGCAGGTTGGGTCAATCGGTTAATTCCCGAGTCATAACTATTGCAGCTTTCGTTTTCTATTTTAAATTAATCATGCCAATTATTCCAAGACATTCTGGGATTGGGGTCTTGGAGGTCGGTTCAGTTACCTCAAGTCTAGTAAGCTGACCTTGTCCTTAAATATTGTCAGGTTGAGGAAAGGTTACTTTGCATTTACGGAAGCCGCAAACTTGACTGGATACGAGACTTCACTGCAAGGATTAAAGACATTCAAAGCTTAGTTCCAGAACTAGAGGTGGTTTACGTTGGCAAGAACGGTTACAGTAATCTTGACAGCAATATAATCTGTGTCATAGAAAAAGAGAAGCTAAGCAAATGTCTCTCGTTGACCAAGATACATTTGTTTTGGCATCGTCTTGAAAGTATGAGAAGATCGAAACTCAGGCTTGGATACACTATTGATACTGATCATATTCTGAAGGAGATAGAAGCACTGTTAACTATCAATGAAAATACCAATAATGAAGGATGGATGATAATAGGAAAGGGTTCTTCAACAAACATGGTAAGGCTTCATGGCAATGAGTGGCTCAAGTTCATAGCTCAATCATCATGGAAAAATAATCTGTCAAAATTTGGATTGGTAAATGCAATTAAGGTTTCCCTAGATCCCCCAGCAGCGGAACCATGCTCTCACCCACGAATCATTAGATACAAAGAGGGGCTGATGGATGAAACCTTAATTTGTGGAAACTGTAAGCATCTGATTAAAAGATCGATCATTTACGATGCAGAGTAGTTTACTAGGTAAAGGGTTTCCAACATACCAAACGGGCAAACGAGGCAAAAGCTGAACTATGAGAAACTCCTTAATATCAGGGAAATCAAACTTCTATTCTCCTCGGAATAGTTTTCTTTTAACGTGAACACTTCAAATTTTCAGAGTGCAGTAGATAGATGTATGAATGTTCTTCTAAATACTTCATACACAGTCTGTTCCACTAATTTTGTCAGGCTTGCCTCTCTTTAACTCTTGTGGGTCTTGGTGGCAACGTGTTGGATTGACAAGGTCAGATATACATGCAACCCACAGCTGAAGAGTCGATGTAACATAGTTTGCGCTAGATTACAGTGATATGGACCAGACATACAAAAGTGATATTATGTTATACCTGACAGTTCATAGAAGATACGGAGTACAGCCCATCTGCAATTTGAGTCGATTCTGTGTGTGCTGCAACTTGTAAACTCCCTCAATTACACCTCCCTTCGTCCACTCTGACCTGAATGAGGCTGTGGACAGGATAATAGTGTTGCCATCAGTTAGAAATTCTGATTGCTGTAAACAGGATAACAGTGTTGCCATCTGTTAGAAATTCGGATTGCTGTAAACAGGATAACAATCTGTCAATCTTGCCATCAGCTGTCCTACAAACACAAACCGAGTGCCTAGTCTGCCTAAGATATAATTTCATGTCGTCCATTCAGTGAATTAGTACAATATGAAAAATAATTCCAACGTCTAGGCAACTCGAACCGAGAGTCAGAAACTCGAACCGAGAGTCAGAAACTCGAACCGAGAGTCAGAAACTGTAACCAAGGTTCCCAAATTCGCTCAGTGCCCTACGAATCGCGAATTGTTAAAAGCAATTTCTATCATGTTGCTTACGGAAAATGAATAATAATGAACATAAAAAAGTCTAATAAAATGAACTCCAGGCTAGTAACTGTTAGGAGCCTCATAGGATTTGCTATGAGTTAGGGGCCCCTCAAACCAAGTCATTGGCCCTTTCAGTCTAGAATTATAAAGAAACAAATGTATTTAAGGCTGTGAATGCTAAAGTTACTCAGGATTAATCAATTAGATGAGTTACTACTAAAGAAAGAAAAAGCCACTCAAAAAGTAAAAAAGAAAAGATAAAACAATTCCACTTTTGGGAGTCTGGATTGAATAAATAATACAGTAAGTAACTTATTACTATTCCTTGCCTCTTGTGAGAGATTTTAGTGGGTTAGATGCCAACCATCCAGCATTTGTGAATTGTGCCCTACCTGATATACACCCCCAGGTAGCACGGACACTTCTCCTAATTAGCCGTCCCGTGTCCGACACCGTGTTCTCTTAATTAACCCCCGTGTCCGACACTCGGACACCCGACACTCGTTGGACACATGACTAAACATATTATAGTTTGGACGAGGAATGAAATTTTAAGAAGATCAATTAAAAGATGAGTTTGGGTGGAAAAATGAGAATTAGTTATAGTAAATGTCGAATTGTACATTTACTTGTTTAGATTTAGCTTCAAATACATGATAAAAATAAAATCATACGTTATTTATAACCATAAAATATATATTTTATTATATTTAAATGCCGTGTCCCGTGTCCTAAATTTCATGGGATGCCGTGTCCTGTGTCCGTGTCGTGTCCGTGTCCGTTTTGGTGCTACCTAGTAGCACCCCTAAATTATTCAAATTCTCATTAAGGACTTATTAAGGACGAGCACTATTCGAAGACGGATAGTGTCCCTCTTATATCATGCACGTGGTAGTATTCATAAGATGCTCCATTTCATCACACTTGCCTTTCCACTTACTTTATTGTGAGAGGAGTGTATCCGTCTTCAGCTTGTAACGAAACGGATATTATCTGTCACAAGCAAGACATTTTGAATTACACAAATACCCCTGGAAATAGCTAACTATATACTTTATTTTCATGAATTGGTTCTTGGCAAAAACTTCAAAACTTTCAGTAGTTATTCTGTGTGACGGTCTTATCCCGTATTTTTTTGCAAAAAGTGACCACTTTGTAAAATTAGGTCATTGTTTAACCAAAAAAATGGTCACTATTTATCAAAAAGTGGTCACTTTTCTAACGGTAACACGTGCGATAGTGGAGAATTTGTGTAAAACTTTTGTGTTCTAGAAAAATCATGCATTAATAATACAGAGTATTAAGGAGCGAAGTTAGGGCAGTTGACCCCCTAAAACAGGCATCATACTTTTCCAAATAAACAACTAACAAGCCATAAAAAATTACTCAATGATACAAAAAGGCATAATTGGGGAAAACACTTTGCGTACGAAGTATATAAATGCATTTATAATGTATACTGGTCCAATAAAGATTACCAGAAGTGGAAGTTTAGCATTCAGTAAAGATTACCTAGAAAAGCAGAGACAACATAGAACATCTAAAGGATACCAACTTCCAAATACAAGTTTTAATATAACTATATCGTCTTTAAAGAAAAGTATTGATTAATATAACTTCAATTCGGAATATAACCTTGCATAACCGTGTCCGACACACGACACCAGATATAGGAAGGACATTTTGACACTTCTGTTTAGGTCGAGAACTTGAAACTTTTTATCGTAACATGCAAACAGATACATCTAACCCATTCTGAATAACATGGGTCTGCAGAAACACACTGAGTTATATGTGCTGCAATTGACAAATGATTGTATCTTAACTCGCAAACAGATATGTCTAAACGGTTCTGCGAAACATAGGTCTGCAGAAAACCTTAATTTGGTGCAAGTAAACCAGGATTTGCAAACTGACCATTTTAAAATGGCTGCACAACAGTATACAGCAACTCAATTAAATTATGGTTAAAGGTGATTGCAAGCATCTTATCTTACTAAACTTGCATATAATAATCGTAAGCCAAGTAGCCTACCATATTATAGCTAAAACAGTTGCGGCGATGTTCACAGAGCTATAGCTAAGTACTACTGTCAAGCATCAGCTGCATCCTTTTGCCATTCTCAAACAATCAGATATTTCATCATTTATGCATTTTAAGACGAACCTTTTGTCCAAAGCAAGGATCACTTGTAGCACAATCAGGTCTTATCCTAAATTCTTAGCCTCATCTGAAGTTCAGAAGTTTTTACCCTCGTACAAGCAAGGTAGTAGATGCATTCAACCTTTATTCCATACTAACATTTCAATTAAACTATATAAAATGGGGCAAAGGTGAGAACTAAATAAACTAACCTAAATACCATCTTATAAATTACAGTAAAAAAAAAAGATAAAAATGGCAAGTGTTACTGTACCTCCTAGGAGACAAAGACAAAGAGGTGATCGCCACATGTTTTCGACTTCTGATGACACTGCAATGGTAAGCCAACTTAAGGCGACACATTCCCCCGATGGTCGTGACATTGATGTCAAGCCTCTTCTTCACATCATCGAGGACGTCTTCAGTCGTGCTCAACCCAACGCTCCAGCTCCTGTTCAGGTAAAGAATCCTCTAATTAGTTTCTGATTTTTTTCTGACATACAAAAAAGTTGACTCAGATGCAATAATAATAGAATTGTTTACCTCAAATAGGGAGTTCAAGCACAAATGGAGGCTCTTGATGACAAGGCGTTTCTAGCTGGCTATGGTGACATGATTGAGCTTCTGGCATACACTATAAACAAAGTCACATGTGAGGTCAGTTTCAAACAATCAAAAACAACAATATCTGCTCTATAACAAGAGGCACTTCGCATGTATCTTTACTACAGCTCACAAAAGCTTACTTATAGTTGCAACGATTTGTCATAACCTAACCAAAACCAACTTCAGATTACTCGTGACTAAATAATGACCTGACATAAATTCAAGACCTGACAATGAATTAGCTTTATCGCTCTAACTTGACAAGGGCACAGTGAAACGTTCACTAATAAAATGGCCAAATCAAACTTGACCCGGTAATGACCTAACCTAAACCCGTATAGACCAAATGAGTGATGGTTTTACCCCACCTGCTATGATCCACCTGCCTTGTCATGACCAAACAAACCCTAAGTGACCCGATTGCCAGCTCTAGGAAGGTGTGTATGAGATATTCAGCACTAGTGAGTTGTGACTCTATGAGGAGTCCCTAAATGACATTAACCACTGGTGTCGCAGAATTTAATAAGTCTGGTTGTCCCTGTTTCTACAACAGATATCTTGCAAGTGCTCTGGCAGTGCAGATGCTCATGCAACAACTCTGGCAGTATTTAACATGGTCTCAAGCTACTTATGGGATGCAAAGGTAGCCCTAGCTCTTGCAGCATTTGCAGTGTATTACGGAGAGTTCTGGTTGGTTGCCCAACTTTACCCATCAAATTCCTTGGCCAAGTCAGTTGCAGTCCTTAAGCAAATTCCTGAGATAGTAGAGCGTGCGGATTCCCTAAAACCAAAGTATGAAGCAATTGGCAATCTAATCCGAGCAATGATAAACGTAACAAGGTGTATCGTGGAATTCAAAGAACTCCCACCGCAATACATATCCCCTGATGCCCCAGTGTATGAAACTGCCAATGCTCTAATTCCCACAGCTGCATACTGGATCATTCGGAGCATTGTGGCCTGTGCATCGCAAATTATGGGCCTACTAAGCATGAGCTATGAGTATGCCATCTAGTTTCCAAACTTTTCCAAAATCTCTATGCATTTTTTTGGCAGCGAAAAATCTCTATGCATTGAAATACCATATATTTGAAAATCCTAGAAATTCTGGCCATAATGAAAGAGCATACCAGCAAAATTGGTGTAAAAGAAGCCCGTATGGGCGTTATGGCCAATTACGTGCTGACGGGTTTCAAACCCAGGTCAGGAGTATGATTACTCAATGACTTTACTAGCAAGGGCCGCACAACAATTATTAAAACCTAATTAGCAAAATGAAACATGAACTTATCACCTAAATTTTACCTTAAGCCAGCAGAAACAACATATTTGTATTTACCAAATAAGTGCTAGGAAATTTTAATTTTATTTTTCTTAGGAAATTATTGCTTTACGATGATTGAAAAATGACGCAAATATATATTCATTCGTGTAGACTAAAGTAAACATGATGTCTAAGGATCTGTATCGTACATTAATGTGCATGATGCGCCTGCATTTTACTTTTCGCATCATTTACTACAATTGTCATCCTGCTGAAAGCTAATGTTAAGGATCTACTTCAGAAACTTTAAGACTTAGTATTTCCCCATTGTGCATCATGAATTCTAACCGGAACGAATATGTTGTCATTACGATACCTCGATGCAATTAGGTCTGTATCTACAACAACAGAGGCTTGGGAACTGTCAAGTTTGGCTCACAAAGTCAACAACATCTACGAACATCTTAGAAAGCAGCTGGATCTTTGTTACCAGTACATTGGTAAGTCAAAACGAAACAAAAACGTGTAAGGGGAAGATCATAATTCAGCATTTCTTCTTTAAAAAATATGCATATAATTTGCAGATGAAAAGAGACACGTAGAAGCATACCGGACCCTCTGTCACTTATTTGAGATACCCCATCTTGACAACATGAAGATTATTAAGGCTCTGATTTACCTCAAGGATGATCAGTTACCGCTGCTTGAGGGATCTTCAAAGAAAAGGGTTGCTCACTTTCTCTTTTGCACTTTCATTAAGCCAACTCAAAATCAATTTTACTTGAAATGATTGCATATTATGTCTTTCGGAAATTCATAAATCATGAATTCAAATGTAAAAGACATTACCTGGGCATGAAACAAAGAGAGCTTGTTCTGTAATATGGATCATGGATGACTATTTCACAGTATGAGAACCGCAGATAGTAAAGTAAGCCGTTTCAGGTAATAGTGTAATTTAATCTCGGTTTCTGCAATATACAGGTGAGCACAGATGTACTGAGGAGAAAAAATGTTCTATTACTATTATCAGACCTGGATATATCCCAAGAGGAGCTTTCAATTCTTGAGCAAATGTATGTAGAATCAAGGCAACACCCAGGAAGGTTGGAAAGTCATTACGAGATTGTGTGGCTCCCGGTAGTTGACAGAACTACTACTTGGACTGAACAAAAACAGCAACACTTTGAGGAAATCCAGAAAATGATGCCCTGGTACACAATCTACCATCCTTCATTGCTTGATCCAGCAGTTATTAGGTACATAAAAGAGGTGTGGCACTTTGATAAGAAGCCGAAGCTTGTAGTCCTGGACCCTCAAGGAAGAGTCGTCAATCCCAACGCACTTCACATGATGTGGATTTGGGGGAGTATGGCCTTCCCTTTTACCAGTGCAAGGGAAGATTCACTTTGGAGGGAAGAGTCCTGGAGACTTGAGCTCTTAGCAGATGCGATCGAGCCACTGATGTTCCAGTGGGTAATATGCTGCCTTATATCTCAATATATAATTTCACTTATGTCGACTGACGAAAAAAATATCAGTAGGCACATTTCATGAAGTCAACAGCGCCTTCTGTAGCTTAATTCCATTTAATAGTCTAATTCTGCTAGCTTAGCTGGTAAGATCATCGAGGTACAGATGAGAGTACATGACCTAGGTATGAATCCCATCTGCTAATACTTCATAACTGCTAATATAACAGATGCAAGACGGGAAATGCATTTGCTTGTACGGAGGAGAGGACTTGGAATGGATACAAAAATTCACCGCTACAGCACGTGCCGTTGCACAGGCAGCTCAAGTCCCACTCGAGATGTTATATGTCGGTAAAAGCAACCTCAAGGAGAAGGTCCGAAAGATCAATATGGCAATCATAGACCAAGAGCTGAGCCATGTGTTACCAGATGTGACTCTAGTATGGTATTTTTGGGTGCGGTTAGAGAGCATGTGGCACTCAAAGATGCAACACGGAAAGATGGTAGAGAAAGACCCAATAATGCAAGAGATTGTGACCATGATGAGCTTTGATGCAAGTGACCAAGGGTGGGCAGTTTTCAGCCTGGGACAAGATATGGCCAAAGCCAAGGGTGAAATGATATTGAACTGCTTGAATGAATTTAATGTATGGAAAGCTGATATTGGGGTCAAAGGTTTTGTGCCAGCAATAAACGACCATCTGCTAAGGTTGCAGACACCACATCATTGCAACCGCCTTATACTACCAGGATCAACCGGATCTATCCCAGATCAAGTGGTATGTGCAGAATGCGGACGTGCCATGGAGAAATTCATCATGTATCGATGCTGCACTGACTAGACTTGGTCTGAAGAGTCCCTTAATTACTATTAGCATCCTATGCCATGAAAAAATAAAGGATCGTCTGTTAGTATACATATTACATACAAGTATAAATGATGCAAGACATTGTTAAGTGTAAACCACTGCCTTACCAGATTTGGCATTTTTTTATCGGTTTTTAGGAATTACTAACTATTATTGAATACAATAAACTTCAAGACGAATCCAATGTACATTGATGGTATGCCTTCAATTGACAAACAGAAAAGCTTCCAGTTCTATAACTGCTCCAGAATTCTGGGAGAAAAATTGCTGTTTGGCTATATACTCGATGTAGGTTTGCAAGCAAGCAACTACACAGCCATTGCGTTCCAATTTGGGTTCCACGGATCAAAGATGGGATTTATGACCAAACAAAAGATACGAACAAAAAAAGATTGATGAATCAAGGTTTATGAGAAATTCTGTAGGTGCGTAGATTTACATCACTGGGCTGATAAAACAGACAGGATATCAGTGACACGTTAGAGTTAGACCTGTCAAACGGGTTCGGCTGGTTATACACGCAATTAGAGTAAGACAGGATATAAAGCATTACCCAATCAAGACAATAGTCAACCTAAACCGTTTTGTCCTATAAAGAATACCTCATAGCTCATCAGGCCTATCCATCATAAATTATTACACATCCATAGTCCAGCAAACATTAGTGAGTATATTTTCAGGCATCTTCTCCAAAGGACTGCAGTCTCTCAAAAGTGCTTAGTAATCGATCCATCATTCATCACTAGCCGAATTCCGATAATGGATACGTGTTCTCACTATTTGTTTCTCACTATCCAATTTCCGACAATGGATAGAACTCATACAAGCCGTTTTTCCGAGAGCTTTTAAAGTCTCTCACAACCCAACCCACTCTAATCATTAATTGCCAATTACCAACAACCGATACAAGTCCTCAAACATTTGCATGATTATTTACAGGCATCATTTTCAAGAAGTCCAAACAGTCTCTCACAACAAGTCATATTATCACAATTCAATTCGGACCAATTACGAGTCCCCAGCATTAAACAGTCTATTTCCGGGCATCCTACCATTCATCCATTCCTTATGATCCCGACTAATTACGACCCCTCAGCATTAGACAGTCTATTTCCAGGCACGCTACCATCGTCCATTCCTTAGGATTCCGACTAATTACGAGTCCTTCGCATTAACTAGTCTATATTTCCAGGCATGTCAATTGTCAAGAGTCCTCCAAAAGTAGTCCCAAATCATCCATAATCCAGCAATTACGATCAAATTTCCGCTAATTTTTGTAACTCCATCGTCAGTTGTCGTGTCAATTTTCAAGAGTTCTCCCAAGTACAATTGTTTGCAGAATTATTTTACTTAATTAAACTTGAAATTCAATTGTTGCAATTTAAACAGTGTCCAATTAAGTCCTAAACGCCCGCTCAATTCAACCGAAGAAAAATATTCAGCAAGTCTCCCACATACTTCCTACAACTCAATTTACACTTCTTTATGATTTAGAGAATAATTTTACGACATCAATTAAACTTCATATTCAATTGTTGAATTTTACATAGTGTCCAATCAACTACTTACTTCCGCTCAATTCAGCTGGCATTATATTCAGTCGGCTTAATTCGAACAGTTTCAATCCAAAACAAAAGTTCCTTACTATCATGTTAAAATCACCATTAATCACCGTCGGAATAGAATTCAAAAACATGACCATCAGAAGGAAAATATTCAGGAAATTTACCAGAATTCGAGAGCTAAGATGCAAGAAAACTGCATCTCCGCTGTCAAAACACTGGCAATAATACAAATCTTCACTTCCAAAACATGAACATCTCTCACCATAGATCTTCGTATTCATCCTACAAAGAAGATGAACACTTCAATCAAAGAGAGTTCACAAATAAGAAGCAAAATCCTCACATATTGAATCCACTATTATTTGAAATGTTTACCTAATAATATTGGATCAGGAATCAATCTGATATAAGACAGTTTTGTACTGTGAGCCGAACTTTTATTAGATAAGAGTGAGAAATGTACCAGCAGACAGGTAACACGGTAAAAATGGAGAAATAAAAACCGCGCTGTTTAAAACTGGCTTTAAAATAAATTAATTGATTTATGCTTCGGAAACTAGAACAAATCTCATTTTTATGAGATAGTTCACCATATGAAGCAACAAGGTATTACAGTATCGGAGAATCAAATACAGTTATTTTCCGATGAAAATTAATCAATTATTAACAGTCAGAAAATGTTGAAATTACGAATTAAACAGTTATTAGCCCCGACATTCTATCACAAATCTTATTAGCATCATTTTCTAAAAGTTTCAAGAGTCCAAAGCTAATCGATTCATCACAATTCGACAAAATACGAATCCACGGCATTAGACAGATTATTTACAGGCATCCTACGACTCGTCCATTCCTTATTATACCGACAAATTACGAAAACACAGAATTACACAATCTATTTGCATTGCATCATATCACTACAGTTGTTTACAAACAGGAATACACAGATACCAGTAATGATCTTCACCAAAAACATTGCAATTAAAGCTTAATTTGTCAAACTCTATCACGTAATTCGGAAATTCCGATTAAATTAGCCGTAGGTTTCTCCTTTCTGTTTTCCGAAAGTCATTTTCGGCTAATTTGTCAAACATTGTCGTCCACTGTCATGTCAATTGTACAGAATTCTACCTAATGTAACACAGTCCAACTTCATATTCTAATTGTTGAATTTTAGAAATGTCCATTTAACACCTTCATTCCACTCAATTCAGCTCAACAAAGTTCAATTAACTTCAATCAATTCAATTGACACAGTTTCATTCAGAATCAACTCAGATTTACTAAGTTCAATTAAGTTCAATCAGTTAAATTCAGACAGTTTCAATCCGCCGAGCAATCTTGTTGAATAACAGTTAATCACCATCAGAGTATAATCCAAAACAGGAAAACGAAAGAAAAATATTGAGGAAATTTACCAGCATTCGCGAGCTAAGATGCAATTAAACTGCATCTCCGCTGTCAAAACACTGGCAATAATACAACTCTTCGCTTCCAAAACATGAACATCTCTCACCATTGATCTTCGTATTCATCCTACAGAGAAGATGAACACTTCAATCAAAGAGAGTTCACAAGTAAGAAGCAAACTCCTAAAGAGTGAATTCACTAATATTTGAAATACACTTACGGAATGTTTACCTAAAAGAACATTTGTTACTAGATGAGACGGTTTTATACCGTTAGATGGGAATTTATTAGATCAATGTGAAATGTACCAGCAGACAGGTAACACGGTAAAAATGGAGAAATTAAAAACCGCGCTGTTTAAAACTGGCTTTAAATTAAATTAATTGATCTATGCTTCGGAAACTAGAACACATCTCACTTTTATGAGATAGTTCACCATATGAAGCAACAACTCGGAGAACGAATAGTAGCAAGAGACTAATATAATTAGGTATCGAAGCAAACAGTCAATAATCGATAAATTAATAGAAATTAAGATAATTAAGAAGATTAAAGATGAGATTATCGCGAATTTGATCCAGATTAAAATGCGATTACGAATCAAACAGGTGATAATCGAAAAACTAATCAGAATTAAGTGATATACGAAGATAAATAATGATATTATCACGGATTTGATCAGAACAAATAAAATACATAATAATCAAAATTAAGAAATTTAAGAAGTTTAATGTTGACATATTCGCAGATTTGTTCCGAGCTAATATTCGAAAAAATAATCAAAAATAAGAGATTGAGGAAAATTAGTGATGACATTTTCACGGATTTATTCGAAATTAAAATGCAATAAGGAATCAAATAGTTAATAATCGAAAAAAACAATCAAAAATTAAGAGGTTTACGAAGAAGAATGATGAGATTTTCACGGATTTGATCCAAATCAAAATGCGATCACGAAGCGAAAAGTTAATCGTAACAACAAAATTAATAAAATTAAGGAATTGGATCTGGAAATTAAATTTACGCTTCAACTGACACGTTCATCGGAGTAGAGTTGCCGGCAAACGCAACGCCTCAGGAAGCGAGATTCATACTCGTAACATTCTTCGTAAACAAATTGAATCAAAAATCGAAAAATTAAGAAGCTTTTTCAAACAATTTGATGAAATATTATCACAATTACAGAAATTAATCAGATAATCAACATACAATACAAGAATAAAAGGAGAAAGAGGAGGAAAACGAGAGGTAGAAGGAGAAGAACTAGGGTTTATGATTGCGCTGCTGCAGTTGATTGATGAATTGGGGATTTTTGGCGGGGGTTTTAAAGGGATTTGAGATGGAGGGTTTTTGGAGGCGGCGACTAAACCCTGGTAAAATAAGTGGAGAGATTGGGCCGAATTGTGGGTATGTATATTTCTGGCCGAGTTATTTGGTACGAGTAATGTTGGTCTGTGGGCCGGGCTGATGGAGTGTGGTAAGTCCTGACTTGGGAATTGGTAGCAATTGGATTAGCCGGGTTGATTTTGAATCAGATCGGATTATATCGGGTTGAGGCAGATTGTGACAGCTTACCCTTTTGAGTTTTGAGTCTAGTTGAGTAGAGTCAGGTCAAATAATGTGTTGAGATCGGTTACTTCTCTCCAGTTACGTAATTCTTTACCATTAAATTTAGTTTTTAACTGTTAGTTGGTTCAGTTACTTCATTGTTAAGTCATCCATATCAATCTAAACACTAAATCCCTTTAATTTTATCAATATTAAGCTTGATAATTATTAATTATTGGTTAATTAATTTAATTGGGTCAATATTAGGTAAAGTTTGGTTTGAGTTCAGTTCAATGATTACCAACTCTGTTTTGGCTCATAGAAATCTCGATTTCTAGCGGGTCGGATTTGCTCATATTAGACTTGTCAACTAAAGCAATTAAACGGACAATAGCGGAAAGACATACTGAATTGGCCAAAATTCAACTTATGAGGCTAGGCCGCTAGGCTTGTAGCTCTTGTTTAAACTCACAACCTTGGTAATTAGCTCACTTTGTTCGAGTTATAGTGAGTTTGAGATTAGCTCAAGTTTTGCTTTACAACCATTAGCCTCGTTTTATCTCATTAGCACCCCTATTGGCCAATAACATGTCCGCAAGTCACTTATAGTCAATTCTCTAAGTAGATACTCAATAGTACATCTCATACTTACTATTCAACACATTTATCGTAACACAATAACTTAATATTCCTTTAAATCATAACTAATAAAGCTTCATTAATAAGAAATTGGAACCTTCCACACGTTCGGACCATATCTATACGTGTTTAAATCATTTATAATGATGAGACGAGAAGTGAAACACTGATCATTAAAAAAGATCGTGTTGTTCTGAACGCAATTTAACAAACATCCTTTTGAATATTTGATTGCTTTAATATAATAACTACTTAAAGAACTAATATATTCTACTTATATTTTTTTAAAAAAACATTATATTATATTAAGCACTTAAAATATATACGAAATAGTTTCAATACCTTTTTAATTCAATAGTTAACTCTTGCTTATTGTAATCAACATCAAAGCCCTTATAGCTCAGTGGTAGAGCGTCAGTCTTGTAAACTGAAGGTCCGTAGTTCGATCCTGCGTGAGGGCAATTTATTTTCCCGCAATTTTTTTTACATCCTTAAACCCTAATTAAATTCCTTATTCCTTATACAGAACATCAATCTAAGTTTTTTTCCCCTTCAATCAATCGAACCCAGATCCCTAATTTTTCATCTTCATACGACAATGCCAAAATCCCCAATTTTCTCACACTAGCAAACCCTAATTTCAATTTCCTCGTCTTTCCTCCATGGCTAATTTACTCAGAACCCTAATTAATCACAAACAATCTTCCACTAGATTGATAGCAAGCCTAAATCTCACTCCTCAATTGTTTTCCAATCCCAAATCAATCCTTAATCAAGAGATTCCCATAAACCCTAGTTTCAGCAAGGATTTCATATCAAAAAATGATGAAAAAGTTGATGGAATTGAGACCCAATTGAGTAAATTGCAGATTTATCCGAGTTTTTCACTTGGGTATTTTTTAAACCCGAGTTTATCATCTGGGTTCGGGTTAGACCAGGTAGGTATGGGTACGGGTATGAGTATGCCGGTTCTGGATGAAATGGAGGATCCGGGAATGCTGTGGGCGGATAGTGTGAAGAAGAAGAGGAGGAAGAAGATGAATAAACATAAGTTTAAGAAGCGACAAAAGCGTCTTCGTCGAAAGACTAAGAAGACTTGATCAGGTGTTGATTCTAAATTTCCTGTCTTTTAGTTCTGGTTTTCCTTTATTTGATTCGTAATGTTGATGGTGAAGTTAACAGGCTTAATTTGGCTCAGTTCGGTTTATTTTTTGTCGTATTTCAGTTTAGTTCAGTTCAGTTCAGACGATTTCAGTCGTAAAGAACGAGGCTTTAGTGTTATGAATCAGTAATTAGTATACAAATGTGGATTTGATATTGCCCTTTTATTAGTTGAGTTTAATTTTGTCCAGGATTTTAGTTTAGTTCGGACAATTTAGCCCTACAGAGTGGGGTTTTAGCGTTGTTGTGACTTAGAATACGATGTGCATTGGTGTTGGTGTTGTTCGGCGGTAGATTGGTGGAGTCAGAAATGGTGTTGTTCGCACCGGTTAAGGTGTTGCTTTGTGACCGTGAGGTCACGTGTTCAAGCCCTGGGAGCGGCCTCTTGCCAAAATGGCAAGGGAAGGCTTCCCCCCATTACACCCTTGTAGTGGGCCCTTCCCCGGACCCTCACGTAGCGGGGATGCCATGGTGCACCGGGATGGAGGGAAGAAGCTCGGTATGACAAGAGTGAGTTCAGTTCAGTTCATTTTCATCGGGTTATTCGATAGTTTATTTCATTCAGTTTCCATAAAGAACGGGGCTTTAGTGTTGTTATGATTTATTAAACAATTGTGCATTTAGTTTTTGAATTATTCTTAGATTTGTTGTTGGTGTAGTGTCTTAGTGCTTTCGCAATGGCGCTAATTGAACGTTGATCTGTTGGAGTCATAAATGGTAGGAAAATGTGTGGGACATGAAAGGTAGAAGCTTGGGTTGATATTTGTCGTATGAAATCGGTAGGTTTTGGTTCGCTGTAGCAGTGCTATTATACAGATGTTTACTTTGTTTTTCTATGATTGAATGATTGATGTGAGGCCGAATTGTTACAAACCTGTTTGAGTTGCTTGCTTGGTGATTAATAGGAGCGTAGCAATAGATTGTTGGTTTAAGTTTTGCATTTGAAATGTTAAGACACAGTACTTTCTGGGATCGTTTGGATTGGAGGTAATTGTTACGGGTTAATGCTTGTTAAAACTTAAAGTTAAGGAGAACATGAAGGGAGTTATGGCGGTAAAGGAAAGGGGATGAAGATTGAAGAGACAATGAAGGAAGGTGGGGTAACATATTCCCCCTTTATGGCGTAGTTATTAGCTTATCTTCACCTCCTTCCTCTACCACAACCACTAACTCCTACTCGGGCTTCTTTCGTTTGTTTTTACCTTCGTGATCGCCATTATGATAATTCTTAAAATCTTAATCAAAGCAAACACCTAGTGTTAGGTTTGTGGTGATTATGTGTTGTCACTCCTTGTCAGTTAGGTTGTTACTCAATACTTGTTAGAAGTATTGAGACCTGCTCTTGCCACACCAAGAGCCCTTAATTGTATTGGTTTAGGAATTTTTGACACCTTGTGAAGTTGTGATGGGTATCTTTCGCTTCAATACTTTTATCTTACTCGGTATATGAGTTTCAAAAAACCTCTTTATTAAGTTTTCTAAAAACATTTTTTTCTTTTTGGATTTATTACACTTTTTTTCCCAAAAACTTTTATATTAAGTTTTACTTTCATTTTTCAAAATCACTTTAAGCTTTATTCTTGATTTAATTTTTGGGTTTTTATACATGTGATAAGTTCGATTTAAAATCCATAAAACCCCTTTGCGTTTCATTTTTGTGTTTCACTTCACTCCCGTTTTTCCTTTTCTTTCTTTTTTCTTTTGTTGAGATGGGAGTTCACCTATGGCGGTTCCAAAGGATGATTCATGTCAGCCAACCCCAAAGCATTTTGGGACTAAGGCTCTGATGTTGTTGTTGTTGGTATATGAGTTTCAATTTGAGGTTATATGGCTCTTATTTTTGATAGAAGGCTATGTTGCTCGCCTGACATTGTTTTTGGGCAATATTTAAGTGGGTAAATATTTACTGTTTTTGTTATTTGGTTAAAGAGAGTAATTTCGAGTTTCGACTCCTCTGGTCATTCTTGTGTAAATACAGTGGCAAAGTGACCACTTACAGTAGAATTAGGATCATTAAGACGGTAATTCTTTCCTTACAGTAATTGGTAATTCGGACCATTCGTCATGAATGAAATGGTTTGACCTAACTTATCGATCAATAGACACTTTAGTGATTAAGTTCCAACTTGCTATGCTATTAGACTATTAGTCTGTTACCCTCTCCGTCATCTAGTCGCCTTATTTTCCATTATGGCCTATCCTACTTCAATTTCTCCCCAATTGTTCCTAGTGTGTGTATTGAACAGAGGGGCTATGTTACTCAGACTCGTTTAGAAATATCCGACATGGGTACGTGTCCAAGTGTCGGACCCGGTTATTTTATTGAAAAATATGCATATTTTGGGCTAAAATGAGGTGTCCAAGTGTCATACCCATGTCTGAGTATTGAGTATCGGACACCGGCACGTGAGGAAATTAGAAGGGTCGGAGTAATATAGCAGACGGGAAGGTAGCGTACATATTACCTCAACTTGCCATAAGTTGGAGCCTTCAAGGCACTGTGTTAAGTTTGTTAGTGGATTCATAATTATTTTTGTAGAATTGTCATATCGTAATGTCTCGTCTTTGATAGTTCGGTTTATCCTGTCATCCTTGTTTTTCTTAATTATCCCGAACATACATGTTGCAAGTTGCAACCATATATGCAAATCACATTTTGATGATCTCCCAATTTCTTGCTTTAAAGTATAAACTTTCAGCTATTACATGACATAAGATGTGTCTCTTAAGGAAGAAAGTTTCTCTGGTGTAATATTTCTCTCATAAGGTGACTCCGTACGAAATCAATGTCAACTCTATGTTTTTACCACAAACAGTAATTCATGACATCATGGTACTTGACTTTTTTTCTCCAGCATGTTTGCGTGTATTTTGATCATGGTTTTAAATCTCGGTATCGGTCGCAGTCGCGGTAGCGGTATAACCGGACCGTAATCGGCCATCACGGGCGGATCACGGTGAATCTCGGTGATTTCTCGGCCGATATCTCGTATCGGTAGAGTGAAGATTCGATACAACTTGGCCGAGTCGTATCGTATCGGCCGAGATTTAAAACCATGATTTTGATATCAATATCCGATCGACAATTACGAGCTAAGGATCTTTGGCTGATTGACTGTTCGTAAGAGGCATGCATGTTTATGCCGATTTGATTATTATTTTATTTTTATTAACCCTTTTATTAGATCGAGAGTAGCGTTCTTAAATACTACCGAGCATGTACACTACTCTGGTAGTCCAGTGTTAGCTTGAAGACAGGAGGTTGTAATCTCTGTTTCACGATTAATTGCGGTTTGGATATTGTTCTTGACTGTCTTACATGGTTCTCAGATTCCGATTCTTTTTGGAATATGAGATGGCGCCACATGGTGGTACCGATCAATACCACCATGTATATCACGTCTACGCACCAATTTTCATCACGACTCGAACGGTTTGACCTAACCTGTGTCTAAAGGCACTATCGTGACTCGTGAGTGGTTCCTACTTCCTTCTTGTCACATACCTGCCCTGTTTTTCGTTTATGGCCCCGATCCTACTCCAATTTTCCTTCGCAACTGTTCCTACTCCTTGTATTGAACACAGAAAAGGTAGCGTACATATTACCCTCGACTTGCCATAGACATGAGTCTTTGAGGCACCGTGTTAGCGTTGTTATTTTAGTAAGTGTCCGTACTGTACTCATGACGGTTCCAAAGGATGATTCATGTCAGCCGACCCAAAACATTTTGGGAATAAGGTTCTGATGTTGTTGTTGTTGTTGTTGTTGTTGTTGTCCGTACTGTACTCCCCTTTGATACCTGAGTAACCGAGTTATCTTGTCATCCTCGTTCCTTTACCTAGCTTACTGTATTAACTAGTCTTTCATACTTGAATATCTCCGGTGACTATTTCCGTTTCAATCACGTGTTTTTATCTCATACAGAAGTTCATAATACCGTCCTTTGTTTCTCCATCAGGTTTCCGTGTATTTTGATGTCAAGACGCCATCAACAATCACGAGTACCTCTGCGGTTAACTTTTTCACAATACTTGCTCTCGGGATCCTCGGCTGGTTGACTGTCTGTACGAGGCGTGCAAGTTTTCGCTTAGTTGAGTTCATTTTCCCGGATGAGTTGATAGATGTTCCTCGATATATTTATATCGTAGATTGTGAAATTTCACAAAGTATTAGAGATGTTTTTTTTTTATCAATTTTATGAAATCTTGTGCATGCAGTGCATCCCTAATTGGGTAGATGTACATTAGATAAACTATCAATAACATATACCGAATGCATTCGGTATCATCAACTATTCTTGCTCGTAACGGTCACAAGGTTTTCCGTCCCCCTTCCCCGTCTCCCCTTTTAATTTTTAAAACGGTTGTGAGACGTAACAAGTTAGAATATGTGTAATATCGTCAGAGTACACAACCAGCATAAATTGCTTTTGAAGACTGAGAATAATTGTCTTGCTTGGAACGATCACAAATTGCTTTTGAAGACTGAGAATAATTGTCTTGCTTGGAACGATCACAAATTTCGATGTTTCATAACCCCCCCTTCCCTTTTTTACTTCCCCGGAGTACGATAGAATCGGAATTAATTAATTATCCTTAATTCATTTCATTTATATATTATTTTAACGATATTATAGCTATCACAATTTCAAATTCATACTCGTATTATATTTAATTTCTAGATATATTTCCGATACACAAATAAACATATCGAGATTTTTATACTTGTCCGATATACGATAGGAAGCTGTATCGGATAAGACCAGTATACAAAGCGAGTATGAATCGAACCCAAACAAAATATAGTTGGGTCTTTTATCGATCGAGATTGAAAGGTTAAAACTATAGAAAGTCCTTGATGATATGATGAAGAAGACAATTAACAACATCAAGTTGGTTCTACAAATCAATGTCTTATCGTTGATAGCTGTTTTTTTTTGTTTTTCTTTTATTTTTAAATTTTTAAATTTTTTTAGTTGTTGGTTTCTAGTTCTTGTTAATTTTTTATAAAAAAAGAAATTAAAATAAATAAATAAATGGAAGCTTATGATATTTCATTATCATCATAGAAAAATCGTACCTTCGACATTTCCAAATTTCCATTGAGTGCGATTTGTTTTGTGTACTTGACAACTCCTTTCGAAAAGACTTTCATACTACAACTTGTATTGCACACATGATTACCGTAATATCGATTTTAAATTTAAAATAGGTCAAGTATTGTATTTTACCATAATAACTACGTTCCATAAACACCGACTGGCATTAGTAGTCGGTAGAATGTATTACCGACCGACCGAAAATAGTCGGTAATTTATCGACCAAATTTATCGACCTAATCATTTAGTTGGCATTTATGCAAATAACCATCAATAAATTGATTTACCGATAATTTTTCGACCAAATTTACCGACCTAATTATTTAGTTGGCATTTATGCAAATAACCATCAATAAATTGATTTACCGATGCCGATAAATTGATTTACGGGCCAGTTTATATAGTTGGCATTTATGCAAATAACGGTCGATAAATAGCTTTATGGACCAATTTATTTAGTTTGCATTTATGCAAATAACAGTTGGTAAATTGATTTACCGATGCAAATAACGGTCGGTAAAGGGACCAATTGTTTTAGTTGGCATTTATGCAAATAACAGTCGTAAATTAATTTACCGATGCAAATAACGGTCGGTAAATTGATTTACGGACCAATTTATTTAGTTAGCATTTATGCAAATAACGGTCGGTAAATTGATTTACAGGTCGATTATTTATTTTGGACGTATTTACCCACATTTTTGAAGTGGTAGAAGAGACTAAAGAAGGATAGTGACCAAGGACTTGCATATAGTCGTACAGGTGGAGACATAATTAACTCGTTTTTATTTTAAAATGAATAATACCATTTTAAGAGAGATTTACATATGGTGAACTGAATTGTTTCGGTATATTTGTAATTTGTATGTATGTATGTATGTATGGATGGCTTTAATTCTCTAGGGATTATATGAACTTATGATGATAAGTTTGTGTTTCCAAAAATGATGGCCTTGTTTTTATTATCATTTGTCTTGATGATTTTTGATCGTTAAATTGGATACTCCATCATGCTCTTTAGATTCTAGACCTTGTGAAGTTTAGACATTGCAAAATGTTGTTGTTATTGTCCTTTTTAAGTTATCTCGGAGATTCGCAACAAGTACCGTCTCTAGTAGACTTACTCATCGACCTGACCTAGCTAATTGTGTTGTGTTGTTGTAATAAAGTCTCTCAATAAACTTATTGAGATATCGTCTCTAGAAGACTTACTGATCGACCTGACCTAGCTAATTGTGTTGTGTTGCTGTAACAAAGTCTCTCAATAAACTTATTGAGATACCGTCTCTAGAAGACTTGCTGCTTTGTGGTGGCGTGATATGGTACATGTTGAGGGTTTAGCTTGAAACAAAAAAATATCATAATTTTATCTTTAGTTTATAGGTGCGACGGTGCGAGTTAACCTAATTCGACTGAAATTAATGAAATTATCGAAATTTCAGAAAAATCTTTATGTCAAATACAATGAAATTATAAAAGCATGCATGGTACGAATATGATTACAAAAATATTAGAGAGACGACTTTTTAATAGCGTTATTAAAAGATCTCTTATATACCAAAAGAAAAAAAGTTAATTAACATCTATATTCAGTATTATATATTTCAATAATTTAAATTAATAAAAGACGGTTTATCATGAAAATTACTGAAATATGATTGATTCCATTGTCTAATAAGAATAGTGGAGCTCTGAGCTTCTCATAAAACCACGTTAGTTGTTTCAAGTGCATGAAAAATGACACAAAAACACTCAAAAAATGATGATTGTAAATAGTGATGTCCATTAATTAAAATATTTACTATTCATAAAAAGCAATAAGGTCCCTAGCTAGTTCAAGTTGACTTGCATGGTTGATTCCAAATATTCTCGTTCGTCGCAAGTTTACAGATTAATACTCCCTCCATTCATTTCCACTTGGTACATTTGCTTTATGCACGGGTTTTTACGCATTGTTAAAATATTAATAAAAGTACAATAAATAGGTGTAAAGTGCAGTATTGTGTTGAAAAAGTGGGCCTTAATAGTGTTTTTATAGTATTATAGTATTAAAAGTACAACCAAATAAGGAAATGTGCAAAGTGGATTCGAATGGACCGAAATGAAATAGGTGCAAAGTGGATATGAATGGAGGGAGTATTATTTACGACTTACGTGAATAGATAAGACAAAATCAAATTGCTTAAAGCGTAACAACGCAATCCCTTTTGTCTTATTTACACAGATGAATAATATTTAACCCGTTGTAAACTTGTAATGAATGCACCACAAGGGAGACCTGGTGGTTGATGCAATGCCTTTGCTAACACAAATGTCTATTTTTTTAAATTTTAATTTTATATAAAAAACTTTGCAATTTCAGTGAATTTTTCATTATTCGTCGTTTTGTATTTGATGTTATGCACTCAAATAGAGCATAATTGATGTGATTGTATTTTGTCAAATACGATTTAATTTTTATGTTATCTTCAATTACTTAAAGTAGTCGTCTTAATTCAAAATTTAAAGCAACCTTAATTAGTAAACAGTAAGTCTTGCTTGTGACGGGTCACAATTTATGACGGATATTTTATCAGATAAAATGGATAGAAAATGAGGTAGTGGGAAAAGGGGACCATGTGGAAGAGAGAAAAAATGGATATTTTATGAGATAAAATAGTAACCGTCGCAAGTTTGCGACGGATATACCCGTCGCAAATGAGAATTTGTCATTAGTAAACTATCGTCCCGAGTTCTTAAATTAATACTCCGTGTGTGTTTGACCTAACTTGTAAAGTATATTGGCTTAACACAACTTTTTTAAAAAATTCAAAAGAATTTCTCGAAAGCTACAAATTCATATTTTTGCCAATAAAATAAAAGCATTATAAAATTAAGTTTGAAAAACAAAAACTAAATTATATAAGGTGATGCCATACATTCTCTTCATATCAATGTGCTTTTTTTTTTTACAACGAAACGCGCATTTAGTCGTATTATAATAAAAGAAAATAATTTGAACCGAAAACCTATTGTTGCACTCTACATTGCCTTCATCTTAATTATTAGACTAAGACATTTTCGGTTATTAATGTACCTTGTTAGACTATCGATCTAGATCTTTAAAATATGAGTGTGAAAACACACAAATAATAATAATGAGTTCGAATCTATAATTTTTTTTTTGAGAAGATGCTACGTTGAATCGAAATACCCCTTTTATCATTGTGATTTGTGATAAGAAAAAAAGTGGCCGACTAAAATACATGATTTAGATTTTATAAACCATAATATGAATCCAAAATTCCACAATTATCGTAAAAATGTGCTTGTTTATAGATCCACAATTACCATAAAAATGTTAACTTAAGAGTACTAGGATAGTCTTGACTCTCGACTCTTGAATAATATGTTGAATTGTCAAAAGCTGACCTGACCCGTATTCTGTTTCACTCCGCCCAACTCATTTGTCAAGTTTATTGACATGACTTATAAAAGTCTAGAGTATTATTCGTTTTGATTTTATTTATACTCATTTTAGTTTAGATCAGCTTTATTTAATTTGGCTTATATTTTATAAATTAATTCTTGTTTCAGTTTAAGTCAATTCAGTTAAGTTTCATTAAGTTTACTAAGGCTGTGTTTGGCAAGGCAAATAAGGTACCTGATTTGTCTGAAGTGACTTTTTGCCAAAACAATCAGGTACCTTATTTTTTGTTGTGTGTTTGGCAAGTACCTGATTTGAGCGAAAAAGGTACCTGAAATAAAAAGCTACCTGGGGTAGCATTTTAGAAATCAGGTACCTGTTTCATTTTCATCTACCTATTCTACCCTTGATTGAAGAAGTGAACGAACCGTCGATGGAAATGAAAAGCATCCGCGATAGGATTGCTACTTTAATTCGGGGAAGCTTAATTAATATTTTTTTTGTATGATTTTAATAAAAAAATATTTTAGTATCGCTAAAATATATTTTCAAGGGTGTATTGTTTGAATTTTTTTTACCTTATCGTTATATGTTAATTATTTTCTCATTCTCTTTCAAATATATTGAAAAAATTTCATTATATCTTGTTAAATTTATACTTGAAATTAAGAATGTAAGATAAAAATTTAAGAACTGGTATGTGAAACCTGCCTTGCCCTCAGCCTACTAAAAACGTAACGCCGTCAACGACAATAACACAAGAATAATAGTAAAATCGTAAAAGATATCAATAATAAACCATGTCCTTTTCCGTCATTTTGTTAAATATCAGCTACCTTTTCAGCTAATATCCAAACAGTTTTAACAAAAATCAGCTACCTTTTCAGGTCTTAATTTTCAGTTACCTTTTCAGCTACCTTTTCAGTTTTCAGGTACCTTTTCAGGTTTCAGCTACCTTTTCAGCTAGTTTTGCCAAACAGACCCTAAGCTTCATCTGATCCAATTTTTTTAAGTCAAAAAAATAAAGCGACTTGCTATATGGATGTTTATTTATTTATAATATTTGAATGTTTTAAATCCCTAATAATTGTGTTATGTATGTGTATACACAATTCCGAGAGACGATCTTCCACTAATTTAGTGAGAGACAAAATAATTATTATGTATATGAGATATTTTTCAATAACGCTATTAAGAAACCGTGTCGAGTAGGATTGATCGAGAAAGTGGCAAGGATAGGGAATGGTTGGTATGCTTGCTTCATTGCTTGTAATGTTGAGATTTGCAAGTGGCTTGGGCATGCAACTTGATACTAATGTAGTCAAGCACTCAAGTGAACCATATCTACTCATCTTCGACTGGTGGCTTCCCTTTTTCTCCTCAATTCTCTATCTCTTCTTTACTTCTTTGATCTTTCCCTCCCTTCTTTATGGAACCCTAAATAAAGACAATAATTATATATAAAACGTTATTGGATGGTATCGAGTCTCGGTATCATTCATTTACATATTCTACTTAAATTGTTTGAGGCATAGAGACTAAAGGGTGATAGTGAGACCTTGGATTACGCTAACTTCATCGTCTCATTTTTCTCGATAATTTTGATGTTTTCTATCCGCTAGGCCAGTTGTTTCCTTTAATTGCGTTGGTATGTAATGGAATATTAATAATAGTTGGGTCTCAATTATCACATTAAAGTTCTGGTTGAGACGGATTACATTCCTTCATGATATTAGAGTCAGTGTGCCGAAGGTCACGAGTTTGAATCCATATAACGATTTTAAAAGATAACTATTTTTACAATTACGACCATTTAAAGGGATATGTTCGGGATCGGACATGAATTTTCAATTTTCAACCTCTTACACAAATTTACCTTTTTATTATACAAAAACCGCGTGTTATAGTCAAAGTAAAATGCTAATTTAGCTTAAAATTGGTTAATTTGCTTATTTGCGGACTACAAATTTATTCAATAAATCTCGAAATAATAATCCAGTCTGTAGATAATCACCTTTAATTTAATATAATAATTAGATGAAAAGCCAAATCAAAGGAGATATGATGCTATGCGTATTACGTACACACCATATTAGCAAAAAGTAAACTCCATTAACTTGTAAAATTCGAACATAATTAGTGAAAAGTTGAAATAGAATATATATATGTCGGCTCATGGATTATCATTTTACTGTTTAACTTTTACCTCGTTTTAAATTAACCCATTAATTAATAATTAATTATTAAACACCTGAATTAGTGGGTAAATAATGATCCTTAAATAAAGTAAGAAAAGTGAGTGTGTACATATTAACCTCATGGTTTACGTGAATTACCTCCACTTCAAGTTAATCACTTCATCAACTTATTACTTTGTTAGTCAACGTGTGGCTCTGTTCTTTCCGGCTTAATTTCAGCTCCTTCTAATTTTGTTTGGCTATATTCCGTTAGGTTTTATTTACGTTCAATCAATTATGTTCAATTAATCTCTTCACAAAATAAACTTTTTATTCAATTAATTAAATTCACTTCACTTCAATTTCACTCAGTTTAGTTCAATTAAGCTATACTCCAATTAATTTAATTCAGCTCGTTTCAGCCGAAAAGAACAAGGCCTATTATGGAGTGTTATGTAAAGTTGTGAAGATAGGGATCGATGCAGATGTTAGTTAGTATACTATATGAAGTTACGGTTTATGAAAGACGGTACAATTAATTTGAGTGAATATAAATTGTATGTAATTAATTTCTCGAGATTCATATCAACTTAAAATATCACCACGTGTTAAGCGGTCTCACAAAGTAATATGCCGATATTATAAGAGAAAATACAAAAATTACATACTTATTTTAGGTATTAATAATTGTGTAATATATATCGGTAATAATTTCACTAAAAACCTGTATTATAGAGTAGACCATTTGATTCCTTTTTCAAAATAAATAAAAATAATTAGAAACCTTGTAAGGTGTTTTCTTTGTCACTAAATAGGTTTTTATTCTAAAAACTATCTATATATACAAGATTTTATGAATTTATTTTAAGAATTACGATCATATAATATAATATATGCAAAGTGCAAAGTTGTTAACATACAAAATAGATTACGAATTATAACAAGCCCTCTTTAACAAACGGCAAAAATAGATTCATAATAGAAGATACCGTTAGCAGAATACGGTTAAGAAATTTTAATAATAGGCTTGACTATTAAATTAAATTAGCAGATTAAGAAATGTTGTTTGATAATTAGCAAATTATAGGATAATTAGAATTGGTTTCATCACTTTCATGTATAAACTGAATATGCTAATACATATCATATTCAGAAATAGTAGAAATATATTGTTTACCAAACACATAATAAAGATAGTAGATTGATCGGTCAACTTACTAATTATTCGAAATCTATTAATTTATCTCAATATATTGTTCACCAAACACAGCTTAAATGTTCAATTATTCAAAAATATTTATCATCTCGCTCCTCACATGCAAAATTTACATTTAATTAGTCAAATATCGAGGATTTTTCGTTGATTTTTTATATTTCAGTGTAAATTTATTAATCTTTTAATTTAGTAATAGTCTAAATACTTTTCCCCCAAGTTAGTCATCAAACCTCCGCCTTCCTCAGTCTCCCTTACTGTTGTCGTCAATAAATACCCATCGAACCCGGGAAGAGAAGATAAAGAGAAAAAAGTAGTAGTATTAAAATGAGTACGGACCACCGGACCTAAATGCTGAACCATGGGGCCAATGTATCAACTTTATACTAACCAGTTGCTTAAAAAAATGCATATTTTAGCCAACTTTTAGTTTCATGCCAGCCATGTCGCATTGTAGCCAACTCAACTTCAGCATTGGACTCGCTTTACGCTTCTAAATTCTTCATTTATCCTTGTAACGCGTTTCAACTCTCGAAACCCGGGTCCTCTTTTCATTATTTTATTAAGGTTCGGTTTGATAAAATTAGTTGAAAAATGTAGCTAAAACGTAAAAAATAATTTGACATCTAAAAAATTAGTTGAAACCTGAAAAGATAGCTGTAAATTTTGACCTGAAAAGTTATGTAATTTTTATTAGAGCTGTTTGGAAAACTAACTCGAAAGTTAATTAGCTCATATTTAGTCAAATGACATAAAATGATATAGACCGTCTTCCCTGTGACGGCCACAAGCTTGTGTCACAATCTCCCCTCACTTGTCCTTCTATTTGCTCTACCACTTGTTCTTTTGTGAAAGGTTACAAACTTAGGATGGAATAGTGCCGTCACAAATGAAAATTTGTGAAAATGATATGGTATCAATGAAATAATTGTGATTTTTCTCATTTTCAAAATAATTGAAGGGACCGAGGATGTCTTAGTCTAGTGGTTAAGACAGAGGTATTGTGGACAATAGGTCCCAGGATCGAATCCCCCCTCCCCTATTGTAATGCGACTAAGTGCGCGCTTCGTTGAACCAAAAAAATAAATAATTGAAGGGCGAAAGGAGTAAGTAAAATAAAAATACTTAAGTGAAAACTAAAAAGCTACCCAAATAGTGAAATCACGTCGAATGAAATGAAATTATAAGTTACTCCTTAGTAATTTTCTAAATTTTATGATCATCATCGTCAATTAACTTAAAAACACAACTAAATCATGTATATATTAATCGATGTTCATTATTTTACATAACTAAATCTGAAAATGATACCAAATAAAATGACAATACATCACAAATTCTTATTTGCAACGGCACTATCCGTCGCAAGCCTGTGACGGATACCGTTTACACTCACAAAATACCCACTTTTTCTCTCTCTCTCCAACACTATTCATGTGGTCCCCTTTCTCCACTAACTCATTTTCTATCCACTTTACCTCACAAAATATCCGTCACAAATGGTGACCCGTCGCAAGCAAGACTTACAATATAAATTAAATACGACTAAGAATATAATGACCAGAACATGCGAAACAAATTACGAATAAATACTTATGATTTTTCGAATGGATACTATTATATAAATTTTCATTAAAGAGTCTCACGAGGATATAATTTGATCTTATTAATTACCGGGTTTAAAATTAATCAAGTAATAAATACGGAGTATCATATTATCATCCGTAATAACTTAATTTACGTGCGGCGGTCTGCGGCGGAGAAATAATTATACATTTATACGGCGTATGTATGAAGATTGCACCCACCTTCCCCCCGACACCAACTTGCACCATATTTAATAAGTACTCCCCTAGTATTCAATGTACAACTACGAAGTACCTTTTTGCATGTACGCCATTTTTCAATAGGAAACTGATTGAGAATATCCGTCATAAACTTGTAGCAAATTAAAGGAGTATTTGCTAAATTTTTACTTCCTCCATTTTTCTATTTTCTTCCCATTTACTTTTTGGAGGTCAAAGTTTCCGAACTTTGACCGTAAATAAGTTAGAAAATAATAAATTTTAAGTTATAAAATTAGAACATTTACAATTATTATCAAAATGTCTTTGAGGAAAGAAGATTTAAATAGAAAAAAATAACGTATTGGTGTCGAAAAAGACGGTCAAAGGTGCATCTTGGAGACCGCAATAAAGCAAATGGGAAGAAAACAAATAAATGGAGGAAGTAGTATATATGGGAGTTTTAACAAATTTAATTCACCGATGTACTAATTTAGAAATGGTAAATTGAACTCCGATTACTAATTCCAACATGCTATCTAGGTAGCACCAAAACAGATACGGGCCCGGACATGCACGAACACGGACACGGACACGACACGAACACGGCATGCCATGAAATTTAGGATAGGAGACACGGCATTTAAATGTAATAAAATATATATTTTATACTTATAAATTTTTGATTTTATTTTTGTAAGAGTATTTGATATTAATTATAAATAAGTGAAAGTAAAACTTGCACTTGATAATATGTAGAAAGTTAGACACGGCTCTTTAGGTGTCGGACACGTTTCAGCGTGTGTTCGTGGAGTGTCGATGTCGGACATGGTGTCAGACACGATACGGCTCATTAGAAGAAGTGTCTCTACTGCCTAGCATGCGTCTCCACCCAACATATTCATTTTACACATAAATACAACTGTCTATTAACCTAAACCCGCTAATTATCAAAAAGTTCAATTAAATCTCCTAAATGAAATATATTAGTCAAATATGTTAATCCAATCTGTCATTTATAATTCGCGTGAGTAATCTTTTTATACTGATATTAATCTACCGACTACCAAACAAATCCCAAATAAAATTCATTTAGATAAGTAACGACAAATCATTTATAATTTTTTAGATACTTTTACTTTTATTTTATTTATTCATTTAAATAATATTTAATCCGTCACAAATTTAGGACGGAACCCACGAAAATTTATTGTTTTCCAATATCTCCCACCTATATATATAACACCACCTAAACAATCTTTGAAAAAAAACCAACACACTCAATTTCCCAACAACACCACCAACAAAACATAACCAATTAACAAAGAATAAAAAATGAAAATAAAAACTCGTCTTGCATTTCGCAATTCAACAGTCGCCGGCGAAGACGACGCCGTTTCACTATCATCATCCTCCTCTTCCGTCTCCGCCTCCGTCTCCGCCTCCGCCTCGACTTTCATCTTACAAAGTCACAGCTCTCTCCAAACACTTCCATCAGTTCCTTCGTTACAATCTTTCCTCCTTGACACGTCAACCGTCACCCTCACGTATTCTCTGTCGTCTACTATTTCGCTATCGTCTCCGATTACGTCACTTTCTCTTTCATCCACGTCATCGTCCACGTCAGCGTCGTCGTCCTCGGCGAATCTTTACGCTTCGGCTGGACATCAGATTAATGTTTATGATTCGAGGACGTTGTCGCTTGTTGATTCGTTTAATGTTAATTCTCCGTCGTCTGGTGCTGTTAAGTCCATCGCGTTTTCTAAAGGTACGGGAATTTATTATCCTTGGAATTACATGTGCATTTCATAATTCATAATATTATCGTAATAAAATATTTCTAGTCGTATACGTTGTTATAGATGTTGAGCTTTGTAACAAACAAAATTCGAGCTTAAATATATATTTTACGAGTTTTGTAAAAAAAATCTGAGCGCCTATTAATGAAATCTAACTCAAACTCGAATATAATACATTTAAAATTTAAATTTTAACGCTTAAAAAAAGAAATTGTAATTCAAAATTTTCAATAGCTCGAAAATATAAAAATTATATATAAACTCAATTAGATTTGTATTGCAGGTATAATTTTATGGATGTCATTTTAGGTGTAATAGAGAAAAATCGAGTCGAAATAATATCATTTTTCTTTTTGGTATAAAAAATGCTGCTAACGAGATTCGAACCCTGCCGTCAAGTAAAAACAAACCTTTTTGGTGCTTATTTCAAATTAATTATCATTAATAATACAAATAATTTGTTAAATAACATTAAAACCAAAAAATTGTTAGTCCATATTATCTTAACATAATTATAGATTAAGATTATTTATTTTTATAATATACTCCCTCCATTCATTTCCAATTGGTACATTTGTTTTATGCACGGTTTTTTACGAATTGTTAAAATATTAATAAAAGTACAACAAATAGGGGTAAAGTGTAGTATTGTGTTGAAAAAGTGGGCCTTAATAGTGTTTTTATAGTATTATAGTATTAAAAGTACAACCAAATAAGGAAAGGTGCAAAGTGGATTCGAATGGACCGAAATGGAATAGGTGCAAAGTGGATATGAATGGAGGGAGTAGTTTTTAACGATAATATATTCTCGTATAGGCGCGGTGCTGACAGCTCACCAAGACGGAAAAATCCGAGTCTGGAAGATAACGGCGCCGTTAACTACTTTAGCCCATAAACAAGTGGCGACTCTACCGACGTTATCGGACCGGTTACTCAGGTTTCCGGTACCGAAGAATCACGTGCAAGTCAGGCGACATAAAACGCGGCTTTGGGTGGAGCATAACGACGCCGTTTCATCACTTGCGGTAACTAATTCGAGGATTTACTCAGTCTCGTGGGATAAAACGTTGAAGGTGTGGGGCCCGGGTGATCTGAGGTGTAAGGAGTCTGTTAATGCCAGCGAGGATGCTGTTAATGCCGTAACGGTTTCGGGTGATGACGTGGTTTATACCGGTTCTGCAGAGGGTCGGATACAGGTACGTAAATATTAGAATGTAAATAATGTTTTTAATTGTATTTAGTTATTTAATTATGTGATGTAATCAGGATTTGTAGTTAGGGTCGGATACAGGTACGTAAATATTAGAATGTAAATAATGTTTTTAATTGTATTTAGTTATTTAATTATGTGATGTAATCAGGATTTGTAGTTAGGGGCGAGATTGTTTTAATGTTGATTCATGAGTGTGATATAATAAGGTAGACTCGAAAAAAGTCGTTATTAGTTATAAGTATAAATTTTACAAATAATTCTTTAGCCACCGTTTCTTCCCTACTAGCTTCTAATTCGACCATTGCATGTTGTGCTGGAGCCAGGATTTGAACTTATTAGCGACCGTTTCTTCCCTACTAGCTTCTAATTCGACCATTGCATGTTGTACTGGAGTCAGGATTTGAACTCATTAGCGACCGTTTCTTCCCTATTAGCTTCTAATTCGACCATGGCATATTTGCATGTCGTGCTGGAGTCAGGATTAGAACTCATTAGCGGGGAGAATGAGTAATGGTATTAGAGAAATTCGATTTTTTTTGAAAATTGTAACAAAAAAGTAGAATTTTCCGTCCTTCAACAAGGACAAGCGCCCCTGCTACCGTTCCCTTGTTGTCATTCAAGTTAATACTCTTTCCGTTTCGTTTTATAAACAAAGTTATTTTTGTAATTTTACCTTCCATATGAATTAATTTTTGTTCAATTTCAATTTTTGTGTAATATTCTAAAGCGACTTGGTTAATCGATCTACGAAAATTTACATAATTTCCGGTCTACTGTCAGGTTTGGAGTACTAAAGAGAAGAGACTTGGGTTAGTTGCCACATTGGAAAAGCATAAGTCAGCAGTCAACGCATTGACTTTGAACGACGACGGTTCGATCTTATTCTCCGGCGCGTGTGACCGTTCGATTTTGGTATGGGAGAGGGAAGATACTGGGAAGTATATGTCCGTGAGTGGAGCCCTTAGGGGACATGAGGGAGCCATCCTCTGTCTGATAAATGTTGGGGAGTTTTTGATAAGCGGGTCGGCCGACCGAACGGTTAGGATTTGGCGGCGTGGCGGGTGTGTAGGCGAGGGGAAGTTTTGTTGTTTGACGGTTTTGAGCGGGCATACGAAGGCGGTCAAGTGTTTGGCCGGGAAATTGGATGGTGAAGACGGGATTTCGGTGTTTAGTGGCGGTCTTGATGGGGAGATTATGGTTTGGAGTATTAAGATTAATCGGAGTTATTGAGTCGGTTTTATTGTATCTCGTAGCCGTTATTTATGGTACGTACTAGCAGGAAGAAAATTATACTAAATCCTGCTAACATACTCGAGATTCAATCAGTGATTCGTATATGTGATAGCCTGTAATGTGTAAACCACGCATAACAGGTTAACCGTTTCTTTAATTTTGAGTTAATGACTTGAACATAACATGTCAATTATTTCGGTGATTAGTGGTGGTCTTGATGGGGAGATTATGGTTTGGAGTATTAAGATTAATCGGACTTATTGAGTCGGTTTTATTGTATCTCGTAGCCGTTATTTATGGTGCATACTAGCAGGATGAAAATTATACTAAATCCTGCTAATATACTCGGGATTCAATCAGTGATTCTTATATGTGATAGCCTGTAATGTGTAAACTGTAAACCACGCATAACAGGTCGATTAACTGTCTCTTTTGGGTTTGATTTGAACATAACGGGTCAATTTGAAGTCGGCATCCAACGGAGGCGCTCCGGAGATGGAGACGGTGACGGTGACGATAATGGTTTTTAGTGTATAGATTAGTCTAGTGTTTACTTTGGAAATTGATGTGATATGTTATTTTGTTATTTTAAATCTTAGTTTTATTTAATTGGATTGATTTTTGGAGGTTGAATGTTTGATGCAATAACATGTTTGTTAGTGTTTTGTTCTTTCTTTAGTCGTGGGACTATTGATTGTGACATAAATTTGATAAATCAATACAAATACTTCTTTACTTCATTATGGATTTGATCTTTGATGTAAAAGTAAACGTTATTGTTTATTCGATGTTTTGATCAATAGATATTTTGAATAGGTTTGATGAATATTTATCGTTAGTTAATAGAATAAAGTCGTCTTATAGTATTACCTGATTTTTTTATCGATTAGACATTAATTCTTGCTATAACTATCAATGTTTGAGTGTTCTTATAAATGGAAAATAGTGAGTTCTGTTTGTGACTGTTACAAGCTTGTTACGTTTTGTAATTGATGTTGAATTTTGTCGATAATTTGTCACGATCACAAGTTTGGAATTTAGTTTAGACGGTTTTACATACGAACTATTATAATTATAATTGATCAATAAATTGAGAAGTACGCTTGGTTTATTGACTAAAAAGTGAATTTGAACATTGAAAATTGAAAACATGATGTTGCAAAAGAAACGTTACAAATAGATATTTTGAAAGGTTTATTTGATAGATATTTATCGTTAGTCAATAGAATAAAACTATTTTACAGTATTAAAACGGTTCTTTTTATTAATTAAACGTTTATATAAATTGGCTATAAGTATATTTATAATTACTGACCGTCACAGATAATAATTTGCGTATATAAAATGATTTGTTAGATCAAGACGGTTTTACGTATCATTTTTGTCAATATATTGGTAATTATTTCGTACTTAGTAGCAGTAGTCATAGTTTTGAGTTTGATTAATTGACTGAAAAGTGAATTTGAACATAGTTATTTCTAAGGATGATGTATTGATGTACGGATTGAAATGACTATGGACCTAATACAAAGTACCATGCAAGATTAGTCAAGACAAAAGAGAGATTGATAATAACAATTAGTTGAGTTACCTTACTTAACCTAATACCACGTACATGTGTTTGCAGGTTATCACGTTGTATATCCGCGTATTTATCCAGCATGTGGCAAAAATAACATTACAGGTTCCCTCGTCACAAAAAACCGGGAGAAAAAAACAATTAGTTGAGTTACGGAATACTTTGGTACTTGTGTTTGAATTAGCCTCAACTAATTACATAATCTTATTAAGCAGTTCAATTAAGTGTGATTTAGTGTAGTGGTTGTTCACTCGTTTCTAGATCAGATGAGATCAGTTTTTGGTACATAAGAGGGAAAAATTCGAATATTAAATAGAAATGAAACGAGCGAGGAAGAGTTATGCTTCGTAGATCATCCTGTGGGATGGACTGAAGTGGAGGAGGAGGAACTTCTCGATTAACTAACTAGTCACTAGCTCGATTTGCTTCTTTATAGACATGACGGCGTTATACAATAAAACGGTCATTTTAACAAAAAAATTATTTATTTAATGCTAATAAGTTAGTTGTTTTTTTCACGATAATACTCTTTCGTGGTGTAAAGCTATCTCAAACAACTAAACTACTGATTAATATAATTGTTTAATCAGCAAGTCCTTTGGGCAACGTCTCGTGTTTTTTTTGAAAAATGTGACCATTTATTTGTTGTAAACGAATAATCACTTTTTGATAAACAGTAATCACTCTGAAAAACCTAGGTCATTAATTATTTAACCATAACGAGTGATCATTATTTAATCAAAAGTGATAACTTATTATCAAAAAGTGATCACTTTTTTGTTGATCGCACGTACGACCGTTGTAAAAGAGAATTTGGTCGGATTGTTTAATTGTTTACATTATTTCTAATCAAAGTTTTTAAATTCAAACCTTAATAATTCCTTCCAATAATTGCTACACAAGTTAAGAGAATAATTAGCTAGTTAGATTAGATACACTGTTGTTTAATTAGTACGCTATCATTTAGGTCATTAGCCCATAACATGCATGGCACAACTTCTAATTATTTGATTTGTTTGTTTTAATAATATATAGCTAATTATTTGACTTTTTTCAACTTGCTTTATAAAATGTATGGCTTTAATTAGAAAAACTATTAAATCTTCTAAAACGGATATATTATCTGTCTGACTGTCTGAAGAATAAAATAGATCAAATAACACATCATTGTACGGGTGTCGGGTGATAAACTAAAGTTTTATTGCTATTAGTATAATTTAGTACTCCCTATATTTCAATGAAATATTAGTCATGAATTTGTTATTTAAATAAGATTTGATACTGCTTTAATTTGTATGTGTAAAATATTATACATTTATACTATAAATATTGAATGATATTATAAATATAAATTTCAAATGACTATTAATATATTTTTTACATATGCCCGTGCAATTTTGCACGGGTTCTAAGCTAATAGTATGTTTTATACGCAAAAACTAAGGTTCATACGAAAAACATAAACATCAACTGTTGATTGAAACACCGCCAAAAAAAATGTATAAACGGTATTGACCGGGATAGGGGAGTATACCTAGTCATTTTGTTTTTATTTTATTCATTTTATTTAATCTGTTTTAATTTAAGATGAACGCTCCTTTTCAAATTAAAAATTGTATAGTTAGAAATATCTAAATGCACTAAGTAGTCAAATTATATATTTATATAGAAGCCTGATCAAATGAGTAACCGATACCTAAGCTAGCTCTATATATTTTTTATCCTTTTTCTTAACGTGTGTTTTAAGGATACGCATTTATAACCTTAAAATGGTAGAGTTTGATTTACAAGATATTCTCATCAACTATGATTAAAACAAGTTTATACTTGGATATTTGATAAAAATATCTTGTAAATATTCCGACAAGAATTAGGATACGCGTTAAAAAACCGATTTTTTGTTTTATAATTCCGTTATATTGCCAATGAGCGATCGAGGACCTTTTGGATCCGTTAATCAAGATAAATTAAATTAATGTCATACATGATATAAGGACAAACAACCCGTTAATTTATTAATTAGTGTATAATTAACAAAGGACGATAATAATTTGTTTAGGAGTGTATTACTAGATCATAATGCATATGCACGATTCAACCGTTACAGACTTGGTAGTGAAAAACTTTGTTTGGAAGCAAACCCAATTGACTATAATCTATAATCAGTCGATCTGGTTTAAAATCGTCTTAGCTTCAAACCTATTACAAATTCACAACGAATGATGTAGACACAAAGTTTTTGACAGGTTAAATGATTTTTTTTCGTGTACTTTGGTCAAATTCTTAAATAAAAATAAATGAATTTATACTTGTGTCATAATAGATTAAGGGTTATACAGTTTTATGTTTTCAATTGGACCCCGGGAAAAAAATTCTGAATCCGTGTTGTTTATAGTAAACCTCTTTTTATTTCCTCTTTATCTTAATCAGAGTAACTACTGTGTAAAAGCTAGCTTAAATTAAAACAGTTTTAAATAATAATCGATGTGAATTTAATTTGTTTATCGTACGTGGATTTATAAAACTCATAGTTAAAACGATTTTAAATGAAAAACGATTGTAAATCATACGAATGAATGAGACGGAATGTGTATATAATTAAATCATTTAAATTTGAAGTGGATCAGCTTTTAGAGTATGAAATAGGAAATGTAATAATGACTCTACTTAAAGACCCTAATTAATCAGCAAGTATGTCATTAGTTTCGTCTTTATATTATTCGGTGGTAGTATTATTTTCCATAATATATTATAGTCACTTGGAAGATTTCGAATATTAATTAAACACAAATTTTTACATGTGTCGGATATATTTGTCGTAAATTTACGACTTATTAAATATTATTCATGTGGGTAGATAAAACAAAAATAAAATGTCTAGAAAGTAGCAATTTATTTTATCTTATTTAATAGTACTTGGGTGCTCTTCGATAAGCAACGGATTAAGATTGGCGGAAACAAATTTAGGAGACAGATTGATTAGCAGAATGATTTAGCTAGCTTTGACCAGTAAATTTATTTGGCACAATTATTTTAGAGGGGTGTGATAATTAACAGTTTTAGATTAACGGATTGTTTACCATCTTGTAAAATGATATATAAGGACATGAGCAAATTGTTATTTATTAAATATATGAAAGGAAGACTAGTATATTTTTAAGAGAGTAAAGAAGACAATTGTTTTTCTTTTTAATCCGCTAATCCAATATGCTAGTAGGAGTTATGAACGGCATATCAGCCATGTTTGGCAAACAACATATTGACAGAAATTAGTAGATTTCGACATAATTGGTAAGTTGACCAATCAATCTACTATTTTTATATGCTTGGTAAACAAAATATTGGTCGGAATCTGTTGAGGTCTCTTCCCCGCTGCGGGGGACTCAACAGAATCTACTATTTTTGAATATGTTGCTAATAGAAACATATTGTATTAGCATATTCAATCATTATTACTATAAAAGAAGAATGTAATTCCGCTGACGTGGCGCAATCAGGTTTCAGCGTTTAGTGTTTCGAGCTCTCACATTCACCCTCAGAAATTTCAGTTTTGTAGACCAATCAAAATTACTCATTTATGCCACATCATAATAATTTAATGATTTAATAATAATTTAATATTAAAATATTAATATTCTTTAATATTCTATTCTATTATATATTATATTATATATATGCCATAAAAAACGTCAAACCAAAATCATGCACGGATATTCTACACGGATATTTTAGGAATTAATATAATAAATATATAATATATAATATTCTATTCTATGCCATAAAAATCGTCAAACCAAAATCAACTAAACTGAAATTAGGAATATTGTGAAGATTTATTAGGAATATTCTACACGGATATTAGGAATTAATATTCTACACCCCGTTAAGATTTATTACTGCTATTAACATATTTTAGGAATTTGCTGATATTACGTCAATTATTATACAAAGAGTCCTCCAACAGCTTTGTGGTTGGACCCCTTCAATTTGCGAGTATTGTCGAGAAAGTATCTTTGTAATCGAATTTTTAATCACTTCAAACCCTAGACTGATCTTAGAAGAAGAGAAGAAGACGACGTTAATGCATTAATTTAATCCTAAAAATTAGTTAATTTTTAAAAAAACCGGTATTTTCTGCCATGGAGCTCAAGCTAAACCAATTGGCTGTTATCATGCTTCTGTTCAGTTATCTAATTATCTTCTTAATTTCTTATTTATTTTTATCTATTTATATGTTATAATGTTCTTATTTTGCTCGAATTTTTTCGATTTATGTTTTAGAATTGTATACGAATTGTGCGCATTTGATAGTTGATTAATCGAAGTACGGGTTTGACATTGTTGTACTTTTTTTAAAAAAAAATTTGATGCTTTGTGGAGATTGTTAGTTGCGTAATTTTGGATGTAATTGTTAGATTTTGATTGTTTTTTGTGGAAATTGAGTTAATGTTGTTGATTTTGGAGGTAATTGATAGATTTTGTTTGGTGTAGGAGCTTATTGTTATCAATGATCTCTATAATTAATAAAATATAATTAATAATATGTTAATCTACCTAAATACCGACTTAATAAATTAACACATCCTTAATTTTAGTTTTGAAGAGATATTTAAAAAAAACGTGTTTTACTGATTCTTTCTACATATATACAATCATTAATTACCAAAAAATTCGGATAGAGTGAATTAACCGTGATTTGATTATACAATTAACCGTGAGATTTTATTCTACCTAAAGATTTTATTTAAAAACCGTGTAACAAACAGATTTTATTATATGGCTAAAAATAATTAGATTTGAAATATTGCTTAATTTTGGAAAGATAATTTTAAAAAATAATCTTCTAATAAACGTGAATAAAATTTGTATTTTCCATATACTGGAGTCTAACTACGTCTTTTATATATATACCCTACCTTTACATTTCTATACAAAATCATCTAAACAATTTGTGCAATTATTTCACGAAATTTTCATCAGTTTATCAAATCAAATGGCTATGACAAATTTTCTTAGTATTAGTGACCTCAAATATGGAGTTCCTGTTACTCAGATCAACATTATATTAGGGTTGTACACAAATGTTCATTTTTCACTTTTGTATCTCCTTTTAATAGCTGTTTGTATTATTTCAAAAAATCTAAAAACAAGAGCATAATGTTCATTTTTAACTGCAGATTCCGGATCAAATTCCAAATTTCAGACCCTTCTGATGATCTGGTGTATTTCACAGCATTTGATGGTCAGGTGAATCAATTTGTCACCCAATCAACTTCTGTGCTACTATGAACAATTGGAAATGTAAAACTCAGATATTTTCAACTTTTTTTAATTCGGTATTTACAAAATTACAATTATTATCTAAACGGTTGTTTCTTTTACTAATCTATTCTTCATCTTTGTCATAGAGTGGTGGTGATCCGGAAGACGTGCCTCGCGACTTAGAAGTGTTCCTTGAGAAATCCTTTGTTTTCAAAGTTTTATACATCCTTATTATAATGTGTCTCAAGGTCAAACTAACTATACAGCGTGGCCAATACGACTGACGACTCTGACATGGCAGACAAATGGATAAAAAGATATACGGAAATTTTCAAGGCACTACATTTATTTTTATTCAATTATTTTATCCTACATACAAAAAATAAATGGTAACCGTTTTATCGCCTATGTATTCATTGGCAGAGCTGCACTCATTTAAATCCAGGCCTACACTCAGGATTTATGGTGAAAGTTCAGAGGTTATTTTGTCACACAAATTTGATTTTTACATATGACCATGTACACATTCTATGACTAACTTTGTGGTATTTTTTGTGTACTAGGACATCAAAGATTTGGTTATCCATAGCATTGACGTCGAGGCAAATATGTCTTTCAACCCAGACATTTAAACATGTATGTGGGACAATATACTTAATTAAAATCTAAAATCTTACCATTTTTCCTAGGAGGAACAGTCCCCAGATAATTTCAAAGCTGTAGACAGCCTACCACGACCCACAATTATCATATACTTGCCGATGTATTTCATACCAAATACTTGACTAAGCATATGAACTTGAATCATCAAAATCAATAAAAAAAAGAAAGAGAAATGAACCTTTGAATCGGCACTTGCAGATGTATTTCAACAAAAATTAAGATTGTGGGTAGAGGAGACGTTTGGTAACCAAAAATTAATATATCGCTGTTTATTACTTATCATCAACGTACTTTGGATTTTGATGAAACGTGATTTTGTTGTTTCACAGGGAGTTGTAGGTAGAGAAGTTTACTTTGGAATTTTTATGAAATGTGATTTTGTTCTTTCACAGAGGATTGTAGGTAGAGCAGTTTACTTTGGATTTTGATGAATTGTGATTTACTTGGATCTTGATCGGTTATTTCTATTATTGGGCCTTTAGGCTCCGTCTTGAAGTTTTGTAAAATGGCTAGCTCATTGTTATAACCATCCTTTTGTAATGTTCATTCATCCTTTAATAATGGGTTGGACTGTATATTTTATCAAAAAAACCAATTTGTTGGGCTGTTATTATTATCCCGGACCTCTAAGGACGATCAATAATCTATTATTTTGTTTTATTGTTTTATTTACATAATCTAATATTACAAATTCTTATTTGCAACGGCACTATCCGTCGCAAGTTTGTGACGGATACCGTTTTCCCTCACAAAATACCCATTTTTTCTCTCTCTCCAACACTATTCCTGTGGTCCCCTTTCTCCACTACTCATTTTGTATTCATTTTATCTCACAAAATATCCGTCACAATTGGTGACCCGTCGCAAGCAAGACTTATTAATCTAATATATACAATGTTATATATTATTTCTTTTTTATTGTAAGAAAGTACACATGTTCGAATAAATACAATTGCTATATAATAAGTAAAATGTATATATGTCATCTTTAGAAGTAAGTGTACGCAACCCCGTGATTTTTCACGGGTGTTACACTAGTTTATACATTAATTCGCTCTAATTATTCTATAATCTGTTAATTACCAAACACACTTTTTTAATCTGCTAATTTAATTTAATAGTCAAACCTGCTACTAAAATCTACTAACCGTATTCCGCTAACGTTATCTGTTATTATGAGTATGCTTCTGCCGTTTGCAAAACAGAGTCATTGCAAAATAACATATTGAACTCCAATATATTATTTCAAGATGCCATTAACGAAACGTTCTAAATAGCTTATTCATAAATATTAAAAAATTTGACCAATATATCATTTATCAAAGAGAGCCTTAATTTGTCGCAACTTCGTGATAGATATACCCCTAATAATTAGACTTGATATAATTAAGATAGTTGAATTATGTGTACGTCGAAACAGAGTTGTATGTTTCGTGGTACTCTCGACATTGACTTTAATAATATAATGTACGACATGCATAATTAATTGATAGGACGGTTTTTCAATGTAGGAAGTGAATCAAGAACTGAACATGGGTAATCAAGTTACAAGACTTTGTTATAGAGAAATCAAGTTACAAGACGGCTCGTTAATGAGAGATCTCTTGCATGATAGGGTGAGAGACTTTCTGAAGTTTTATTTTTCCCAGTATGTCTTTCATTAAATTAGTGAAAGACGGTTTCTCAGAGATTTACTGGATAGAGAAGCTAACCAAGACTAGTGATTGTGTCACTAATTAAGTTGTTAACTCGTCAATATATAGATACGTATCATTTTGCGTGCTCCTTCTTCAGACTATCTTAAGGGAAGATATTCAAGGGGTTGTCGCCCCGCGTATCTTAGCTATTTAGTTTTTTTATTTTATTGGGGCTTGTCTCCTCTTTTGTATTAAAAAAATTGATAAGACGGTTTTAGAATGAGATAATGACAAGTATTTACGGTTTTTTTTTTTTGGTTTAATTTCAACTTATTTAAGCTCAGCTTAGTTTAGTTGAGTTTATTTTTTCACAAATTAATTCTTAGTTAAGTTTCGCTACGTGAAATGTTATGCAGCGTAATAAACTAGGTTTTGAGTTTATTTCATATCCTGAATTTGTGAATAAAGTGCTTAAATATGAGGATCTATGAAGACTACAGTGACAGACGAGCCAAACCCGATGTCATGGTGGTACAGAATCAAGTGGACTTTACGTTCTATTTCTATTATCAAGTAAAGTAAAGTGGTGAACCCTTGAAATGCAAATAATCACGTAAAATGAAGAAGATAACCCTCATTTGCAAATTACAGCGATGTAAAACTGTAAACAATAACATTAACGGTTGTAATTCGGGATTCATGAACGAGACGGATCTCGCAGTCTCTTGACTCTTGAGCCTTGACTCCCGGTCCGAATCTAGGCTAGGCCCTAGGGTTGTTAATTTTCAATTTTACGCTTGTATAATCTGATCCGTGACTTGTCCAACCCGTTTGACATGACTAGCTCTACCATGAAGTGGTTTGTTCCTTAATAACCCAAACTAAAAGAAACAGCCCATAACGAACCATTAAGTTTACTACATATTGGGTTTGGTCTTCGATCCATCAAGTTTACTCAAGTCTGGTCCAATAGGGTGACTAGTCCCGGCAAAATAGACTCGGTCCAAACGACCTGATCAAACCTGACCAACCCGACACCCAAGCTGAGAACCCGAAAATTGGTCCGACGTGAATATTTATTGTTGAAAACTGACCGTTATACTTACATAACTTGATAATAACATAACTAAAAATGACTCGAATTTAAATTGAGCCGATCTGATCTGACCTGAATTCTTGCAAGCCCGGCCCAATTCCAGCTCGATTGATCCGTTTGCCTGGTCTAGGCTTCCCAAATATCACGTTACTTCGACTTTTTTACTACGTAATATTTTTAGTTTTCACCTTTTCGGCAGTCATTTGGTTTGATTAATTTGCTATTTATCCAAACATATCAGATAAACATTAAAATTTAAATTACTTTATTTAAACAATAATATTAAACTTAATAACTACCGAAACCCAATTACATTTTATTGAGTCAAATTTATACCTGATCGGTATATATATTATTGGGCTGTATCGGGAATTTGATTAATTTGTTATTTATCCAAACGTATCAAATAAACATTAAAATTTAAATTACTTTATTTAAACAATAATATTAAACTTAATAACGGCCGAAACTCGAAATATATTTTATCGAGTCAAATTTATATCGGATCGGGTATATATTATAGGGTTGTATCGGTGCCGAGGCCCAACAAACCCGAGCCTCAATGGTCGGTTTCGAGTTAATATATTTTCGGGTTCTATCGAGTCGGGTTAATTTTGCGAGCAGTAATTTCGAGTATCACCTGATTCACCTCCTCACGGCCTCACCTATTCACAGTTTTCACTTTCACACATCTCGAAGTTTGAAGAACAACAATTTAGAAGAGAAGAAGAAACGAAGACGAAGCAGAAAACGCAACAATGGTGAAAATGGGAACATTTTTAGGAATGTCAATTGGCGCCTTCGTTTTCTGGCAATCAATGGATAAAGTTCATGTTTGGATCGCTCTTCACCAAGATGAAAAGGTATAATTTTTTCACAACAATTTAATTCGTTAATTTTTCAATCCAGAAACCCTAATTAATTCTTATTTATCTTCATAATTGCTGGATATTTAGGTTTGATTATTCATTAGAGGACTTTGTTTGTAATCATTGATTGTATCAATGTGAATTGATTTATTCGATCATATGTATAATTTGCTAGCTAGATGATCCATATTGAGCTATTGTCGATATTGTCGAGTATTTTAGGCGTATTTTAATCAAAGGTAAACAAATGATTGAGACGGAACGACTTTTTGATTTCTTAGATGTATCATATGGAGAAAGCCTCTTTGTTTCAGTAACAAACTGTGTAGCTTTGATTCTTTTTATTATAGACGTATTTTAATCAAAGGTAAACAAATGTTTGAGACGGAACGAGTTTTTGATTTCTTAGATGTATCATATGGAGAAAGCCTCTTTGTGTCAGTAACAAACTGTGTAGCTTTGATACCTTTTTAATAGAAGCGTATTTTAATCAAAGGTAAATAAATTATAGAGACGGAAGGAGTTTTGATTTCTTAGATGTCTCATATGGAGAAAGCATTTTTGTGTTAGGAACAAACTGTGTAGCTTTGATACCTTTTTATTAGAAGCGAATTTTAGTCAAAGGTAAACGAATGATTGAGACGGAGTAGTAAGTCTTGTTTGCGACGGGTCACAATTTGTGACGGATATTTTGTGAGATAAAATGGATACAAAATAAGTTAGTGGAGAAAGGGGACTTCATGAATAGTGTCGCAGAGAGAGAAAAAGTGGGTATTTTGTGAGAGGAAACGCTATCCGTCACAAGCTTGTGACGGATATCGCCGCCACAAATGAGAATTTGTGGAGACGGAGAGAGTTTTTGATTTCTTAGATGTGTCATATGGAGGAGAATGCCTCTTTGTGTTAGTAACAAACTCTGTAGCTTAGATCACTTTTTATTATGTACTCGTTCCGTCCCAGTCATTTGTTTAGCTTTGATTAAAGTACCCCTCACAAAGAACATAGACGGTAAATAAATGATTGAGACGGAGGGAGTTATTTGCGAGAAGCTTGAGGCGTTGGGGTTGTGTGAGGAAATACCATTTCGGCCATAATGTTACTCGTTAGGCGGTAGCTACGATAGCTATGAATTGCAAGTGATATGCTGTCTAGATTATTCGGGTTTATGACCGGCCTTTTACATGGGAGTGAATGTGATCCTTGATGAGTTAGTTTTTATCTCAATAGCTTTCCTAGTTGCAAGCATGGTTTTATATTGCGGTTTAAGTTGTGATCGCGGTAATGGTTGTGTTTAGGATTTTAGGGGTTGTGTACTATGACATGGTGGCTTGTTCTTATATCGAGCATTTAAGTTGTATTAGCTTGTTTAGCCCTGTCTTTCCATGTATCGAGGGAAACTTTTAGCTAGTAGCATTGCTATATGTGTTGGGAATATGGGCATGGAAAATTGAAATTCCGTTATTTGACAACCGATTTCTAACTTCATGGCTGTAAGGCGGAGTGCTTTAGCATATTGAACTAATAGGATTCCTCCGTGCACAAGAGTAATTAGATCAATCTTTGGCTATGTAAAGAATGTCACTTTTTTACAGGAGTAACTTTCTCTAATAAGATGTTACTTAGTGTGATTCAATTACGTTCGAACAGTTGATTGAACCTCTTCGGAGTTACTAAGAGACTAATCTAATGGTGTCACTTTAACTCTCTGAATAACGAGTAATCGGGAAACAACAACTTGACCTTTGTGTCTATTAGATAGGGTAAACTTGTGTAAATCCGACCCCCTTACCCCGCCATGGCTGAGACCTGGGAGCCATTTTGGATTGTTGTATGATAGTTCGACAAGGAATGTTGGTTGAATTGTAGTTCGTCCCTTCCTCAGCCGCCTTCCTTTCCCAACCGTGAGGAATATAAGAACCATTGTTTTTGAGGAAGCTAGAAATTTGCGAGAACCAATCAACACTCATAGCATACTAATTTAAGCAATCATGAACTTGGTTTTTGCAGAGAGAAAGAGAAGAGAAGGAACTCGAGGTTAGGAGGATGAGAGAAGAGCTCATACATCAAGCCAAGCAAAGGGACCATCTTGCCTAATCTTCCATCTTTCCTCATTTACACCCCTGTTTAATGTAAACGGTTTCCCTTGAGTATTACTGCACAGACTTTTGATCGATCTATTATAAGCCATGTCGTTTGCTGTTAAAGACGACGATTGCAGTTGTAAACCGTATACTACCTTTTTATAAAATGCTTACTGCAGCATGTACTTTTGAGTTTGGGATTTTCATTTTAAAAAATGCCGATTTATCTAAGCTTGAAAGCACTTGACGAATTATCGAGCTTCAGACATGGGCTACTAGTCGAAAATACTGGTAAACAGCACGAGCACCCCAGTATAAGCGATGAAACTCAGAGCCTATTACAGTTTAATCAGGCTTAAATGTAGATTTTTAGAAACTGAAGTTCCTTATAACCCAAGTGATTTCTCTCTCTTAATTGCATTTTTTTTACAGTTAATTGAGCTTTTCGACAAAAGTAGACTGTTGTAGTCTAGGAGAAATATCAGTCATCAGTGTCGTCTACTAGTAGTTTATGCTCTTTAGAGTACTTGTCAGTTGTCACTGCTGATTACGACATTGGGTATGTTGGTATCGAGTTTGGACTACTTTCCCTTTTCCTATATCGATCTGTGAGATTCTCAATACTATTACACGGAAATCTAAAATCCTATCTTTGCTGCTGCTTGGGGAGATCAATGGCTAAAACCCGAATTCCTATTGTGTATTGTTTGAGAAATTGCAGGGGGAGATCAATGTGAAAAGCTACTGCTAAAACACAAATTTCCACCGCGTTGCATTTGAAATATTGCTGGGGAAGATCAAATGTGAAAGAGATAGCCATCATGCATCATCTCAACACTTGTGTTCACAGAAGTACATTCAGTTAGCAGCTATGCCTCTGCATTTCGGAAGCGGTTAGTTGCAGTACATGCAGATCAACTTTCCTTATATCTGACGCTCAAAACAGTCTTGTCTATGAAGCTCGTCAGTTTCTGCAGAAAAAAACACCATAGTTCTTAAATTCTCTGAGATGCAGTTGAAAACAAACATCTTTTTTCCAGATTTTCAGGAAAAAAGCTTCGAAAGCCATCTAATGATCGGTGCGAGTTGCATGAACCTGATCACTATATAAGAATCCCATCCATGGAAACATTTTACATCAAACCATCTTTCATATTTCCCTTTAGAAAAAAATAATAATTGTTGTTTGCAATATTTCTGTTTGACGATGAATACAGGTAAGGTATTGTTGGTGGTAGTTTGTGCAGTGTTGGCCTTAGGTCTGGCTGAGAGCTTTGACTTCACCGAGAAAGACCTTGCATCTGACGAGACCCTGTGGGACCTGTACGAGAGATGGAGGGCTCACCACACGGTGTCTCGTGATCTTGAGGACAAGAAAAGGAGGTTTAATGTGTTTAAGGATAATGTCCAGTTCATTCACGATGTCAACAAGATGGACAAGCCTTACAAGCTCGACCTCAACCAGTATGCAGACATGACTAACCTTGAGTTCAGAAGGTCTTACAGCTCGAACATCAATCATCACAGGATGTTCCACCCGCGTCCTGTGACTGATTTCAGGCATGGGGAGACGGCTGATGTGCCGGAATCTGTTGATTGGAGGACTAGGGGTGCTGTTACCCCTGTTAAGAATCAAGGCAATTGCGGTTAGTTTCTTTTTATTAACATATTAATGACCATTTATTAATCCGTAATGTTCCAACTTTTAATTTAGCAAGTTCACTGACATGATCCCGATATATAATGTTCAAATCACAGGTAGTTGCTGGGCATTTTCAACCATAGTTGCAGTGGAGGGGATCAACCAGATCAAAACAAAGAATTTACTGTCACTGTCAGAGCAGGAACTGGTTGATTGCGTTCCCGACAATAATGGATGTGATGGAGGGCTGATGGAGCATGCTTTTGCTTACATTAAGAGTGTTGGAGGGGTGACTGGCGAAAACAACTACCCCTATGCAGCTAAGAATGAACAGTGCAATTCTGCCAAGGTTTTGCTTAACCCACTTTAACCAGTGATGACTTGATAATCTCTAAACTTCGTCATGTAAATTGTTTTTACGGAAATGGTTTTCAGGTGAATGCACCAGCAGTGAAGATTGATGGTTTTGAAGTTGTGCCTGTAAACGACGAGAATGCTTTGTTGAAAGCTGTCGTAAATCAGCCTGTTTCTGTTGCTATTGATGCCGGTGGTAGAAGCTTTCAGTTCTATCACGAGGTAACTTAGCAAAATGACTCACTAAACTATTCACGACTTCACGTCTTTTTTTCTCAACCCAATTTTCATTAAAAATTCAAATTTGCTGATTTCCGAAACAAGGAACAGTTGGTCTTGCTTCAGACCACAATTTTGGTCTGAAATAATGAGACGAGATTTTGTAACCATTTTACAGCCAAATGTAACCATTATTTACAAACAAGTTATCATAAGCTGTAATATTGACCATACTATCGTGGTTACATTTGCTGTAAAATGGTTACAAAATCCCGTTTTATTATTTCAGACCAAAAGTGACGGTTTGAAACAAGAATTTGTGCCGAAACAATTACTAATTACTAATGCTTAATTTTCAGGGAGTCTACACTGGTGATTGTGGAACAGACCTGGATCACGGAGTAGCAGCAGTCGGGTATGGAGCAACCCAAGACGGGACAAAGTACTGGATCGTAAAGAACTCATGGGGCCCTGGATGGGGCGAAAAGGGTTACATTCGTATACAACGAGGCGTACCTGCTAAAGAGGGACTCTGTGGTATTGCAATGGATGCAAGCTACCCTGTGAAATCGACTTCTGACAATCCCAAAACTACTACCACTGCAAAAGACGAGCTCTGAGGACCGAAATATCAGGATTTCCGGGGGTTCCGGACCGGAATAGATGCCTTCATGGCTTCATTAGTTTACGTTTTAGTTAAGAATTTAGTCTTTTATAATAAGTGGCATTTACTTTGTTAATTTCAACCATTTTATGCTTTTGTAATTCAGTATGAATCTATCAGTAATCAATAAGTTGAAACATTATCAAGTTCTTCGTAAAAATGCGCCTTCATCACGAGATGGGGTTGTTAAAAATAAAAATAATGTTTTATGAGGCATTAATACTATAAAATCGACTAATAAGACCAGGCGAGGCGGTCAAAATAAAAATAATAATACTCCGTATAAAACTGACTAATAGCAAACTCGGTCATTATATGATACTCGGTAGTATACGACTCCGATTATGACGAAAGTCGAGGAAATAATATATTTTTTAAATTTTTACAGTATATTTTAATTTTAACCAAATAAACACACAAATATGACGAATAAAATATATTTAAACATTAAGCATGAAAGTACAAGCAACAGTAGCGCTCGTGGCCTAATGGATAAGGCATTTGACTTCTAATCAAAGGATTGTGGGTTCGAGTCCCACCGAGCGTGTTTTTACCCAAAACAAATATTTTTAAAGTATTTTTACTTTTTTTTAAAAATTTTGTATTGTTAGTTTGATATTATTATGAATATACATATAATCACGTCTTTACTTAGAACTAAATTACAAGGAATTAATTTCTTTTTCAGCTGCATTATTGGCAATTAGTTTAAGTCACACTGTTGTGTTTTTTATTATATTTTGTTGTAAGTGTTGTCTTAGATAAATAAATATAAGTTAAATGTCAATGTTAGTATATTAAAGCGTTTAAGCATCTTGACTAGTAAAACAACCATATTAACCCTAACATGTTGTTTAGCGAAACATAAAACATCATATTGGTTAGCATATTTATACTAGGAACTTTTATAACATTTTATTAAAAAAAATTAACAAGCTACTAATCGTAGTCCGTCAGTTACTAAACACCCAAACTACTTCTGCTAATTTTAATATGTTAGTCAAACCTTTTTTAAAATCTATCAATTTACTTATGATGAAATTAATCTGTTATTTACCAAATAGGGTCTAAGTCAATCGATAATATCGTGATAATCAAAGTAAGTTTGTCCTACTAAAATAAGCGGGGAAGAGAATTCAATTCAGTCAATTAAAACCTAGACATAATATTACAAAGAATTAAATAACAAATCAATGAGACAATGACTCAACTCGAACAAGACTTCTATAATATAGAATTAATATCTTGACTCGCTGAATTCGATTCACATCAAAATTGATTTAGATAAATTGGAGCTTAAAATTTTTCTGTGTGCGTTGTCCACGGTAATACCTAATACGTATCACCTAGATCACATACTTAATTCATTTTATTTCGTCAGTTACATATCATTTCAGATATCCCAAAACGATTTTTCAAGTCCGAGCTTACCTCGTAAAAAAAAGGGCAAAAAAGTCAAGTAAAAAATTTAAGAAAAAATACTTGAAAAAGATAACAAGAAATCAAATAAAGAAAGAAGAAAAAAGAGAAAACCATTGAAAGCAAAAGCTCACCAATTTCATTTTGTCCGACTCTCTCAGGCTGCTCTAAATTCCGCAACAAAAGGGTAAATTTCATCTTCTTTACTGCAACTTAAATGTTTAATTTTCAGTTAATTTTGATGCTTTAATTTCCTGTAATATTTCTTCAGGTAAATAATTTTATCTGTATTGAGAAAAATGAAAGATTCAAATCATCATTTGATTGTATATAGAGTTGATAATCTTCGTTTATACATCTGGGTTTTGATGGGTTTTATTGGATCTAGTGTTTAATTTTGGGAAATTTTATGGTGGGATTATATTATTTGTGATATATGGAAATGGGTAATCTATGAATTTGTGAAAATTATGGTGTGATTATATGATTTTGTGTCATTTTTTTGTTGGATTGATTGTATTTTGTGATTTGATGAAGTGGGAAGTTATTGGATTTTGTAATTTGTGGTGTTTTGTAAGGTGGGTTTGATCAGATTTTGGAAATTGTTGAGGAAGATTTGATTTTTGATCTGATTCATGGTTTTATCTTCGAGTAATCTGTTGATTAGTTTCCCTGAAGTTTAAAGGCTAGATCTTTACGAGATTTGCTTGTCCGATTTCTCGTAAGGGATCTCAGTTGTTGATTGGGTGTGATATAAGTGTGATGGTAATTTGATAAAATCATGCTTAATTGCTTGATCTGATTGCTGTCCCTAGGTTTTGCTCTGTAGAATTAATGGAATTCGAGTCGTTTTCCATTTTTTCCGGTGTCACAACTCACAGTCTGTCCAAGTGTCCAACTGAGATGGTAGACTCGTTTTGAAATATCCAACACGGGTACGTGTCCAAGTGTCGGACTCGACTATTTTAAAAAAATATGCATATTTTGGTCTAAAATGAGGTGTCCAAGTGTCATACCCATGTCCGAGTGTCGAGATTGGGCACGGGTACGCGAGGAAATTAGAAGAGCTGGAGTAACATAGCTCACAGGTGATGGATATGGTAAAGATGTTTGCCTAATTTGATGATCTTGTATATACACTGATTTTTCGGAGTATGATTTGTTATATTGTAGTTTCATTATGTTATGTGTGACTTTGTTCTCTCCAACTTTGTGAGAGAAGAAATAGCTCGGATAATAAGTGGAATTTATTTGGTTTTCCAATTTGTTCCAAATGTAGTAAAACATTGTTTTGTCAAACACGATTGTTATAGGTTCATCATGTTTTGCGTCCCTTTGTTCGCTGTATGTCCGTGAAACAAGAAAAGGCTAGTTCTGATTAAATCCGTTTCCTTGATGTAATTCATTAGGTTTGAAGGTACTGTATACTATATATCATTAGTGTAGACTTAGATGGATCCGGCTGGTGACGAACGCATAGATTTTGGTGAAGAGGATTATGGAGGCTCTCACAAATTGCAATACCAGGGTAGTGGAACGATCCCTGCCCTAGCAGAAGATGAGATGATGGGAGATGATAATGATTACGAAGATCTGTATGACGGTGTTAATGTTGGGGAGGCTTTCTCGCTATATCATCAGCCTGAAGCACCACCAGCTCCTTCTAATATGGGAAATACTAGAGACCAAGCACAAACATATCATATTCCTGAAACTAGAAGAGATGCGGACACGTCACAAAATGCTGGAGTCAATTTTCACGGGGATAAGGGAGGATTTACGGCAGTTAAAGGGCCTGAAGTGGGCCCATCTAGTCACACTGGTGGAGCTATGGGATCAGATAATGGCATTCGTAACGGTGCTGCAGGAAATATGGGGTTTCAAATTCCGATTGGCCAAAAAGCTGCGGATAATCAGATGACAGCTAATGTAAATGCTAACAATCTTGGTGGGCCAACTGTTGTGCAGGAGTTAGCAAATAATCAGATGATATCTAATGCAAATGCAAACATGAACCATGGTATAGTGAATGACAATATCAATCGGCCACAAATAGACAATGGTCCGACTATGCTGTTTGTGGGTGAGCTTCATTGGTGGACTACTGATGTGGAGATTGAAAATGTACTGTCACAATATGGTAAAGTGAAGGAAGTAAAGTTCTTTGATGAGAGAGCAAGTGGAAAATCGAAAGGTTATTGCCAAGTTGAATTTTATGATTCTATTGCTGCTGCCACATGCAAGGATGGCATGAATGGATATATGTTCAACGGGCGAGCGTGTGTAGTTACCTTTGCTTCACCCCAAACTTTGAAGCAAATGGGAACTGCTTATGCGAACAAAAACCCTCAACAGGCTCAGCCTCTGAACCAAGGGAGAAGAAATGTAACTGAGGGGCCCGGCAGAGGTGGTTCGAATTTTCCAGCTGGCGATGGGGGAAGAAATTACGGAAGAACTGGTTGGCGAGGAGGAAATCAGAATGCACCTGGAAGGGGTCCTGGGGGTGGAGGACCAAGGGGAAGAGGAGGATTTATGGGCCCTAGAAATAACATGGGGAATGCTGCCGGTATGGGGGGTGGTGCTATGGGCAACTTTAGTCAAGGTCTAGGCGGTCCTGGATTTGGGGGCCCCGGTGGTGGAATGATGCATCCTCAAGGGTTTGATCCAACGTTCATGGGCCGAGGAGCTGGGTACGGGGGCTTTGCTGGTCCTGGTTTTCCTGGAATGATGCCTCCATTTCAAGCTGTTAATCCTATGGGATTTCCCGGTGTTGCTCCTCATGTTAACCCTGCCTTCTTTAACCGGGCCATGGCACCAAATGGTATGGGAATGATGGGTAATGTAGGAATGGAAGGACACCCAGGCGGGATGTGGCCCGATCCTAGCATGAGCGGATGGGGTGGCGAAGAACATGGTCAGAGGACTAGGGAATCAAGCTATGGTGGTGATGATGGTGCATCTGATTATGGATATGGGGAAGGGAACCCTGAAAAGAGTACTCGAACAAATGCAGCACCACGAGAAAAGGAAAGGCCTTCTGAGCGTGACCATTCTGAAACCTCCGATAGAAGATATCGTGATGAGAAGGAGCAAGATTGGGATAGATCTGACAGGGACCGCAAATATAGAGAAGAGAAGGATAGCTATAGAGATCATCGACACAAGGAACGTGATTCTGGTTACGAGGATGATTGGGGCAAAGGGCAGTCTTCGTCAAGATCTAGGAGCAGGTCCCGAGCTGTGGCAGAAGGTGATCACAGATCACGATCAAGGGATGCTGACTATGCAAAAAGAAGGCGTGCTCCATCAGAATAGCGCACGCTATGCTGTTCACTTGTCTTCAGTTGCGTCTTTGCCTGCTACATGGCTATTGTGATTCACCTTATTTGCCGTTGCTTGCTCTTTCTCTTCCAGTTTCTTGATCGGGGTTTCCATTCGAAAGTAAGTATTACTTAAAACAGGCGAAAGGAAAGATGCTTTTCCTTTTCACTCTGCTTATTGCATACTAATGGATATTCGTAGACTCAGTATTTAACGATCTTTGCTTCGAACTTTTTTACTTTGATTAGTGTATCAATGTGGATTTTCTGATACTGTTTGGCCAAACTCAGTCTCCCCAACTTGACTATTATTTTCTGATGCTGTTAATATTTCGAGACGTGTCTTTGCTGCTGTGTCAGGAGTTTAATGCATGCAAAATGTTAAAATTGCATCCTTCTTGTTTCTGATAGTGATTCTTACTCATATGATGTGCAGATGCTTTATGGATAATAATACCCTAGTTGTTTTTTTATACAGAATTTGACTTGCGAGTTGCGACCCTTTTATTACCGTGATATCATCTGTGAATCGCTTAGATTACTGACTGCTGTTTTCTTGAGCATATTTTGACTTGAAGATTTTGATCATATGATTCAGGGAGCAGTCTTTGCTTCGTGATTGAATCCAGAGAACGATGTTTTATGGCTGCCTCGAGTATATTTCCCCTGTTATGCTGCTTGAAGATAGTGTTTTAAGCCGAAATACATGACTTTCTCAATCAAATAAATGACTGTGTTGGATCTTTGTTAATCCTTATGTATCGATGTCTTTTTTAAGCACTCAAGCATGTTAGTGCCCGTTTACTCGCATCAGACGACCCTTTTTAGGGTATAGTTGTAAAATTGATCTATTTTTTGTATGTTCGTTCTTCTTGTATCCTTAGCCGAGCCATGCCATGCCATGTCATGCCGTGTCCTATTGTTGTAAAGTCATGTACCTGTAGAGCCGTAGGGTATATCGTCTAATTTAGGGCGCTTACCGCTGTTTTTTTCCGTTTTTGTAATTCTTCCTGTAAAAAAAAGAAGCTTATTCCGATAGATAATAGGTGTAACAAGTAACAACCCTTTTAACGTAGTTAGCGTTTCAATGTCTTCTCGGGTTATAGACATTGCTGGTATGTTGGGAGATAGCAGCAGCAATCATGTTATTTTCCGAAGAAGGGAAGCGCGGTTTTCTGCTGCTACCGTCTTTTCTTCTGCTTGGAGGCAAGTTTCTTTCATTCATGCTCTGTAATTCCTGAGATTTTTTTTTTGTAGCATTAGATTTTATCAGTCTTTCATTATTAGGGCAGTCTAGTTTGTAAATTCTCTTCGGCACATTCTTTTTCCGTCTTTTTGGTGTAACGGAAGCCACAAAGACGGTCTCTGCACATTCTTACGAGGTTATTTTTTCACCCCTCGTAATCTGCAGAAAGTCGAGATACGTCTTGTACATATATATCAGAAGTCTGCAATAAGATTCAGTTCATTCTTCATAAACTGTGCAGTATTCCCATTTCCCATCTGGTTTTATTTCTTTCTTCTCATAATTTTACTTGTCAGTGACGGTTTTTAAAGATTATTTCCTCGTCGAGGAGCTGGGTAGGTTATAAATTATATTTACGTGAGACGGTCTCACGTAATAGTACTCGTAGTTGTTTTGTATACTAGGCTACTAGCCATTTCGGAAATGTATATATAGGTGGAATGTGGTGTTTTCCAAGTGTTGAACCCGCTCGATGTGCCCATAAACTCGCGATTCTTGATGCATCTTCCCTCTTTGGGTTCATTTTGTATCTAGTTGTATTGTATGTAGGGCTGCTAATGAGACGAGACAGCTCGCGAGCAGTTCGATATCGGTTCGGTCAAAGCTCGGCTCGTGTAAGCTCGACTCGAGCTCGGGCTCGGCTCGTTAACACCCCTAATTGTATGTGACGATTGTATTGATTTACGCTACTCTAATCTGAATCCGAATTGACTGTAAATATCAGTCACGACGTGGTGGCTAATGGCTGGCTATGCAATTGTAAGCTTTTACGATGGAAATGCAGGGGCGGGGAGCGTGGGCGGTCTATGGGGACACATAATTAGTATTAACCGCGGTATAAGGTACAAGTAAAAGCGGACTGGTTTCAGCGGTAATAGTATGGTCGTTCCCTGGAAGTCGTGGGTTTATATATGTGCGCGTTTTCATTTCACAACGTATATATATGTGCGCGTTTTTCTATGTAGAAGTACCGCTGTTTATATATGTGCGCGTTTTCATTTCACAACGTATATATTCATGGGTTCGCCACTCTATTTTCATAGTTGGCCGTTTACCTCGCACCTTATGTATCCGTTGTTACGACTTATGAGTTACAGTACGCCGGAGTCATTTGAACAAAGACGGAAGGAAATGAAGGTTGAATAGTAATCTATTTCGATATCAATAATTTACTTTCGATAGTTCTTAATCTGGAAAAAACCGGAAATTAAAAATGAAAATTTCAAATTCTTTCGTTTATTAATGGACGACCGCTTTTACCAGCGCGCAACCTTGTTCCACCACTTAAGAACCTTTATTACAATTCCTCCATTTATTAACGGAACGATCGCTCCTACTAGCACCCTAGTTCCATCGCGTAAGAAACGTTTTGACAATTTTAATTCATTAAGTAAATTTATCGATTCAAAAAGTTTTCTCTGAGCCTACTAGCAGGCGGCAACACATGTGCTAACATGTGAGCCACCTCATTGTTCACTTTACTCGTAAAAGACCAAATAACAGAGTTAAACGAAATACAAATACGTAAAATATCATCTAAACACAAGAGAGAACAAACTGCGACCCGTCCTCCGCATCTTGAGACTTACTTAGGATACATTTACAAATTTGAAACTTATTTTTATCTATTTATAGAATATCATTGCAAATTTGCATTTTTACTTTGCCTAAATTTAGCAATAACTATTTTTAACTAAGAATTTTTTTTACCTAAACCAATGTTTTTTTTTTACCTAATTATAACCAATAAATCCCTCTATATATTAATCCCAAATAACCTTTAACAATTTGCACCATCTCAAAATAAAAATAAAAATAAAAAGTTGTCTTAATTAATTAATTAATTAATAAAGACCTTGAGCATTAAACATAACATAATAATGGCAAGAAAGATTATTATTGCTCTGGTCTTATTTGCCATCCTAGGGTTGGCAATAGCCGGGCCATCGGCTGAGGCTCCTGAATCAAGCGAATCAGGAGCATCAGCTGCTTCAGGCCCGGCTGGAAACACCGAAAGCACTGAAGAATCCGGGGAGAGTGCCGGTTTTGCTGAGGCCGCCCCAGCTGGCGGCCCAGTACCTGAAGGTACATTTCAAGACGTTGAGACTACTGGGGATACTGCAACCGAACAACCTAAAAAGAACGGTGGCTCCGCTCTTGATGTCACCACCGTCACCACCACCGTGGCCGTCGCCGGTTTCTCCTTGTTCTACTTTTGAATAATTCTTTTGAATATTAATGCAAATATTGCAAAATTTTAATTAATCTTGATAAGAATTATAGCATTTGTACACTAAACACAAAAATTCCGATTTTATGATATTGTTTTTGGTGCCATGTTTTAATTAAACTGTACGTGTTCCGGTGTTCGTTTGTGAATTTTTACGGGTTTTATCCTTTTTATTTATGCTATATATTCATATATTTGATCCCTAATAACAATCCAGTTCTGAATCGTTAATACATACAATAACGAAATTATTGTAATTGTCGACACAATTTTATACAATAGCCGTCGAAAATTGAGCTTTTCGCGATAATTATTCAAAATTCATGGTATGAGGCCGTCTGGGATGGTCATCTAAACCAAAACCTTGGAGTTCTAAGATTGGGTTTATAACAACATTCGAAAATTGAGCTTTTTTGTGATAATTATCAAAAAATCATGTTGTGAGGCCGACTGAGATGGTCATCTAAGCCAAAACCTCGAAGTTCTAAGACCGGATTTATAGTAAAACAGTCGAAAATTGAGCTTTTTCACAATAATTACTCAAAAAATCATTTTGTGAGGTCGACTGAGATGGTCATCTAAGCCAAAAGCTTGGAGTTCTAAGACCGGGTTTATACTAAAACAGTCGAAAATTGAGCTTTTTCGCGATAATTATTCAAAAATTCATGTTGTGAGGCCGACTGAGATGGTCATCTAAACCAAAACCTTGGAGTTCTAAGACCGGCTTATACTATCACAATCGAAAATTGAGCTTTTTTTCGCGATCAAAAATTCAAAAATTCATGTTGTGAGGCCGACTGGATGGTCAGCGAACCAAAACTTTAGAGTTCTAAGATCAGATTTATACTATAACAACCGAAAATTGAGCTTTTTTGCGATAATTATTCAAAAATTCATGTTATGAGGCCGACTGGAATGACCATCTAACCCAAAACCTTGAAGTTCTAAAATCGGGTTTATAACAAGAGTCGAAAATTGAGCTTTTTCGCAATAATTATCAAAATTTCATGTTCCGAGGTCGACTAAGATTATCATCTAAGCCAAAACCTTAGAGTTCTAAGATCAGGTTTATACTATCACAGTCGAAAATTGAGCTTTTTCGTGATAATCATTCAAATTTCAGTTGTGACTTGTGAGGTCGACTGCATGGTCATCTAAGCCAAAACCTTTGATTTCTAAGAACAGGTTTGTACTATAACAATCGAAAATTGAGTTTTTTCGCGACAATTATTGAAAAATTCATGTTATGAGGCCGACTAGGATAGTCATCTAAGCCAAAACCATGGAGTTCTAAGACCGAATTTATAATAAAACAGTCGAAAATTGAGTTTTTTCGCGGATAATAATCCAAAAACTGATGGGTGATTGTCAGATTTCACGAGGTTTTCTTACCATATATAGTTGAAACATGAAAATGGAGTAAATGCAACTTACACCAGTCTGATTTCGGAACGTAGATCACGGTGTAGTCACATTTCTATATTTATTTTGTATGGACAGGGGTATTGTTGTCAGAGAAGGTTTTCTGTGTTTCACATATTAAAAACAAAAAGACAAGTTCTTGCTTAATTCGCGGAACAGTCAAGATCTACGCAAATTCTTGTTTAATACGGACATATTCATCTTAAAAAAGATGAAACCAAACACTGCAAGAAAAGGGTTCCTTACCGACTGACCAAAATATCGGTTGGTAATAAGCATTTAGAGGTGGCAATCGGGTCACTCAGGTCAGTTACGGGTTTGGGTTTGTCGGGTTAGTAACGGGTTTGGATCTGTTCGGTTTATGTCCGGTCATTTTCAGGTCGGATCAGCGCTCTATGAGCATTACCTGAAATCACTCGATAAAAATTATACTCACTCTTATTCAGCTTATTCTTCCCCTTTCTTTTCCCCCAAAATTAAGGAAATAAATTTGGACCAGACAAATCACCCTATCCCACATGAAACTGAATTTGGACCACAGAAAACTTACCAAATGAGAAAAGAGGAAAGAAAACGGGATTATCGTCAATAAAAAAAGAGGGAAAATAGGCTGAATAGGAGGGAGTATATAATTAGTCGATAAATTATCGACTGAAAAACTAGCTAGACAGCTACTAGCTAGCACTCGGTAAAATCTGAATTATTGTTCGACTATTTCCTGTAGTGAAAAGTAGAAGGCCTAGCGAATGACAAAATGTTTGTCTCGTCTATTAATTTGGGATGGAATTTAACCCGTTTTATCTTAAAACGGATATAACCGTTTTAACGAAGATCAGCTCGTAGGGACATAAGTGCAGTTGGTATTTATTTCTCACAATGCATTAGATTTGGCTCTTGTGAATTTCATTTATGATGGTGTCACTGTTTTGGTCAGTTAACCACTGCTCATCATGTGAGGGAATTTGACAATTGTAGGATAAACCACCTTCTCGATAAACCGGTTTCAGACAAAACTCGAATAAGACGGTTTTACAATAGTATAGTCGCAGACACTTTATTGACTCTTGATCGATGTTTTTGACACAAATGACGGAAATGTTGTGAACGAGTTTTAAGTCGGTATCTGCGCTGGAGACGTTATAACTTGAAATTGACTTGTGAGTCGTGACAGGATTTGTAACGGAAATTTTGATATTGACGGGATATGAACGGAATCGTGCTCTAAAGGCAAATTCATTTTCTTATAGATGTAAATGTTATTAACAACACAACCAGAGGCTCGTGACCCGAAACAAAACAAAACAAAACAAAACAAAACAGAAAGTTGCAATTGTCTTTTATAGATACAGGTTGATATAAGGAAATCATGGTCATTAGTCAGCAATGAGACCCTTGTTTGCAGCTTAATGCACCGGCATTGACGGTGATAGAACCGACATATGATGATGGCCGCGCGCTCAAACTCGACGCCCTTGCGTAGCTTGACGATGCTGCACCCCCTGATGTTGTAAAGAATGCTCCATTTAACAGTAAATCTCCTTGTGATCTCCAATTCCACTTTTTCCATGTACTTTGTGGCCATTCCTCCCTTTTTGTTACCTATATATATAAATAATTTCCCGTGATATGACGGGTTTTAACTCAAGTTATAACTGCCACCACTCATGAATTTACCAATTAAGACATTTGTCCGGTCATTTACTTAGTTAAATCCTCATCTAATACAATTGTATACTTAATTATTTACCTATATATAATTGTGCGACTATGATGCTAGCGGGTTTGAACTCAAGTTATGACTACCACAACTCGTGACTTTACCAGCTAAGACATCTGCCCGGTCATTTAATTAGTTAAATCCGCATCTATTACAATTGTATACTAACTTATATAATTGTGGGATTATGATGCTGACGGGTTTGAATTGAAGTTATGACTACCACCACCTCGTGATTTTACCCAAATTAAGACATTTGACGGGTCATTTAATTAGTTGAATTCTCATTTATTACTATCAGCAATTGAGGTATTTAAAATGTAGAAGAGTTATTAAACGTTACACAACAGTCGTACATAATAATAATTACCGTAAATAATTCTCGCTCCGAGTCGGAATGTTGGTTCTTTTGTTTTTTTCACAAAAAATTAGGAAATGATTTTAGACCACACAAAACACCCTATTCCACATTAAATTGATTTTGGACCACAAAAAATTTACTAAAAAGAAAAAGATGAATCATCACTAAACTCGCATCAAAAGGAAAACAGAAACCAACACTCCGACTCGGAGTAAGCAGAAGATTTGAAATTGTTACCTCCTTATTATTGGGATCATTAGGAGCAAGAAATCTATTGCCTTGGCTATTAATGGTAGGGTTTGCACTTCCACCAATTGCATACATTTCCCAATGGGTATAGTCATTGTTCACCACATGAAAGTACCCATGTCTACACCTACACCACCACACAAATCCAATTCCCGTTCAGTTCAGCTCAATTCAATTCAGTTCAGCTCAACTTACAGCTCCGATTAAACATGCTTAAAAACACGGAAATAAAAAAACGACGAAAACATACCTAGGCATCCTCTGTACAAGCCCTTCACCAAAATGGTTAAACGCGATAGTAACCTGCATATTTTTATCTCTAATTTCGGAATCGCTATGACCCAAAAGCATAACCTTATTATGATGGGTCATATAATTGTTAGAAATTGTTATCGCAGTCGAACCATGAATCGCGTCAATTAACCCGTCTGTACAACTAGACAACGAACAATGATCGACCCAAACATGACTACCACCAAATATCGAAATACCGTCTCCATCCGATATTGTTCTCCACCCGTAATGTGTCGGGGAGTCGCGTACATTCGCGTTACCTCCCCGTTTACAATCATGTACATTAATACCATGTACGATTATATTTGTAACATATTGTATAGTTATGCAGGGTCCCCCTGCAATATGGACGCTTGCCCCGCGACCGTCAATTGTTTTAAATGAATTGATCATTAACTCTTCTCGAAGTTTAATTACCATGTCACGTTCAAATATTATCCATAACGGCTCATCCTGGATCGCACCATATCTTAAGGACCCTGGTTTCGGGTTCACTGGGTCGTCTTTAGTGTCCGTAACCACGTAAATTTTACCGTTTTTTCCTCCTATGGCACCCTTTCCGAACCCTATTGCGCAATCGGCTAGCCTTTGCCGGTTCTTAGCCCATTTCGAGTCGCATCGCCAACAATCGTCGATCGGGTTGCCGGTTCCACAAGAAAGGTAACCCAAGTTCCTCCTGCTAGTAGTAGCATTGTAAATTTTCCTACACAATGTAAACATCACATGATAAATGTAAACATATTGGCAGTACCTTCATCTTAACCACTAAACTAATTTCCCGAGTTTTTGTATGTAAATATAGTTTTTCTTATTGGACGATTAAGCGCTGACGCGAGTTTATCATGTAAGCGGTAAGCCAGCTGACATCTGCAATATACGTGAATGTATATAAACATAGTTTTTCTTATAGGACAATTAAGTGTTGATGACGTGATTTAAACCCAGATCATAAGTATAATTTCTCGTGACTTTACCATATAAGTTAGCTAGGTGACATCTGCAATATACGTGAATGTATGTAAACATAGTTTTTCTTATAGGACAATTAAGTGCTGATGACGTGATTTGAACCCAGGTCATAAATATAATATCTCTCGTGATTTTATCATGTAAGCTAGCTGACATCTGCAATATACGTGAATGTATGTAAACATGGTTTTTCTTATTATGACAATTAAGTGTTGGCGCGATTTGAACCCGGATCATAAGTATAACTTCGCACTCTCGTAACTTTACCGTGTAAGCAAGCTGACATCTGTAATATACGTAAATGTAGTAAAGAGGGACTTACTCTTGTACTTCTTGGACAATTAGTTCAGGATCTTGGACATGAGAAGAATGAATGATAGTTGGAGCAATTAAAGATAAAAGAAGTAGTAATAATAAGGAGAGATGTAATGCCATTTCTCCTTGTATTAATATGAAAAAAGTGAGTGTTTTTTTTTAGATTTTGAGGAAAATGGAAAGGTTGTGGTGCTATAAAAAGTGCATGATATACTTTATTTTTAAGGGAAATCCTAATTGAATTGGGATATAGATAACTTAGGCCATGTGACATTTATGTTTTTTTTCATTGGTAATATGTTTCTTACCAATTGGGTTATTTAATTAACTTGACAAGAATTTAATTAAATTTAGTAAAAAATTAATTAGGAGATTGAAATTTAAACTCGTGATCTATTGTCAGATCTTTCATCTTAACTGTTAGTCTAAGACTTATTGGTACGATAATACTGCGGGGATGTAGCAAATGAATCCCATAAGTTTTCCAAAATGTGTAATTAAGCCTAAATCAAATTTCAACCATTTTTTTTTAACTAAAACATATTATTTTCTATTATAAAACCATTTTAAATATATCTAATAAAAATTAAATACAATGTTTATATTCAAAGAAAAATGTGAACCAAACTTAATATAAAAGAAATTTTAATTAGGTAATTTTCAGTATAAGGTCGGTAAAAATTCTCATATTATGAATATTTTTTCACCACAATGAATAAATAAAATATTTGAACATGCTTTCTAATAATTACAAATTTTAGAATTAATATTTGATCAATAATTTTGACTTTGAATAATAGCAGAATAATTAATTTAGTAAATTATATTCTTAAAAGATAAGATATGTGGTTAATTACACAATATAAAAAATTTATGGGGCCAATTTCCTACAATTATAATTTATCTCTGATAATATCGTAGCAGAACATATGATTGTCAAAGAGATTTATTAATTAATATGTTTTTCAGTCTTCTTACATTTATTTTTGTGAGATTTTAATTTACCTAATGATATTAGTTTCAATATACTAATCTAAAAACCTTCAATTCAAATCGAATATATTTCATTTTTTTGTAATTCCAAATGATTACTTAGAATATAGATACACTTATTATCTCCTCTCATCCATCCAGGACAGATAAATACAAATATCGATACCCGATTAGGTAAAAATAGGGTTAGTCATATTAGTTTAAAAATTTGTCGAGTACATATTTATAAAGCTTAGCATTTAGAAAATACAAATTCTCATTTGTAACGATATTATTTTGTCATAAATTTGTGACCTTTCACAAAAAAAAAAAGTAAAAAAATGAAAACACAAGTAAAAAAGCACCTGTAAAAAATCACAATCTTGTAACCGTTATAACCAAAACCGTAAATTTAAAAAACATACTCTAAGAGTTTAGAGTCTCTTAGTTCACAATTGAAGCAAGTTTGCTTGTAGTCTTCACCGACACTTTATACCTTAAAGTCGATATGTGTCCCCAAATAAACAGTCCTAATAAAATGTCTCATCATAAAACAATCAATACTTGGTGTATTACAAACTTTGAAATTAAGAAAATTACATTATCTTACGCTCTCGTTCAATTAGTTGTTTACGTTTTTATTGGTTTTTAAGAAATACTAGGTTATAACCCGTGAACTTCACGGGTCTGCTTTTATTAATTTAAATTAATATTGTGAATAATTAAAAGATAAAGAAATCAATTATTTTAAAACTTTAATAATATGAAATTAATATTGTTAATAATTAAAAGATAAAGAAATTAATTATTTTAGAATTTCAAAATATGAAAATAATATAAAGATAAAGAAATTGATTATTTTAGTATTTTAATAATATGAAATTAATATTGTTAATAATATTAATCTAAAATATAAATACTATTAGTTTAAAAATTACGTAGCGTTATTTTAAAAATCGTGTAAGATTATAACTAAAATACGGTCGCATAAATTAAGACGCATACATTGATAAAAGTTAAAAAAACAAAAACAAAAATGAAAAAATAATATTGAACAACTTTATTCTAGAATATATCATATCTTGTATACCATATACCATATCTTGAATGTTATTGGACGTTAATTGAAATGGAATTAATTTGAGTCAAAGTAAAATGGAATATATGGAATGAAATCTTGTTAGAGAAAATTTTTGTCATATATGGCGTATCTTTTTTCTGATTCAAGATTGGTAACTCTAGGATTTAGGCCGTGCTACGGAATTAATCTTCAGCCAAAACTGTCATTATTTATTGTTTCAATATATGGAATGAAATCTTGTGATTCCATAGATTTAGGTCGTGAAATCTTGGAATAGTTATTATTATACCATTATACCATTATACCATATCTTGAATGTTATTGGACAATAGCTCTAGGATGAATCTAATTGGACAATAGCTCTAGGATGCTTTACAACGCGACACGTAGGACAAAGCTTTTTTCTAGTGATGCCACGTCAGCAGCTTGGCTTCTGCATTAGATAAATATATGATTATAACTAGTTTAGAACCCGTGCAAAGTTGCACGGACATGTATAGTTCTATGTAAATAAAATGTCTAAATTTTATAGTTTTAAAAAATTACAAAATAATTAATAGTCTTGTTAATATGTTGAAGTAGTCATGCAACTTGTGCATTCTCTATTCGATTAGGATAATTTGTCATAATCACCAGTCATTTATATCTTTATTCATAACCACGCGTTTTAACCCGGCTGAGGATCGTAGTTCATCCTTGATTTCTTATTACTTTTGTCAAATGCACAGTATATTTGAGAACCAATCTTCACTGCAAACTCTTATTCAACAACTCCATTTAAGTATCATCTACCTCATTCTGTTAACATAGTATTTAAACGTTTAACGTGAAGACCTATTTAACCATAGATTATGGGCTATATCTAACAATAACTCTTAATAAGGTGAACCATATTATCACACAAAATTAAAAAAAAAATTTCTAAGTAACTTTTGAAATATTATTTATAGGTCGAAATCTTTTATAGGAAACCAGTTCTCCACTTCCTTATTAGAAAATAAATAGTCGAGTGACAGACCTAGTTATATACTTTATGACCAAGTCCCTCAAGACATTTTTCTCTTTTGAAAACACATTTGTTGAATTATCAAACGGTAAATAACTTTTAATTTTTTTGCTCACGGGTAGAAAGTATAAACATTACAATTGTACAAATATGCATAAATAAATATTTTGTCCACGAGGTATAAAGTCTAACAATGTTTAAAATTTAATACCCAACTATGAAAGATAAAAGGAGATATCAATTACAAAATTTATTATCTTTGAGTGGTAAAAACTTTATTCTTGGATGCATAGAGCCTCAAAACAAATAGTTATATCACACATTTACAATGGCTTAAGGCCACAAAGATATCATAGGTAGACCAATGTCAAACATATAGTTACTCCGTATAAGGTTTGAGGCACGCAACTGATGGTTGTTAGCATTATCAAGATCACTAATTTTTGTTTAAAACCGGGTTAATTTAAGACGACTCTCACACCCGAATAGAACAGAAATAAAATTTCAAAGAGGTTATGAGAGGTGTTAAGTTGAGACAATTTTAAGTAAAGCCAATTCTATTAAGATCTGGAATTTGTCAATAAAATCGAAAATCACATGGTTAATCTGCTATATTATACCTTGATAACACATGTATAATCCATTAATCCCAATGAGACATTAGCCTACACTATTCATGTATAGTCCTGCTTCTAATGTTCATTGAAGATTTTAAAATTATTTAACCATTTCATGTCGAGCGGTTTAAAACTATAGGATCATAATTCATAAACCTTATCTTATACGAATTAATAAAAATGGACAAAGATATAAATATAAACCATAACAAATCTTCTAAAAGAAAAAATATTGAGGCAATTTGTTGAGTTTAACTATATGTAAGAAGATACACATTGAAATAATAAGAAAATAACCAAATTAAGAAGCCCAACAATTAAAATTATAGAAAAATAATCCATTGTTGTTGCCTTCAAGAAATAATTAAAATTACCGGAAAAAATAAACAAACACAATACAAAAGTATGTATTCTTCACTCTACTAACAATTGATGAAAAATTTCGTTGACACCCATATTATTTGCCAATTCAAAAAACTTGCTATAGTAGCGACTTTAGATCAAACATCAAAATATAAAATTATTCGAAAATGGGAAAAAAAAATGAGTACTTTTAGTAAATTATGGAAAATTAGAATTAATACACGGCTAAAATAATTTACACTTTCGCGAAAATAAGGGTTGGATTATACTCCGTAAATCTGAATGAATCCTTTTAACATGACGATGCAAATAGTATAATATATGAAGATATACGGGAATTGGAAATTTTAGGTGGACATATATTACACAGCTATAATAATCTTGAAGAAATATATGAATCTTTTCTTTTTTTTGGGTACGTAAAGATATGAAATCTTTTCTGGGAAATATAATTTAGGAATAAGGCGATGGTAGTGAAAATTAGTAAGAATCATCATTAAGTTATTAAGTTAGGCGGGAAAATAATTCACCATTGCTTGACACGTGTACAGTAAGATATTTAGTGGTTTCTCTTTTATACTTATATATAGATAGATACGGAGTAAGTGTAAACAACTAGTTAAATAAAATTCTTTTGTTCAATTTATTAATTTATTATACCGTCCGTTAGCGTATAAATCAATATTATTACTCCAACCATCAGCTTACACATGGTCCATTATTGAAAAATTTAGAATTAAGAAAATTACATTATCTTACGCTCTGTTGCTCTCATTCAATTAGTTATTTACATTTTCATTGATCTTTAGAAGTATTATAATTAAATACGGAGTAATAAAACGTAAATAACTAGTTAGATAGAAATTTTTTATTCAATTTATTATTTATTATACAATTTATTAAGACTCCAACCATCAATTTACGCAATCTCATTATTAAAAAAAGTTCCCAAAAGTAAAGAATAGTTTCATGCCCACTTCTTTTTCATTATGGTAGTTTTCCACCGTTAGTTGTTACGAGTAGTTGTTATTACTCATCCATCTCACCTTTCCCTAACATAAATTACGTCTAATTAACTTGTCCGAAACAAGAATTTGTCACGCGTTCTAAACTTTTGACGGAAACTAATAATTATTATTTATAATAAAATATAATTATTATTTACTACTAATAAATAAGAGTTTATAGGTAATAAGTATCCTGGTCAGTTTTTATGATAAAATAAATGTATTTTTTCGTCACAATTTATAACTCGTCACAAGAAAAACCAATTAATTGTTAATTTTTAGGGAATACTTGTTATTACTACTTATTAGTAGACTTCTATTATAGGTTTATAGGAGGTCGTTTTCTGATATTAATTCGTAAATTAGGTACGAATGAACGTTAGCTAGCTCAACGATTATCATACTCCGTATCTCAAAGGATAAAAATTTGTTACTCCGTAAATAATAAGGGATCGCACTTGATCAAATTCACAAATTCCGGAAAATAAAAATAAAAATAAACAACCTTGTTAACGAAGGTAAAATAATAATAAAAAATTGTTTTTCTCAATAACCTATGTTAAATTAAAATAGATAACAATTAATCGATACTGTTTAAAATAGAAATAGTAATAGTTGATCGGACATTCAGACAGTGGTACATAAAAGGTTTTATTTGAGTTTTTATCGATAGAAAACTACAACCAATAATTAAACACGAGATTTGTTCGACTTTTGTCAGAAAATAATTTAGCCTGACTATTTTCATGTGACTTTACAAAAGAATCCAAAATTATTATCTAAATCATCATACTTTGTATTTATTTGGCGGAGCTAGAATTTACAGTTAGCGGAACAGACAAACAATTTAAACAAGAACGATCAAGTAACATTATAAAATAAACGAGAAAAAGGAACATACATCGGATGTAGTACCTCCGGTTTTTTATTTGTTGAGGATATATGTATTTTTTTTGGGCTTATTGCCTCAAACTGTATTTGTTTTTGAGTATATTAAAGTTTATAAGTTAGATTTTAGTTTTTTTCCGTCATAACTCAAATTCAACTAAACTTATGTGTAATATTTTAGAGTTTTATATTGTAATTTTTTACAGTTTAATGTTTAAATAAATAAACTTAGAAACTTTATAAAATAAACTCATACTTTCGAAAACAAAACTCAAAAACTTTACCATAATGCTCAAAAATTATAAAATTGAAAGTAATACATTGGATGTACCATTCACATACTGAAAATAATCTCAAATAAAAGTTTAAACATATGCTTAAATTTAAACAAAAATTTCAAAATTCTCAATTTCCAACGATTATTTTTTCAAATTTGTATTTTTTATCGAAATGAGTGTCCTTAATAGATCGATAGATCCCCTTGCTCCGTCACTATCTATATCTAGTGTATAACTATTTTTAGATAAATAAATAATCATGTCCTAGATGAAGAACTCAGTTTTTTATGGCAGTACACTCACGGATCCATAGAGATTGTCTCCAAGTTATTATTATTGCAAATAATTCAACTATATTTGTATGATTGTATATGGAATAAAATCTAGGGGTAAATCTTACTTAATAGAAATGCAAGTTTATAGATTGACACTCAGCCTATTATAATTAGCAGAAGCAGATTGGTCAAATAGATTACAAATTACGGAATTGATTAGCGTATTTGACTAATATAGTATAATTAGCAGATTTAGTAGATATGTTTGGTAATTACTAATTAGCGTGTTTAGATAAATAAATTGTTGTATACATGTAAATTATAGACATTTATTTTTTACAATCTATTAAAGTAAATATGCGGGTGAAGCAGCATATTGGAAAATTGTAGATTGAGGCTCTACCTATTATTTTAACATGTCATTTAGATAGTTGAGTCAAACATACTAAAAGCTTTCAATATGCTGAAATTTTATCAATTTACTGTTTACCAAACACCCCGTATAAATTTTCTATAAAGTTTTCGAGCTCATAAGCTAAAAAATTACTATACATATAAATTCAATTAATTTTGAATTTTGACATAAAAAAAAGTTAAAATATAATTTATAAACTTTAAAATTTCGGAAAAGTACATGTAATCTCGATTATCAAAAGGCTGATGTAATACATCGGATATGTATACCATTTTTTCCAAAAAAATGCTTTAACAAGAGACCATATGCATATAACCGTGTTTAATTTTTTTTTCTTTTTTTTTAAAACAAGGTTTAATTTAATTTAATTAAATGTTTTAAACTCGACAAACAACAAAAGAAAAGTTACAACAAACTATGCCATGTTTTTTTAACTTATTTCAGTTCAGTTTAATTAAATTTACGACATTTCGGTCAAAAGAACATGGCCTAAATGATGCAAACGACTTTTATTTAATTCTACATTAAATAATTTCATACTTCCTCCGTTCGAATCCACATTGCATGTTTCTATTTTATACACTATTCACAAGTGAACATTTAATCTCAATTTTCTCCTAATGCGTAAGAGAAAACATATTCATGTGGGGTCTTGTTTGATTCGTCTTTATGAGTACATTGAAAATATCTAACTTTTATAATTTTTGCAAATACGTAGCTAAAGATATTTAGCACGTAAAACGTGCGTTGACAAACGTGAAAAAGCAAGCATGCAGTATATAGTTCAATGAATCAATCAAAAGTTTTTCTCATAGACCACTAATCCCATATTGACTTTGATAAACACCATCACATCTATCACATATTCACATGGCACAATAAAAAGTGTTTTTATGTACGATTTCTCAAACGTTTATTCTAAAAATGGATATTAATAACCTAAATGTTTAAAATTTATAAAATATTTTTACTAATTATGATAAAAATGAGTTTCTACTTGAATATCCGATGAAAATATCTTAACAGATTTCACCAAATTTAAGTTATTAGTGTACGATAATTGTATGAAACTAAATATTTGCATTTGTTAAAAAAGTGACATACCTTAACAAAAAAAAATTTCAAGTCGGTGTTTAAACTCTTTTATCCATCAATTGCGATAATCCTAAAAAATCTTTACTCTATTATTTGACGATATATATTCTAAAATATCGAATAAAAATAAACAATATTGGAACTTCGGAAGATCCGACCTTGTGTTGGCGTAGCTACTCTTTGGCTAGTAGGTACCCCTCACTTTTCCGATAATTAACGTTTGTTATTCTTAAGTTTATTAATTGTGAAAATTTATATCTTTGACAATTAAAATAGAATTATTTAAAAAAAAATTCTATATTACAACAATTTAAAATACGAAATAACAATTCTGGCTACGCCACTGCCTCGGCCCCTAAAACCGACACTACATGATTTCCCTAGGGAAAATGCAAGATATTGGATGGTACTATTATTAAAGGTACCCCTCTTTTTCCTATGAAGTATATATTGTGGATTGTAGTATTATTAAAGGTAAGATGATATCATTCTAGCATTTTTGCAAGACAATAAAGGACCATGTTACATTAAAATCTATTGACAATTTATAGGGACACAATTCACTTGTATATTTACTATACCTTGTAGTTGGAGGACAATATAATAAAACAAATTCTCATTTATAACGGACATATTTATCGCAAATTTATAATGGGTGAAATACTTGCCAGGTAAGATAAGCCACAAACAGAGTGTCTAGAAAGTAACAATCTATTCTGTCTTATCTACCCACATGAACAATATTTAACCCATTATAAATTTATGACAGATATACGGTTATAAGGGAGACTTGTTGAATTAATTTGGGTTTACATGCATTTAATTTTAGGTATTAGATGGCCTTGTGGGGGCATAGTTAGAACTTGGTTTAAGTTCTTTTGTGGGTCCATTTATCATTATTTTCATGGGTAGATAGATGATGTTGGGTTGGACCAATATCAACTCGATCCGATGATGCCACGAGTTATGTTCCGGAGTCACCAGGGTAAATTTGAAATTGACGGAATTTAAATTCAGGTCATAAATACCGCCACCACTGCATAATGTCACGAGTTATGATGTTATGTAGATTAATCCATGGGACAAATGTCTAATATGTCGAAATTTAGATTGTCGTTTTGTTTCTGGTGACAATCGGACCAGCTTTTGCTAGCTCTATCAAGATCGAGTTTTCTCCTATTTAATAAAGCTATGAACAAGAAAATATTCACATAAATAAATAACATTTGATGCATTTGATGCATTAAGCATCAACCATCTTTCTATTGAGAGGAGTCCATGCATGTACATACTACATATACCATTTAATTAGCTAAATGGTACCTCCTAATCATAATAAACCCTAATTTACAACTTCAAATCTAAAACAACCATCCCCTTTTAATTTAATCCTATTTACAAGACATTGATTCTAGACTCCTAAACGACTATATGCAGATTTACTCCCTCCATTTCAATCATTTGTTTACCAGAATATATGAAGTAAACAAATGACCGAGAAAAAAGGAGTATGACGGTGATAAATTAAGCAATTTAAAACATTATAAGTCATGGAATGATGGAAATGAGATTATTAAGTGGCTAACTATTAAGATCAATATCAAGTGGCTCCGGATTGCCTCTTTCAATCAGGTTGTCACCAAGCTTTACACCTAGCTGCCCTTTGTCCCCGGCGCCAAAGCCGTAAAGTTTTCCTGACTCGGTAAGCGCGAAGGTGTGAGCATTCCAAAATATAGAATTAGTCAGGCTGATTTGTACGACCCGTTCCTTCACTTGCTTTAACGAGGACACTATCTCCGGCTTTAGTACATTAGCGTGCCCATTTCCCTGTCCGATGAAGGGAATCAAACATACAGTTACACATACAACATCAACAACATCTGAGCCTTAATCCCAAAATGGTTTCGGGTTGGCTGACATGAATCATCCTTTACAACAGCACGTGGGTGATCGCACAACTCAAAATGCGAAAATATAGAGACATTTACACATAATTCACACAAATCGTCACAAAACCGTGAACTTCTTGATAGATGAACCATCTCAACCAAAACCTTAAGGTGATGGACTGATGGTTGAGGCCCAACTATTATTAATATTCGTAATACGCTCCCTCACTCGAATGCCCATTGGGCTTGAAGAGTGGTTAGTTTGCACAGGCCCCCCACCATACCGTGTGCTGGGTTTTCACTTTGTGAATTTTCGAGGGGTTTTGAGGTTGCTAGGATTCGAACCCGTGACCTTTGGTCACACTGGTTCTGATACCATGATCGATGAATCATCTCAACCAAAACCTTAAGGTGTGACTATTATTAATATTCCTAATACTTCTCACTTGTAAAGCCAATGTAGGTTTTATAAGTGGGTATGATTTGTCCGGTATGGCCTGGTGTCCCATCCCCGTCTCATACATCTCTTCTTCTACCATACTTGTACCTTTTGAAGTAAATAAAATGAGGGCGGGGGATGTTCGCGGGGGATATCCTGATATTTTTTTAACACCCGTAATCAAAATAGTCTCGAGCATTGCGTTTCTTGGTTAACCATTTTGCGTTTCTTTATGATCCTCCGACGATGCTAAGTAAAATAAGTAAATATAATAAAGTTCGAAGAATTTTTTTTACCTGTCCATCAACCTCATTACCGTGCCCAAGACTCGAAGATTCTCCACAACCAAACGAATACACGTCACCTTGATCAGAAACCACGAAAGTGGTATAATCTCCTGTGGCAATATGTACAGCCTTGACATCATTCAGTCCTTCCACTACCTTTGGAACAGATTCACACTCTTCGTTCCCGTGTCCCAAACATCCATACCGCCCCCAACCCCATGTACAAACCCTTCCATCTTTGCCAACCACAGCTGCGTGCCAAGCGCCAGCTGCCACAACCATTGGCTGGATGTTCAATGTCTGAAATTGCTCGATTAATCGGGGATATTTTTCATCTGTTTTTGAACCATGTCCGAGCTTTCCTCCCAAACCACACCCTACCGAGTACACTGACCTGACATAATTCAAAACAGATCCAAACTCGGTTATTCAATACAACACGATTAAAGGAAGTATAAATTAAAATTACTACCAGCATTTACGCACAGAACATGGATAATATTACCCTGGTACCTCCAAGGCTTCCGCCCTGCAAATAGCGGGGTAGGGGCTCAAAGGTACAGACTTTACCCCCGTGTTTACAAAAAGTAGGGTCTTTACAGAGAACCCATCACGAAAACTGTGTTGAAGCCACCACGTTAGTAAGTCTTTAGCTTTATCCGTCAAAATTTAAACTACATAACCGCAAATTTTTTTTTTTTTTAGTAAAGAAGGGTTTAATCCCTCGGACCCATGCATTCCCGCACCACCACATGAACCATGTAAGTCACTCCTTCGGGAGCTGCAGTGGCCAAGTGGTCATTGCCTCAGCTGATAATCGAACCTGGGACCTCTCAACTCCTGCATTTCTGCAAGCTTTAAGGTTTAACTCAGTTACCACTGGACTAACACCACTTGGTTAACCGCTAGTTTTTGGCTCCATCGGTAATCAAGAAAGTCACATTCATAAGAGTACTAGAGCTAAACACACAGCAAGTCTGATCCAATTACGATTGTTAACATCAACGGAAAAGGTGAGTGAATGCGCTTACATCCCACTAGGCTGACAAGTAAGAGCAAGAAGGTAACAATAACCAGCTGCAATCTGCACAACTGGTATATTCTCAAGGGCGCCTAGTAAAGGGTATGGGTGAACATCAGCGGGTTCCATTTGGTGTCCGAGCTTTTTATCGCTTCCCCAAGAGAAAGTATAAACCCTTCCTTCTCTTGATAATACAGCAGTGAAGAAGTTTCCGATAGCAGCTTGGACAACAAAGATGTTTTTCAAGGACTCCACTAGCTGCGGAGTGTTAACTGTTTTCGACCCTTGACCTCCAAATTCCGCTTCTCCAAATGAGTCTTTCCCAAAGGCATAAACTTTTCCGGTATCACTAATCAACATCGTCCTGCCAGCACCGGCTGTTGCTTGGATGATCCGGATTCCTTCCAATGACCTGCACAGCAACAGTCTCGTAAATTTTCCCCAACTTCTAGTACGTCGCACAGTTGATCCAAATTCTCATCGACCACCACCACAAGCACTACTAAAAGGCGACTATACTCAAATACCCACGAAAGCTAAGAAAATCATTGAATGATTATACCCATAACCAGGTTCATAACCTGTCAGTATCAATTACCGAGAATCAATACTGCCTCCTTTGAGACTTTCCCTTACACAGAATAAAAAACGTATTTTCTAGACAAGGCAACTTTCCAACCTTATTAGGCGAGGCCGGAACTCATCAGTAGTATTGCCTTCTGGTGAAAGCCCGTGCCCAAGTTGTCCCGAATTATTAGACCCAAATGAGTAGACAGCGCCATTTGAAGTTACGACAATGCTATGTCCTGGCCCTGCTATAGCCTGTGATTTTTCTCGGCGACAACATGCTTCACCAGCCAACAAATACCTCAATACTAATTTCCATGACCCCCCACATTTCTGCTTCAACTCATCCCTTTGTTCAACTGTCATTGGTTTAAAAATAGCCCTCTTTTGGCACATATCGAAAGCAGCCAGCTCGGCTATGGACAGTTCATAATCAGGGGAGAAGTTAGCCGGTTTCCTAAAGAACGAACATGTTGCCTGCAAACCCAACACAACACGAAACCAAATTCAAATCAGCAGCATCATCAATTCCAACACAAACATAAGAATGATCACAAAACGGCTATTTATAAGAAGACTTGCCTCTAATTTTGCAAGGTCTTGAGGGTCTAGATTACATGATGTAAGAACATGAAGAACGATAGAAGGGTTGGCAGCCAAAGGGAACTCCCCTGGTATCGAATTTCCAAAACAATGTCGTACTAGCCTTTGGAATGTTGACCGTGGTGACGTTACAAGTGTTGCAGCAATGGGTTGTTCAGGAATGTTACAGTACTGTATTGTTTCAGTTCCACTTGTTGTGACATCCATTTTTGGGCACTGCCCCCAAACACTTAGGGGTGCCCTACTTTACTCAACCAAATTTGCTCAAGTTTCTGGGATTTCAATTCATTAAAGCAATCGATTATTACATTACATTACATTATCAAGACGGACCAATTCAGTAATGCAACATTGTAAACAACAGTCCCTCCGTCTCATTTATTTGTTTATCTTTCCGAGGGTAATTATGATTGTCAAGAAGCACCAATTCAGTAATGCAACATTGTAACCACCACTCCATCAGTCTCATTCATTTGTTTATCTTTATATTCGTTATGACGATACTTTATCAAAGGTAAACAAATGATCGAGAATTGAGACGGAGGGAACTTATGAAACGAAAAGTCAATAACTACCTTGTGTTTTGCACAAACAAGTAACCCAAACCATTCAAGTAACAAACCTGCAAGACAAACATATAATGATCAAAACCTCCACTCCAAGTTAAACTAGCATACAAGTTAACAAACTCATAATGTCATCAAAATGACAACATAACATGCATTCAAACTAATTCGACCCACTTTTTATTGGGTCCATACTGACGGAATTTGAACTCGTGTCACAATTACAATCTCTCTATACATAAATAACACTACTAGTGGCTAAGCTAGTTGACATCTGCATTACGAATTCTACCCACTTTTTATTGGGTCCATACTGACGGAATTTGAACACGGGTCACAATTACAATCTCTCTATACATAAATAACACTACTGGCTGGCTAAGCTAGTTGACATCTGCATTACAAATTTTACCCACTTTTTATTGGGTCCATACTGACGGAATTTAAACTCGGGTCTCAATTACAATCTCTCTATGACTAAGCTAGTTGACATCTGCGTTACGAATTCTACACACTTTTTAAATAACACTGACGAGTTAAGCTAGTTGACATCTGCATTACGTAATTACATGAAAACAACATCAATTGAAACAAAATTCATCAAATTTAGACAAGACAAGAATTATACAAGAAAGAATTAAATACCAAATTGATAAAATTAATGATCAAACTTAGGAAAGTAGTTGATCAGAGAAGCAAACTGTTACAAGCAAAAAAAGATTCCCATAAAAAAGGGAACTTTGAATCACACACAAAAAAAGTCATCAATTTCATATTATTACTCTCTACGTTACAGAACCGATTTCAAACAAAGATAACTATTGATCAGGACGGAAGCGAAACTTGATCATTTAAATGATCACACAAACATAATTTGATCATTTAATTCAATACCCTCTTAAAATCATATAAAAAACCATAAAATTTATGATCAATCAACAATGATCAACACCCTTTAACAAAATAAATAATTCACATGAAATTCAATGAAATTTGGACAGAATTGTACCAGAAATACAATTAAACACCAAAGTTAGAAACTTTATTGGATATTAAGATGACCCATATGGTAATATATGGAATAATGAGATGAAAATCTGATGAAAGAAAGATTTTTGGAGGAAAGAAGAGAGAGATAGAGAGAGAGAAAGGAGATGAGGTAACTTTTTTATTGGAGTTTGTTTAATTGATTGCAAAGAATGAATGAAAGAAAGAAAGACAAATATACAAAGAATAGAAACTACAAAGCTTGAGTTTTGGGTATTTGTTTTTGTCTCAAATTCTTATTTGAGACGGTTGGGTACGTTTTTTTAGGTTACGATGAGCTAAAATATTATAAATAACGCGAAATTAAAATGTAGAAAAATTGTACGTCTCAAATTGACGGAAAAAAGTTTAGGGTTACGACGATAAGTATTTAAAGAGTTCAGGGTTACTATGTGTGTTCTTCAGTAGGGTTGTTATATAGAATTTGAAAAAAATACATGATTATCATGTAGAAAATCCCGTATTTAGTTTATATATTCAAGTAAGATAACTTGTTTTAATGTTGATATAAAATTTTGTTTGAAGGGAGATTAACTAGTTGTTTGTAAACTCTTTTATTTTGGGTATGTTTTCTAATATGTTGCTTGTTGAACCGGTTTCTTTGTTTTTTTTTCTTATTCTCATTTACTTTATCTAAACGTCATTAATCTACTCTTATTCTCATTTAGGTTTTGTTCTTTTGACTTAATTTTAACTCATTCTAATCCAGTTCAGTTCAGTTTAGCTTCATTTAGTACAGTCCAGTTCAGTTCTTCTCTTTACAAATTAACTAATATTTTAGTTTAGCTCACTCCATTAAATTAAGTTCGTCTCCACTAAATTCAGTTGAATTCAAGCAATTTCAATTTAAAAGAATATGATGCCAACTCTATAACTACCACTATTGCTTAATCAATAATTTGAAATATTCTTATTAAATAATTAATAATCCCGTTGGTGTAAACAAAATCATAAGTTTGGAGATCAAATTGTCTAATAAAAGTCTTAATTTATTGATTAAAACGGAGTTATTTTGTTAAACCGTTGGTTTGAATCGCCTTCTTTATCACATTAAGTTGGTTTTGGGCTTCATTTGGCCCCATGGAAAAGGAAGAATCAATTGGTCTTGGGCCAGATTGTTGTATCTAAATATAATTACGATAAATTAATAAACTATAACATTTTATAACTATCACAAATTCGTATTTACAACCATATAAATTGGAGGTGATTGTGTTTCCACCCATGTGCAACACGGTCACACAAAAAAAAAGATTGCATTAAAATATCATATAAGTATTTGTATTAATTTTTATTGAGTGAAAATAACCATTGAGATTTTGGTATCACAAAAATTTTAAAGAGGGGATCTCTCGATAATGTTAACGAGAGACCTCTCATATGTTAAAGATAATATTCATTTTCTTTTCTATACTATGTCACCTAGCAAAAGACAGTGTCCTTACTATTTTGGTAAAATGATAAACATGGATGGGTCGTGCATATTCTTAGCTTTGTATTTTTGTTGGTCTTATTTCTTTTTAATCATCAAGAAAAACACATGCTAATCCAAAGTGAAAAAAATGAATTAATTAAACTCATATATTTCAAAAGTATAACCTCTTTAACCTATTATTATTATTGTTGTTGTTAAGCCCTCGTTTTTACCATCGACTCATAGTAACTCCAATAATTTAATAATTTGTAATTTTTTTATAAATTGTCAAACAAATTGCTTATCACTTGAGCAAGGAACAAGAAACCCGGTTGCTTGTGGCACCACCTTTACCGAGCTCTCTGGCGGTTCTTTTCAGAGATATGCTTGCAAAATTTGTAAAATAATAAATATGTAGCTTACCATTGAAGTTGAAATATTTATGAGTAACTTGTACAACATGACACTCTACCAAATGTAGCTTGCTTTAAAAATTTAAAATAAAAAGTAATTTTTTTTCATTTGATGAAAGTAATAATCTGGGATCCTACAAGTCACAAGACGTTGTAGTTCACAATTAGAGCTGTATGTAACCGGAAAAACAAGATAACTATGAAAATTGATGTGGCATATCAAACTACAATGCATTGCAGTTGTCTATTGAAAATGAATGTTTCAATTGGACGACTAGGGTGATGAAGATCACGCACTTAAGCTAGAAAGTCTTGAAAACTGATATGGGAAGACAAGTCTACAATGCAAGGTGGTGTAGTTTACCATAACTTAACCCTCATTCAGGGACATAGCCCGGAAATAATAATAACCGGGACTGATTTCGTTTATTTAGAGTTATAATTAAGATATATAAATGTGTTTTTAAGAGCGTATGCGCATTATTCATATAGTTTTGATAACTATATTCATTTCTCATGTAATGCATTTTTTTTCGAAGTTCATATGATGAAAACTTAGAGAAAGTTAAATACGATAAATTTGCGCAAAAAGGCCTACATAGTGGTTCGAACACAGGATCGTTATCTTCATTCAGCTTATTAACCAACCTACCAACTAAATATTCGTTGTTTCATTTTACAACACGTTTTCATGCTTATTCATGAAGATCCGACTCGGGTCATGGCCAACCCTGGCCCAGCACTAGCTACGTCATTATCCTTATTTCTATGCATAAATCTCAAATTACTTGATATAAACAGAATAGAACCTGAACCGTTTAAAAAAAATAAAGTCTCCATTTTGAAAAATAATGAAAAGAATGAATCTTAAACTAATGTTTATGATACACTATAGTTTGTAATGATAATTGTTCCAAATGTACAATACGATAAGTCGATAACCAAGTGTAAACAATAATAGCCACCGACTAAATTAATTACGGTGCATATAAATATTAGTTTAATTAAACATACTTAATTAATGTCCCTAATCATGATTACTTGGTCCATTGGTCAGCATTGGCCAGCTCATTAACATGCCCATTTCCTTCCCACTTTTAAACTTTCTATTATTGCTAGTTATTAATCGGATTTTCTAATGTATGTCCTATGAGTACAAATTAATCAGTAGATTTTTCAAGAGATCGTCTCTTAATAAATATATGATAGTTTATTGTATAAATTTAAGAAAAAATGGTACTAAAAGTAATATAATAGGTACAAATTATGATTAAAAAATAAAATGAGTATATTTATTATGTAAATAAGTACGAAATTAATTATATGGTACGATCAATGACAATAGGGTCACGAAATATAAATAAAATGGTAAAAAAAATGGTCTTTCAATAATTTATTAAAAGACCGTCTCTTTCAAGTTTAGTGCAAATTAATAAATCGAATATCAGAAAATAAATAAGATATTCTCATGATAAATGTAAGGATAAACTTAGTTTTATTAGTATTTTCTACCAATCTTTTTATATTCAGTTTATTAATATCTGTCCTTAGCATACACATTAAAAAAAACTCATTTCTTAATTAATTAATACAGAATAATTAATAAATTTAACGAATTACATCAAAAACCTTTATCATAATATTTCTATTTCGTCTCAATTATTTATCTACTCGTTTTATTTGTAAAAAATGTTTTCCTCTCAAAGGTAAACAAATGGATAAAACAAAGCTTGTAAAAAAAGAAGAAAATGGTAAGAAATATTTTGACACGTAAAAAATTGCATGCAAATTTTACCCACCAAGTGTTATAATTCTCCTACTATATAGTTCACGTCCCTACTTTCCCCTACACATCTTTCACTTCTCTCAAAAAAAAAAAAAAACCAAAAAAAATCTTTTTCTTCTCCACCATTCTTCGAGGACGTGAATTGTCTCTAAGAAAAGCTGATTAATTACGCGACTCTCCAATAAAATCCCAGGCGGGTTTGAGTCGTCTCTAAGAAAAGCTGATTAATTACGTGACTCTCCAGTAAAATCACAGGTGAGTTTAGGGTAAATCGTCCTAAAAAAAAGCTGATTTATTACGCGACTCTCCAGTCAACTGGTTTCGATCTTTATTCTGGTCCGGCACTGAAAAAATGAAAATTGAAGAAACAAAAACTCCAAAAATCCTACGTTACTTTACACTATCTTTATTTTTTTCAATCCCATTTATTTTATATTTTACCCTACAAACAACCCCTATACCGTCACGTACCCCGGACTCGTCCATACCCGTATCCCACCCTAAAATTAACGGAATTCGGATCAGACCCGGATACCCGACATACGCTTCATACCTCCAACGCCAACTCAACAAAACTCAAAACCCGAAATTACGTCAAATATGGACTACACGTGATTGGGACCGAAAAATTAACGTATTTACGAAATTTTTTAGTGATTTACGAGACGTAGGGTTAATGCATAACGCGTCGAGCGCGTTATGCATTGGTGCGCGCGTGGGGCAAGAGGTTGAAGCGTTACGGCGCGTGGGTGTGAAGGACTCTATAGGGATAGATTTAGTACCGTATCCGCCATTGGTGGTTAAGGGAGATTTTCATAAGCAACCGTTTGAGGATGACCGGTTCGATTTCGAGTTTTCGAATGTATTTGATCATGCGTTGTATCCTGAAATGTTTGTTAAGGAAATTGAACGTACGTTGAAGCCTGGTGGGGTTTGTGTGTTACATGTTGCGGTTTCGAGACGGTCCGATAAGTATTCGGCTAATGATTTGGATGGGGTTGAACCGGTTGTGAGGTTGTTTAGTGGGTCGGATTTGGTTCGGGTTAGGAAGGTTGATGGGTTCGGGTTGGATACTGAGGTTGTTTTTCGAAAGAAGGGTGGTCGTATTGGGTCGTGATTGTAAGCCTATCGGCTATGTTACTCTGACTCGGCGGTAAGTGGAACGGCAATTGGGAAAGTGCTCTTGGGAATTGATTTTGTTACTCGATTATTTATTTATATTTGATTAAAATATCTTTGATAAAGGATATCGAAGGTAAACAGATGGTTAGAATCGAGAAAGAATAGTATTTATGTAATTATATTGGCATAAATTAAATTGAAATTGGTTGAAAAACAACCAATGAAATGGGTATGAATTAGGGTAATTTTCTTGTAAAACGGTTTATTACAGGTTTATGTTAGTGTAATATCGTCTTACAAAAGTATTTGTGCATAATTTTTATATTGAAATGCATGTGAATTCGAGTAATTTTGTAAGACGGTTTTATTACAGCTTTATGTTAGTGTAATGTCGTCTTACAAAAGTATTTGTGCATAGTTTTTGATATTGAAATACATGTGAGTTCGAGTAATTTTTTTGTAAAACGGTTTATTACAACTTTATGTTAGTGTATAATGTTGTCTTAAAAAAGTATTTGTGACTAGTTTTTGATATTGAAGTGCATGTGAATTCGAGTAATTTTCTTGTAAAACGGTTTTATTACAACTTTATGTTAGTGTAATGTCGTCTTACAAAAGTATTTGTGCGTAGTTTTTGATATTGAAATGCATGCATGTGAATTCGAGCAATTTTCTTGTAAAACGATTTTATTACAGCTTTATGTTAATGTAATATCGTCTTACAAAAGTATTTGTGCGTAGTTTTTTTATTTGGAAATTATACACTATAATTAGAAAGGCTTTCATTTTATTAGAATGCAAGTTTTGGAATGCATTTGTGTATTTTCACTTCATTTATTTTCTTAATTAATTAAATTTGTAGATAATTATGGTTTGTAATTTATACGGAAATATTTCCAGTAAAACCGTTTTACTTTTACCTATAAAATCTATTAATATTCGAATTAGCTAACTTGTAATTTTACACTAATACCGATAAACCCGTCTTAAACACGTATCAATATTTATTTATCGATTTGGAAAGTGAATTTTGCCCACATAATGATAACAAATGAACAAAAAGTGACAACCAAAATTGAATTAAATTGTACTTCTTTTTTCCAAATTTAATCATCATACATAGTTGCCTTTGATACCACGGCAACATAATGTTGAAATTATGCATTGTTGCGATCAAATGAGTTGTTAATTGGTAATGCTTCAAATCATTATCATTAATAGAAGGTCCATTACATTACTCCATCCGTTTTCAAATAATTCACGTTTTTATTTTACGAGATAAACCTTTAAATTATAAAAAATACATCAAAAAATTATTTACGAATAACGGTTTAGTTTTAGAATAAATTTCAATATATTTAGTTATATATTTAGAGAAAAACGAGTGTCTTGAAAAGTGAGAAAAATAATTTAAAAAAGAGCAGAGGGAGTATTATATTAGTGCAGTCTTTATGTTCGATTTAGGCTTTATTCTTTTAAATTTAATTTCTCTTAATTTGATTTCAGGTTATTTTAGTTTTGTTTATGCGAGACTTTCGGACAGAATCTTAGTTATCGTCGATCGACGTATATATACAACCGTCTTACACAAATCGAGAATCGAACTAGCTAGCTTAAATGATTAGTTAGTGTTGTTGTATCAAAAACATGATCCGTTGGTTTCGCCGATGAATGAAAGTTTCAAAAACGGGTTAGTTCAAAGACATGCATTAGCTAATTAGCTTGCCATTGTATAGTTAGTTGTTTTAATCGATGCCACTCACGTAATTGGTTGCTTTATTTTCGTAGGAAATAAAAGAGGTTTAATATTGTAAGAAATTGTTATTTTAGTCGGACACTTTAGTTTACTTTAAAAACACTTCTTAGAAATTGTACTCAATTTTAATAAACTCCGAGTCATTTTTATATGATATTAAATTACTATGTAACGAATTTCGAGACTTCTTACCTTGTGACCATGTGACCTTAAAACTGTGAACAAAATAACTTTCAAAATCGACTATTTTTTCCTACCTAAAACCAAGAAGAATTTTTGCTGAATTCTTGTCAATAGGATCAATATACAACTTATTTTGTCGATTTTCAACACAACCTATAAGGTGATATAAGAGATTTTAAATGTGTCTATTTTAAACCGAATACCAATTTTAATATCCTGAGTCATTTTAATATGAAATTAAGGTACTATGGTGCAAATTTCGAGACTTTTTATTACGAGACATCGTCAGCCAAAAACAGTGGATAATAACATTCAAAATCGCATTTTTTGGGCTATTTTAGTACCCGAAATATTTGTTTTTTAAACCGTGTTTATAGACTCATTAAATCCTCTAATAAATATCATAAGCTCGAATTTATCTCAAAACAACGTAGAACAGAATATACAAGTTAATTTGTCTATTTACAACACGACCTTTAACGACCTTTAAATTAATCTTATGGCCTCTAAACGTATGTAATTTAAACCCTACACCAATTTGAACACCGTGAGCCATTTTTATATGGTATAAAGGTATTGTGGTGCAAATTTAGAGACTTTTTATTCCGGGACCCGGTCGGCCAAAAACAATGGATAATAACCTTCGAAATCGCATTTTTTTTGGCTAATTTAGGACCCGAAATATTTTTTTCTTAAACCGTGTTTATAGGCTTAGTGCATCCTATAATGAATATCGGGAGCTCGAAATTATCTCAAAATAATGTAGAAGTATAGAAGTTAATTTGTCTATTTGCAACACGACCTTTAAATTAATGTTAGAGCCTCTAAACGTGTCTATTTTAAACTGTATACCAATTTTAACACTCTGAGCCATTTTTATAAGGTATTATGGTACTGTGGTGCAAATTTCGAGACTTTTTATTTCGGGACCCGGTCGGCAAAAAACAGTTGATAATAACCTTCAAAATCGCATTTTTTTGGCTAATTTAGGACCCGAAATATTTCTATCTTAAACCGTGTTTATAGGCTCATTATATTCTCGAATAAATATCAGATGCTCGAATTTATCTCAAAACAACGTAGAACAAAGTAAACAAGTTAATTTGTCTATTTACAACACGACCTTTAGATTAATCTTATGACCTCTAAACGTGTGTAATTTAAACCGTATACCAATTTGAACACCGTGAGCCATTTTTATAAGGTATAAAGGTATTGTGGTGCAAATTTCGAGACTTTTTATTACGGGACCCGATCGGCCAAAAACAGTGGATAATAACCTTCAAAATCGCATTTTTTTGCTAATTTAGGACCCGAAATATTTTTTTCTTAAACCGAGTTTATAGCCTCATTATATCCTCTAACAAATATCGGATGCTCTGATTTATCTGATAAACAATGTAGAACAGAATTTACATGTTAATTTGTGTATTTCCAACACGACCTTTAAATGAATCTTAGGGGTTCTAAACGTGTCTATTTTAAACCGTATACCAATTTAAACACCGTGAGCCATTTTTATATGGTATAAAGGTTTTGTGCTGCAAATTTCGAGACTTTTTATTCCGGACCCGGTCGGCCAAAAACAGTGGATAATAACCTTCAAAATCGCATTTTTTTGGCAAATTTAGGACCCGAAATATTTCTTTCTTAAATCGTGCTTATAGGCTCATCATATCCTCTAATAAATATCAGATGCTCGGATTTATCTAAAAACAATGTAGAACAAAATATACAAGTTAATTTGTCTATTTACAACACGACCTTTAAATTAATCTTATGGGCTCAAAACGTGTGTATTTTAAACTGTATACCAATTTAAACACCCTAAGCCATTTTTATATGGTATAAAGGTATTGTGGTGCAAATTTCAAGAATTTTTAGTCCAGGACCCGGTCGGCCAAAAACAGTGGATAATAACCTTCAAAATCGCATTTTTTTGGCAAATTTAGGACCCGAAATATTTCTTTCTTAAACCGTGTTTATAGGCTCATTATATCCTCTAATAAATATCAGATGCTCGGATTTATCTCAAAACAACTTAGAACAGAGTATACAAGTTACTTTGTCTATTTACAACACGACATTTAAATTAATCTTATGGCCTCTAAACGTGTGTAATATAAACCGTATACCAATTTGAACACCGTGAGCCATTTTTATATGGTATAAAGGTATTGTGCAGCAAATTTCGAGACTTTTTATTCCGGAACCCGGTCGGTCAAAAACAGTGGATAATAACCTTCAAAATCGCATTTTTTTGGCTAATTTAGGACCCGAAATATTTTTTTTCTTAAACCGAGTTTATAGGCTCAGTGTATCCTATAATGAATATCAGGAGCTCGGAATTATCTCAAAACAATGTACTACATAGAAGAGACTATACAAGTTAATTCGGCTATTTCCAGCACGACCTTTAAATTAATGTTTGAGCCTCTAAACATGTCTATTTTAAACCGTATACCAATTTTAACACTCTGAACCATTTTTATAAGGTATTATGGTACTGTGGTGCAAATTTCGAGACTTTTTATTCCGGGACCCGGTCGGCCAAAAACAGTGGATAATAACCTTCAAAATCGCATTTTTTTAAGCTAATTTAAGACACAAAATATTTCTATCTTAAACCGTGTTTATAGGCTCATTATATCCTCTAATAAATATCAGATGCTCGAATTTATCTCAATACAACGTAGAACAGAGTATACAAGTTACTTTGTCTATTTACAACACGACCTTTAAATTAATCTTATGGCCTCTAAACGTGTGTAATTTAAACCGTATACCAATTTGAACACCGTGAGCCATTTTTATATGGTATAAAGGTATTGTGCAGCAAATTTCGAGACTTTTTATTCCGGAACCCGGTCGGCCAAAAACAGTGGATAATAACCTTCAAAATCGCATTTTTTTGGCTAATTTAGGACCCGAAATATTTTTTTTCTTAAACCGAGTTTAAAGGCTCATTATATCCTCTAAAAAATATCGGATGCTCGGATTTATCTGAAAAACAATATAGAACAGTATATACAAGTTAATTTGTATATTTCCAACACGACCTTTAAATGAATCTTAGGGCCTCTAAACGTGTCTATTTTAAACCGTATACCAATTTTAACACTCTCAGCCATTTTTTAAGGGATTATAGTATTGTGGTGCAAATTTCGAGACTTTTTATTCCGGGACCCTGTCGGCCAAAAACAGTAGATAATAACCTTTAAAATCGCATTTTTTTGGGCTAATTTAGGACCCGAAATATTACTTTCTTAAACCGTGTTTATAGGCTCATTATATCCTCTAATAAATATCAGATGCTCGGATTTATCTCAAAACAACGTAGAACAGAGTATACAAGTTACTTTGTCTATTTACAACACGACCTTTAAATTAATCTTATGGCCTCTAAACGTGTGTAATTTAAACCGTATACCAATTTGAACACCGTGAGCCATTTTTATATGGTATAAAGGTATTGTGCAGCAAATTTCGAGACTTTTTATTCCGGAACCCGGTCGGCCAAAAACAGTGGATAATAACCTTCAAAATCGCATTTTTTTGGCTAATTTAGGACCCGAAATATTTTTTTTCTTAAACCGAGTTTATAGGCTCAGTGTATCCTATAATGAATATCAGGAGCTCGGAATTATCTCAAAACAATGTACTACATTGAAGAGACTATACAAGTTAATTCGGCTATTTCCAGCACGACCTTTAAATTAATGTTTGAGCCTCTAAACATGTCTATTTTAAACCGTATACCAATATTAACACTCTGAACCATTTTTATAAGGTATTATGGTACTGTGGTGCAAATTTCGAGACTTTTTATTCCGGGACCCGGTCGGCCAAAAACAGTGGATAATAACCTTCAAAATCGCATTTTTTTAAGCTAATTTAAGACACAAAATATTTCTATCTTAAACCGTGTTTATAGGCTCATTATATCCTCTAATAAATATCAGATGCTCGAATTTATCTCAAAACAACGTAGAACAGAGTATACAAGTTACTTTGTCTATTTACAACACGACCTTTAAATTAATCTTATGGCCTCTAAACGTGTGTAATTTAAACCGTATACCAATTTGAACACCGTGAGCCATTTTTATATGGTATAAAGGTATTGTGCAGCAAATTTCGAGACTTTTTATTCCGGAACCCGGTCGGCCAAAAACAGTGGATAATAACCTTCAAAATCGCATTTTTTTGGCTAATTTAGGACCCGAAATATTTTTTTTCTTAAACCGAGTTTAAAGGCTCATTATATCCTCTAAAAAATATCGGATGCTCGGATTTATCTGAAAAACAATATAGAACAGTATATACAAGTTAATTTGTATATTTCCAACACGACCTTTAAATGAATCTTAGGGCCTCTAAACGTGTCTATTTTAAACCGTATACCAATTTTAACACTCTCAGCCATTTTTTAAGGGATTATAGTATTGTGGTGCAAATTTCGAGACTTTTTATTCCGGGACCCTGTCGGCCAAAAACAGTAGATAATAACCTTTAAAATCGCATTTTTTTGGGCTAATTTAGGACCCGAAATATTACTTTCTTAAACCGTGTTTATAGGCTCATTATATCCTCTAATAAATATCAGATGCTCGGATTTATCTCAAAACAACGTAGAACAGAGTATACAAGTTACTTTGTCTATTTACAACACGACCTTTAAATTAATCTTATGGCCTCTAAACGTGTGTAATTTAAACAGTATACCAATTTGAACACCGTGAGCCATTTTTATATGGTATAAAGGTATTGTGCAGCAAATTTCGAGACTTTTTATTCCGGAACCCGGTCGGCCAAAAACAGTGGATAATAACCTTCAAAATCGCATTTTTTTGGCTAATTTAGGACCCGAAATATTTTTTTTCTTAAACCGAGTTTATAGGCTCAGTGTATCCTATAATGAATATCAGGAGCTCGGAATTATCTCAAAACAATGTACTACATTGAAGAGACTATACAAGTTAATTCGGCTATTTCCAGCACGACCTTTAAATTAATGTTTGAGCCTCTAAACATGTCTATTTTAAACCGTATACCAATTTTAACACTCTGAACCATTTTTATAAGGTATTATGGTACTGTGGTGCAAATTTCGAGACTTTTTATTCCGGGACCCGGTCGGCCAAAAACAGTGGATAATAACCTTCAAAATCGCATTTTTTTAAGCTAATTTAAGACACAAAATATTTCTATCTTAAACCGTGTTTATAGGCTCTTTATATCCTATAATAAATATCAGATGCTCGAATTTATCTCAAAACAACGTAGAACAGAGTATACAAGTTACTTTGTCTATTTACAACACGACTTTTAAATTAATTTTATGGCCTCTAAACGTGTGTAATTTAAACCGTATACCAATTTGAACACCGTGAGCCATTTTTATATGGTATAAAGGTATTGTGCAGCAAATTTCGAGACTTTTTATTCCGGAACCCGGTCGGCCAAAAACAGTGGATAATAACCTTCAAAATCGCATTTTTTTGGCTAATTTAGGACCCGAAATATTTTTTTTCTTAAACCGAGTTTATAGGCTCATTATATCCTCTAATAAATATCGGATGCTCGGATTTATCCTAAAAACAATATAGAACAGTATATACAAGTTAATTTGTGTATTTCCAACACGACCTTTAAATGAATCTTAGGGCCTCTAAACGTGTATATTTTAAACCGTATACCAATTTTAACACTCTCAGCCATTTTTTAAGGGATTATAGTATTGTGGTGCAAATTTCGAGACTTTTTTATTCCGGGACCCGGTCGGCCAAAAACAGTAGATAATAACCTTTAAAATCGCATTTTTTTTGGCTAATTTAGGACTCGAAATATTTCTTTCGTAAACCGTGTTTATAGGCTCATTATATCCTCTAATAAATATCAGATGCTCGGATTTATCTCAAAACAACGTAGAACAGAGTATACAAGTTACTTTGTCTATTTACAACACGACCTTGAAATTAATCTTATGGCCTCTAAACGTGTGTAATATAAACCGTATACCAATTTGAACACCGTGAGCCATTTTTATATGGTATAAAGGTATTGTGCAGCAAATTTCGAGACTTTTTATTCCGGAACCCGGTCGGCCAAAAACAGTGGATAATAACCTTCAAAATCGCATTTTTTTTGGCTAATTTAGGACCCGAAATATTTTTTTTCTTAAACCGAGTTTATAGGCTCAGTGTATCCTATAATGAATATCAGGAGCTCGGAATTATCTCAAAACAATGTACTCCATAGAAGAGACTATACAAGTTAATTCGGCTATTTCCAGCACGACCTTTAAATTAATGTTTGAGCCTCTAAACATGTCTATTTTAAATCGTATACCAATTTTAACACTCTGAACCATTTTTATAAGGTATTATGGTACTGTGGTGCAAATTTCGAGACTTTTTATTCCGGGACCCGGTCGGCCAAAAACAGTGGTTAATAACCTTCAAAATCGTATTTTTTTAAGCTAATTTAAGACACAAAATATTTCTATCTTAAACCGTGTTTATAGGCTCATTATATCCTCTAATAAATATCAGATGCTCGAATTTATCTCAAAACAACGTAGAACAGAGTATACAAGTTACTTTGTCTATTTACAACACGACCTTTAAATTAATCTTATGGCCTCTAAACGTGTGTAATTTAAAACGTATACCAATCTGAACACCGTGAGCCATTTTTATATGGTATAAAGGTATTGTGCAGCAAATTTCGAGACTTTTTATTCCGGAACCCGGTCGGCCAAAAACAGTGGATAATAACCTTCAAAATCGCATTTTTTTGGCTAATTTAGGACCCGAAATATTTTTTTTCTTAAACCGAGTTTATAGGCTCATTATATCCTCTAATAAATATCGGATGCTCGGATTTATCTGAAAAACAATATAGACCAGTATATACAAGTTAATTTGTGTATTTTCAACACGACCTTTAAATGAATCTTAGGGCATCTAAACGTGTCTATTTTAAACCGTATACAATTTTAACACTCTCAGCCATTTTTTAAGGGATTATAGTATTGTGGTGCAAATTTTGAGACTTTTTATTCCGGGACCCGGTCGGCCAAAAACAGTAGATAATAACCTTTAAAATCGCATTTTTTTTGGCTAATTTAGGACCCGAAATATTTCTTTCTTAAACCGTGTTTATAGGCTCATTATATCCTCTAATAAACATCAGATATCGGATTTATCTCAAAACAATGTAGAACAGAATATACAAGTAATTTTTGTCGATTTACAACACGACCTTTAAATTAATCTTATGGGCTCTAAACGTGTGTATTTTAAACTGTATACCAATTTAAACACCCTAAGCCATTTTTATATGGTATAAAGGTATTGTGGTGCAAATTTCATGACTTTTTATTCTGGGACCCGGTCGGCCAAAAACAGTGGATAATAACCTTCAAAATCGCATTTTTTTTGGCTAATTTAGGACCCGAAATATTTCTTTCTTAAACCGTGTTTATAGGCTCATTATATCCTCTAATAAATATCAGATGCTCGAATTTATCTCAAAACAACGTAGAACAGAGTATACAAGTTACTTTGTCTATTTACAACACGACCTTTAAATTAATCTTATGGCCTCTAAACGTGTGTAATATAAACCGTATACCAATTTGAACACCGTGAGCCATTTTTATATGGTATAAAGGTATTGTGCAGCAAATTTCGAGACTTTTTATTCCGGAACCCGGTCGGCCAAAAACAGTGGATAATAACCTTCAAAATCGCATTTTTTTGGCTAATTTAGGACCCGTAATATTTTTTTTCTTAAACCGAGTTTATAGGCTCAGTGTATCCTATAATGAATATCAGGAGCTCGGAATTATCTCAAAACAATGTAGAAGAGAGTATACAAGTTAATTTGTCTATTTCCAACACAACCTCTAAATTAATGTTTGAGCCTCTAAACATGTTTATTTTCAATCGTATACCAATTTTAACAATTTGAACCATTTTTATAAGGTATTATGGTACTGTGGTGCAAATTTCGAGAATTTTTATTCCGGGACCTGTTCCGCCAAAAACAGTGGATAATAACCTTCAAAATCGCATTTTCTTAGCTAATTTAGGACACGAAATATTTCTATTTTAAACCGTGTTTATAGGCTCATTATATTCTCTAATAAACATCCGATGCTCGAATTTATCTCAAAACAACGTAGAACAGAGTATACAAGTTAATTCGTCTATCTACAACACGACCTTTAAATTAATCTTATGGCCTCTAAACGTGTGTAATTTAAACCGTATATCAATTTGAACACCGTGAGCCATTTTTATATGGTATAAAGGTATTGTGTTGCAAATTTCGTGACTTTTTATTCCGGGACCCGGTCGGCGAAAAACAGTTTATATTAATCTTAGGGCGTCTAATCGTGTTTATTTTATATCGTATACCTATTTTAAGATCCTTAGCCATTTTACATGGTGTTAAGGTACTATGACGCAAATTTCGAGAACTTTTTATTTCGGGACGCGGTCGGCCAAAAACCGTGGATAATAACCTTTGAAATCGCATTTTTTTGGCTAATTTAGGACTCGAAATATTTTTCTCTTAAACTGTGTTTATAGGCTCAGTATATTCTCTAATAAATATCAGATGCTCGGATTTATCTCAAAACTTGTAGAACATAATATATATGTTAATTTGTCTATTTTCAACACGACCTTTAAATTAATCTTAGGGTCTCTAATTATGTCTATTTTATACCATATACCAATTTCAACATCCATAGCCATTTTTATATGGTGTTAAGATACTATGGTGCAAATTTCGAGACATTTTATTCCGGGACCCGGTCAACCAAAAACAATGGATAATAACCTTTAACATCGAATTTTTTGGGCTTTTTAGTACCCGAAATATTTGTTTTTTAAACCGCGTTTTTAGTCCCAGTATATGCTATAATGAATATCGAATGGTCGGATTTATCTCAAAAACAACATTGAACAGAGTATACAAGTTAATTTGTCTATTTTCAACAGGATCATTAAATTAATCTTAAGGTCTCTAAACGTGTATTTTAAACTGTGTAATAATTTTAACACCCTGAGCCATTTTTATATGGTGTTATGGTAATATGGTGCAAATTTCTAGACTTTTTATTTCGGGACCCGGTCGGCCAAAAATTGTGGATAATTACCTTGAAAATCACATTTTTTGGCTATTTTAAACCGTGTTTATAGGCTCATTATATTCTTTAATAAATATCGAATGCTTGGATTTATATCAAAACAACGTAGAATAGAGTATACATATTAATTTGTCTATTTACAACACGACCTTTAAATTAATCTTAAGGCATCTAATCATGGCTATATAATACCGTATACCAATTTTAAAATCTTTTGCCAATTTTACATGGTGTTAAGATACAATGGTGCAAATTTCGAGACTTTTTATTCCGGGCCCCGATCAGCTAAAAATCGTGGATAATAACCTTTAAAATGGCATTTTTTTGGCTAATTTAGGACTCGAAATATTTTTCTCTTAAACTGTGTTTATAGGATCATTATATCCTCTAATAAATATCGATTGCTCGGATTTATCTCAAATCAATGTAGAACAAAGTATACAAGTTAATTTCTTTATTTCCAACACGATAATTAAATTAATCTTAGGGTCTCTAAACATGTCTATTTTAAATCGTATATCAATTTAACACCCTTAGGGTCTCTAAACATATCTTTATTAAGGTACAATGGTGCAAATTTCTAAACTTTTTATTCCGGGACCCAATCGGTCAAAACCGTAGATAATAACCTTCAAAATTGTTTTTTTTTGCTATTTTAAAATATGAAATATGTTTTTCTTAAACCTTGTTTATAGACTCATTATATCTTTTAACGAATATAGAAGTACTATGGTGTGTCAAGAGGGGTATTTTCTGCAATCAATGAATATAGAAGTACTATGGTGTGTCAAAAAGGGGTATTTTCTGCAATCCCGAGACATAGTGAATATCGGATGTTCAAATCTTTCTCTAAGACCATCCCCAAGCAAGGTCATGAGGTAGGTCATGACCTTGTTTGGTCATGGTTAATGGGTAATTAAAAGAATTAATTGGTGACCAAATTCATTAATTTGTGACCTTATGACCAACCAAGGTCAATTTGTGACCTTTGGGAAAAAATAATGACCATATTTGTGACCACTTATGTGGCCACTTGTAATTGGTTGAAAAATAAAAAAACAATAAAAACATTAATTAATGGTTGAATTTTCAATGATTGAGAAGGATTTAAAGTGAAAAATGATTGGGTTGATAACCTAGGTCGTGACCTTTTGCTTGGGAGTGTAAAGGTAGGTCGAGATAATTAAGATGTAATTAACGGTAAAACCGGGTCGTGACCTAGTTAGCGTGACCACTGCTTGGGGATGGTCTAAGCAGCGTAGAAAAGAATACTTCTATTACCCCGAGACATAATGAATATGGAAGTAGTATATAACAAACCGCATGTTAATTCTATTAACCCGAGTCATTTTTTTATGGTATAGAGGTACTAATGATGCGAATTTTCGCAACTTCTTTTTGCAGGACCAGTCGGCCCAACACCATGGATAAAATAACCTTTAGAATCTACGGATTCAACCATACTGAAATGTTATCCCAACGCCGTGGATACAATAACCTTTAGAATCTACGGATTTAAACCATCCTGAAACCTTATTGTATTTGTAAAAGTCGATAGGACTAACCACAACTAATTCAGGCAAAATTGGAGAGGTAAGCAAGAGTTCCCCTCGTAAAGTCCAAAACAGTAACAATTGTGAAAGTAGTGTTGAAATAACCGAAAACTGAGGTGTAAGGAACAAGCTTGAATACCATCACTGCATTCACGAGTCTGGTAGGCTGTCGGGAACAAATTCAGGTGGCTCACTCTCACCGTCTTCCATTTGTGACTGTGAAGCTGCTAGCTTGGCATTCTTGAATCGCCTAGAGCTTCTTAGTACCGATTTTATATCCTGATCCTTGAAGGCTGACAAGCTGCATGATATAGTAAATTAGTACAAATCCCAAATAAGACTGACCCCTTTGAGATTGCCGAGCTATGGATTAATGGTCGCATCAAATCCACCATGTTCTTCCTTGGTATATTTGAAAGTTGAAAGAAAAAAAGAAAACCGAGTTTTTGAATTCAACACTTACTTCAAGCTCGTCTTCTCCCTTGCACTTCGACTACCATCAGATTCTGGTAAGATGCAAGCAAAAACAGAATTAAATACGCTGTTTCAAGTGTCAGCACGGCAATGAGGCACTGGATACCAATTGGCCAACCTCGAAACACTGACAAGATGATTAATGATGGATGGGAACTTACTTTGTTGCGATGTCACCACATCTCCTTTGCTTTCTCCCTCAGAATAATCAGATGAGTAATCAAAAGATGATAAATCATCAGGGGTTCTAGTGCTGCAATTTGAACCATTTCTGTCGATTTCACCATCAGAACTGTCACTATACAAACCCCCAAATAACCCTCCTGAAATAGGCGGCAATTGTTTCTTCTGTGGTACGGAACTCACAGGTAAAACCACATTTTTGTTTGAAGGTGTTTTAAACGAGGTCTCCTGATTCTTCTTGGTTGAAGGTGTTTTAAACGAGGTCTCCTGATTCATCTTGTTTGAAGGTGTTTTATGCGAGTTCTCCTGATTCTTCCTCTTTTGAACCTCCTTCAAGTTTTTTCCCATATGGGTCTTGCCCGATTTCCCAGAAATCAAACTCGATGTTCCAGAAGACTTAACAGGGGCATTTTGACCAGTTTCCCCTACCCGGGTGTTCACAGTATCACTTCGAGGAACTTGAGAGGCCGTAACTTCTTTCAAACTTGTTGATTCTGTCGGGTTCTTTTCCTTTGACTCAGCAACTGCAGAGGTAGCCACATCTTTATCCTTTACCTTCTGCTTACTTACTCGCGGCTTTTCTGGAATCTTTGTCTCTGGTAAACTAGATGAGACTTCTACCACCTATTCAAAAGAGAATTTACACAGAAAAAATGAAGTTGGTCAACATCCTTTTGACGGAGTAGCACATAACACTAGCGTAACACCTTGTCCGAGTAAAGGCAGGGGGACTGGAATCGGCAGAATTTTTCTTTACATAAACCCTTAAGGAGACTATATAATACTTACTGTTTTCTGTGTTTTGGCCTCTAACTGTTGCTGCACATGTAAAATGGAGTTGCTGTTTTCAGAATTAGAATGCTTTCTTTGCGCCCCCTTTTTAGGCTTAACACTTGAAATTTTCCCATTGACTTCAGGAGTACTGACTTGAGGCTGAAAGGACTCAACACCAGTCGCCTTCACCAACTCGGCTTCAGGAACATCACTCTGAAGTTGTTGGTTGACCAGAGAGGTTCTTTCACTTTCATAACCCTTCTCCACGGCCATCAAGTTTGATGAAGTATGGATAGACGAGGGCTGATCTGGCTTATTCAGCTTCGAATTATTTTTTGTCTTCTGGACAGAATTTTCATTCAAATGTCTAGACTCGCCGTCTTTTAACTCTGTTTGCTTCTTATTGACACTCAAACTTGTAACATCATCAGCCTGCCAAAACACGGACGGGCATTTATAAGCATTCAAAAAAAACACAAAAACTTTATGCAACACTGCTACATGAGAGACCGTTTCATACTAGACTAACCAAAAGGGAATGACCCTGTCATTAACTCATACTTACTGTTTTCTTTGTTTCCGCATCTTGCTGTTGCTTCATGTGTAAAATGGAACTGCTATTTTCAGAAGCAGAATGTTTCCTTCGTACCTTTTTGGGTTTGGTTGCTGTAATTTCCCCGTTAACTTCAGGGGTACTAAGTTGAGGATGAATGGATTCAACACCAATCACCTTCACCGCCCCGGCTTCTTGAACATCACTTTCGTAGCCTTTTTCCACAGCAATCAAGTTAGGTGAAGTATCCATAGATGATGGCTGATCGGGTTTCTTCCGCTTAGACTTTTTTGTTGTCTGCTCTACCAGATTTCTCATATCGGTTTCTTGCGAATAAACCTTTTGCTCTTCACCTTCATTCTTTTTACTCTTTTTCGTCTTCTTACTTGGCTTCGACTTATCCACTTTAGTCTCTTCTGTTACATTAGCTGACTCGGGATTTTGTTCAGGTTTGCTAATGTCAGCTTGTTGCAATATTTCAGCAACATCCAGCCTTGAGTCATTTAAATCTTGATCAGTTTCCGTGGTTTTGTGTTTCTTTTTCTTAGCAATATTGCCAGTTTCCAGAATTTCTTCTTCTGCGGTTATTTTGCTATTTGATTCTCTTTCACATGCCGCTTTCTCACTGTCCAAAGCAGTAACATCATATTGAATACTCTTAAGCACTTGCGGGCTTAAATCAACTCCATCGACATCTTTTGTATTTGTCTTCATGGTTTTTTTGGCTCGGGGTTCACGACCGACTTCTTTGAGAGTCTCACCTGAAGTCATGCTTTCCCCTACATAATAGTCCGTTGTTAGTCTAATACAGTCGTACAGAATTACAAATATGGTTATCAATGAGTAGAAAATTAAGCACCTTTCTGGTGTTCGCTCTCGGCTTTACTTGATCTTCTTTTCTTAGATGCTTTCCTAGGCTCGGTATTTTTCTTCAACTCTGACGACATCAAAGGAGCATCTTCCTTGTTTACCTCCTCATGTCGAGACAAAAGGAACTTTGAATCATCAGTCCGCCTCAGGGGTGTCTCCTCAATTGAAGTATTAATTCTGTCAGATTCCCTCCCAGCAGCACCATCATAAGGCATAACATCAGGCCCTTCACGTACCTTCACGGAATCGATTTTGTCAACTCCATCACCATCACCACTCTTCTTATTTTTCCGGGATTCACCTTCCAATTCAGATGAGGCACCATGAACATGACGAGCTGTGCTGGGATGACTGTATCTCATTTCCTCCGTCCTCACTTCACCCTCGGTAGCAGTTTCAACAACTTTAGATGGAAAATTAACTGAAGCACCATCATTCTTCTGCAGATCATCCTTTTGGTTGACTGGCTGCTTTGCCTCAAGAGGTTCTCCCTCAAAACCAGACACTAAACCTTTAGTTTCCAACAAAGATTTGTCAACAGCAATGATGTTCTCAATCTTGTGAACATTCTCAGCAGGTAAGCTAGATGTCAATGCAAGAGACGAATCTTCATTATTATCTTTTTCCGTCTTTCTCTTTTTATGCCTCAAACTCTTTCCGGCTACAGGACTACCGATATTTGATCCTGTTTCCACCGCTTTGCTTTCATAATCCTTAAATGGATCATTTGGTAGGTTCGAGACATCGTCGTGAGTGGTCAGTTGGGGTTCTGATATAGGATCGGAATGGGTTTTCCGTGGCTGACCAAGAGAGGCCTTATCAACATCGGCAAAAACAAACCAAGTATCAACCTCATCAAAAGCTGTTCTTAATAGCATTCTTTCCGAGAAGCGATAGTACTTCTGATCTCGCTTAACCTGTCAAGTATTCATATATAAATGAGGACTAGCAAAATTCTTTTGTAACAGTTTACTTTTTAGTTATTTAGACATTAAAGCAACTCAATTTCCAACCATAGGCGAAGTTTTTTAGTTTTTTACATGTGACTCCGACTCTTCGACGCGGTATTGTGTCTGACACGGCTATTTTGGGTCAATTTTCCTATTTTGTGGTCTAAATTGAAGTGTCAAAGTGCCGTGTCGTGTCGGCCACCGATACGTGTCTTGACACGTAACACGGCCGTTAAGTGAAGTGTCGGAGTAACATAGGTTTTTACTAAGCATCACTCCTAAACTCCTAATGCACGAACAAAGACAACAAAATTTTTAGTACACTACAAAACAATCAAGACGGTACATGTTTAGAACAATTGTTTGTTTTAACATGGACAAAAACCATCAAGCATCTAGCCCTGTTTTTTTTTTCCGCACATTTCGGTTATAACTAACTATTTTTTTAAGACAATGGAAAAATACTGAGCAAGAGAATATAACCTTAAGCGCACTAATCTTGATTTCGCCCAATTCTGGAAAACAGTCAGCATGCTCCCTCACAATTCGTTCTGCAACTCAAAAATTATTTATGTCAACACATACGATATACATGTGTACACTTCTCCAATAATCGAAGAGAATGTTTTTCTTGAATAACTAATTGACATACTGCAGCAGCAAGCCAACACCACTACCCCATTGCCTCAAAAAGGCTTCAGTATGCAACCTTTTCCAGGCTTTAATAACATAAGTATCGGCCAATTGGTACTTCATGATATAAGAAACAAAGCGATCAATAACCAAATTTCCATAGCCAACGAAAATGAAAAACAATCCATTATAGACTCAATTGTTTACCTGAGCAAGGTAAGTAAGCAAATGAATACAGCGAACACCCAAAATCAGAATTCAGGAACAATTTCTCAACAATGGAAAATTACTTCGTACAATGGGTGAATCATCACTACAAAGTTCATACATAACTTAAAACCCTAAATTCATAGAAGGGTAAATCAAAGATTACAGTGGAAGTAACCCAATTCGTAAAATGGGGTAAAACGTACCTAGTTACCTACACAAGTTAGTAAATCTCTTGCAAGACGATTACACCCAACATCAGAATTAAGGAACAAAATTCTCAACAATGGAAAATTACTTCGTACAATGGGTGAATCATCACTACAAAGTTCATACATAACTTAAAACCCTAACTTGGTAGAAGTGTAAATCAAACATTATTCGTAGGTAAATAAATCTTCTGCGAGACGGTCTCACATTATATTATACATCACTCATTTGGCCACCACCCCATGCAGTCAGAAGACTCACAACTACTTAGTAGAAACGAATCGATTCGTAACGATATCATGAGACCGTGTTATATAAGAACGATAAAAACCATGCAACATAGTTCATACTTCATAAATCATACATCATACATAACTTAAACCTAAATTATATCAAAAAAGGATAAATACCCAGTTTACAAAACCCCATGATTAAAAACAAAAGGAAATTGAGAAACGAGAGAAAATATTAGACCTTTGAGGAGGGAGAAGGAGGAAAAAGGTGAAATAAGAACGATGATGTTAGTGTCTATATTTGTATCAACGAAAACTGCTTTGACTTGTTGTTCATCATCATCTTCATCTACATCTTCATGGTGTTGGTTTGATACGTCGTCGTTTCGCTTGCGTTTCGCCATTGTTGAGAATTTCAGGTGTGACAGGGTTTTAATGGCGGCAGACAGAGAGACTTGGAATTGTTGAGTGAAAGTGTTATAAAGGAGGAGATTTTATTTTTGAGAACGTCAAACGACGCCGTTTTATTAATGAAAAAGAAAAAAGATTATGTCTAGTTCTTGTTCATACCCACCGGCCACCGGTTTTAACCAATTAGAGAATTATACAACCAGATTATAAATCTGGTAGTATAGGTTTCGAGTTTTATAACAAAAAATTTGAGCTTATATATGTATTTTTATGAACTTTACTAGTGTAATACCCGTGAAAATCACAGGGTTATTAAGTTCAACTTTGTAAAGCATATGAATATATGATCAATTACCGTACTTAGGTAATCTAATAACAAATTTCCAAAGTAGATAAAAAAATATATAAATAATCGTATATTAAACTATATTTAGAAAATTTATTGAAAATTAAATATTGCAAAAAGTTATAAAAATGGTAGATGCAATTTTATGCGTTATTAAAATAGTAGCTTTTATAAAAATATTGTCAATTAAGTGTGAAGTAGTCATAAAACTTTGAGTTCTTTTAATAGAAGTAAAAAGTCGATAATACGACAAAGTAATATGTGATTTATTTTTAAAAAATCATTAAATATTATACGTTTGCCTTATCACTTGAGAAAGCGTAATCTATACATCGGAAATGGAAAATTATTAATTTTTAGCAAAATACGTTTTAAAAAAATGGTTTCACGTAACTTTAATCTGTAATTTAATTAAATTATTTAACTTAAATAAACGGAATACGGTATTCCGAAATTAAGTATAATTATTAAACCCGACCATAGACAAACTCGAATACAATAATTTTAAAGAAGAAAACAAAAATGAAACCGTGATTAAAGACACGGTATACACTATACAAAGTAGATCCAATACGGTATTGCAATAATACTCGTTTATGGATTTAGTGTGGCTATCTTGGTCATCATGAACCTTGAGTTAATACAAATACTTCTTTTTTATTTAGAATAGACTCGTGCTATATCTGCAGTGATTCATTATTTGTCATATTGAATTGTATTCTCAGATTCGAAGTTAATGAATTAATACGGAGTTGTCGATAGTTAATTAATATGAAAATAGTATATTACTCTTTTTCAAAGTGAATCAATAGTTAAGAACATGTCAATGACGACAACTAAAATTTAGCACGGTTCTAATACTCCACACATGTAGGTCTATAACTCGATCTAACCCCGATCTGACCTGCCAATTAACCTGACTCTTGAAAAACATACACCATACGCGAACTAATTAAACATTGACGTGCACACGACTACAAATATTTTATCTAAAACATTAAAAACTGTGTATTTACATACTAAATAGCATAATGTTATGTTACCCATTGAATTATAATATGATTATAGAGCTGTCACCTATACAAAATTTAATGTTGACTGTTTACAAGAAAAATAAAGCATGATTATAGTAATAATGATTATTAATTATTAATATGTATATTAATTAATATTGACAAAGATTATAGACTGCATATTTATTATTATGGAAAATTAGTTTATATCAAGCAGTCATCCGAGTTGCTAATATTTGGAAAGATGTGTGTTTTTATTTCTTGAGCCGTGTAATCATTAGTAGCCAAAGATTATACACTGAATATTAGCAACTAAATTTTTATGGAAAATTAGTGAGACAAAATTAGTTTATGGAATATTAATATGTATATTAATATTTATTAATATTTATATTTATGGAATATTAATATGTATATTAATATTGACAAAGATTATACACTGCATATTTATTATTATTTATTATGGAAATTTAGTTTACATCAAGCAGTCAACCGAGTTGCTAATATTTGGAAAGATGTGTGTTTTTATTTCTTGAGCCTTGTAATCATTATTAGCCAAAGATTATACGCTGAATATTAGCAACTAATTTTGTTATGGAAAATTCCGAGATTACAATCTTTTACTATCAATCAATATTAGTCAATATTCAATATTAGCAACTCATTTTTATGCTTACACGGCTCAAGCAATATGAATGTTGTTTATAATAATAATAAATAAATAATAATATTATAATATTTATAATATTTAGGGAATCTCGGTATAATATTTAGGGAATCTTGGAATGATAATAATAATATAATAATAATAATAATTTATAATATTATAATATTATAATACATAACATAAATTGAGGGTTCTCATTGGTCCACGAAACTGATTTATGTGAGAGTGAATGTGAGCGAGCGAAAGAGTGAACGGTGGAATATTAGCGCGCCACGTATACGGTTATACATTTTGCTTTTATAGTAATAATGATGATTGAAAAGAATCTTAGCGTCGTTATAAAAAAATTGTAATCAAACTCAAAAATACATATAAAACCTCAAATATTTTAATTTAACACTAAAAAATTATAGTACAAGAAAAAATTGTTAAAAGCTCAAAAAAATTACATATAAGCTCGATTAGATTTGTATTAAATGTATGATGCTTATATACATCTGAATGTATAATTTTGTTTGTGCGTCTTCACTTAAACGACAATTCTGATGGTCAATTAAAATAGAAGTAAAAATAAAAGGATTTTTTTTAAACACTATTTGATAAAAAAAAAAAGTTAATAATGGATAGTTTTCTAAATTACATAATAATAATAATAATAATAATGTTATAATGAAGTGGTGATAACAAGAACTAAATTTGAAACGAACTCGTCGAATCGACGTTGTAATATATTTTGTGACCATTTTTGTTCTGTAAGCGATGATTTAATATAAATTTTTTAATTCACATCTATATAGTCTTAAATATGACTTTATAACACAATTATTACATATGCAAATTAAATTTGTTAACAAAAAAAGAAAGTTATTTTACTACTTTACTTTAAAAGTTATTTCCAAAGATAATTAAATTTAGAAGGAGATAATAATTAGTATACAAACTAATCTCAAATATTTACATTTTTGTATATATAGTAGCAATTTTTTTGAAAGCTTACCCGTGCAATTTGCACGGGTTTAAGACTAGTGACTTTTGAAATCATAGGCCAACATCGAAAAATTAGAAGAAATAAAAGCACAATTCAATTATATGGAAACTCAATTGAATAAATTTAATACTACTCCGTAGTTCAAATTTCCGTCATAAATCAACCCAACTAGTACAGAAAACACAGAAAATAAAACATTACCCCGGTGTATCAAAGGCTCTCTCACCTATGACAAACTAAGGGGTTATAAAAGCTGAAAAAACCGAAATTAATTTATTTCCTGCAAATTTTCTAATTTTTTTTTTACTGTAAATTAAACATTGCGCCGAGATTAGATGCATATTTCGACTGGCTTCTTCTGTAGGCCTTCCTCTAATCCCTCTTCCTCGAATCCTTAATTTGTCCTCTCTTTCGGATTTTAAGACAGAATCTAAGACGCCAAGCATCAATGATGAACTCTGGCACGCAGGACGCTACTCCCCACAGCAAAGAATGGGGCCAGTACGGTGTGCAGCGAGGCTCGTACCCAATGTGGCGGATCCCGGCCTTGGCGTAGCCTTCTGTTGACGGGACAAAGAATGATGATCGCTTGATGGAGGCCATCTTAGTTGCTACGTATAATGGGACCTGTAACCAAGATGCATTCAAATCGTCAACTTTTCAACTCTACTGATGGAAAAAATAAGTCGTCTTGGAATGATATGTCACGTAGCCGCACCATAGCTTAGAAAAACGATGAAAGAGTGAGAAAAAGTGAACGAGACTAGGCCCTGCTTGGCAAACGGCATAAGCAGATTCATAATAGCAGATAACGTTGGCATAATACGGTTAGTAGATTTTAAATGCAGGTTTGACTATTAGATTAAATTAATAGATTAAAAAAGGTTGTTTGGTAAATAGCAGATTATAGGATAATTAGAACGATTTCATGTATAAATTGAATATGCTAATACAATATGCTGCTAAAAAAATAGTAGATTCCGACCAATATGTTGTCCGAATATGCTGTTAACCAAACACATGAAAATAGTAGATTAATTGGTCAACCTACTAATTATGCCGGAATCTACTAGTTTGTTTCAATATGCTGTGGTAAACAGTGCCTACATCTCCGGCCATAATAGTTATTTATCCGGTTAATCTTCAAAGGTTTCACCGTATTTTACTCAAACACGGTTCAAAGGGTTGGACTTGGCTACTGTATGATGAGATTGTCGAAGTTTTGGGACTAAAATGAAGTATCGGAAACTCGTATGAACTGTTCAAGTAACATCAGTTTTATGCAAGACATGTTAACTGTTAAGCTAGTCGCCAACCTCGTAAAGAAGTCTACAACTCCGACAAAAACATGAACCAACCCTCGCAGATTCACAGAACATCAAGAGGTAAAGGCGCATAATTCGATGTCACCTACACCTACAAGTCGGGGAAAAACATGAAAAAACTCCAAAACCGACTACTGCAATAATGTAGCTTAATCTTACAAGAAAAGAACATCGAAATCAAACATCAGAGTGATCGGGTCCGACTTGTTAACATCAAGTACTAAGATTTTACTGAAGTCGCATCCAAGATCTAACTTCCCAATACCGATTCAGAGGTGAAAACTGTAATTAAATTGGCTTGAAACAGCATAAACATACAACAGCAGCAAAACCCTAATTATTCATCATGTTATAATTTCAATTGCAGTCTACAGAACATCGAAATCAAACATCCAAGATCTAACTTCCCAATACCAATTCACAAGAGGAAACTGTAAGTAATTTGACTTCAAACAGCATAATCATACACAGTTTGGGATCGGCTCACATGAATCATCATCTACAGCTTAAACATACATGATCCTAAACAAAAGTACTAAACAGAAATTACCTGGCACTGAACATCAATCCCCAAGTTCCTGTATTCCACATACAAACACCTCGAAAACTGATCAACATAACTGCAAAAACAACAAAAACCAACCACCAAGAACCAAACTTTACACATCTAATCTCCAATAAACTCAATCAAATCTTCTGTAAAGCGGTTTTACACTAATACAGTTGTAGAACAGATCCAAACACAACCCTAATAGTGTAAACCCACCTAAAAAAACCTGGAAAAAACACAGAAAAAGCAGTTTTACACTAATATAGTTGTAAAACGGATCCAAACACAACCCTAATAGTGTAAACCCACCTACAAAACCTGAAAAAACACAGAAAAATCGAGTAATTCTTACGCTTTAGTCGCAGCATAAACCGAATAAAGAGGATCAGAAGGAATAACAATGGCAGCACCAGAACCAATATTAACAATAGCACCTTTTCTCCTCTTAATCATATTAGGTAAAACAACATGAGTAACTTTACTAATCCCTTCAACATTAACCTTAATTAAATTCTTAAGTAAATCTTCTTCAACTTCATGAAAATATCTAGCATAAGGATAAGAAACACCAACATTATTAATCAAAACACCAACATCTAATCCATCAATGGCTTCCTTAATTTTCACAACACCTTCATCTAAATCACCAGAAAAGTCAACTACTACAGTTTTTACCTCAACATTTGGGAATTTACCCTTAATTACTGCAGTAACATCAGTTAATTTTTCAGGGTTTCTACCAATTAATACAAGATTAAGACCTTTTTTAGCTAATTGAATTGCAAACCCTTTTCCTATACCATCAGTTGGACCCGTTACTACTGCCCATGACCCGTATTTCTTTAGATTCTTTCCGGGTCTGAGGAAACTGACGTAAACCCATTTGAGAACAGTGAAAAGGGTTTTTAAAACTGTGAAGAAACCTAGGATTAGTAGAAAAAGGATGTATTTTGGTTGGGACATTAGTTGGTGGAATACACAGACCGCCATTGTTGTTATCGATGGAGGTCTGTGAGATTATCGATAACAGTGTATAATCTCCTCGTCGCGGTAATTCAGAAATGAGATGGATCTGGATGAAGGAAAGGGAGGACTATGAAAATGGTTGTGAAAGTTGATGGTGTATTTAATTTGCACAGAATTATGGTGGAAGTGGTTGGAGGTTGTTTGCTGTTTTTTCCGGCAAATTCTTATTTAAGATTGATATATACTCCGTATTCGTTTTAAATAATAAACGGGTGAAATTAATGAATTGGAGAAAATGTAGAATGTTTTGCCGTTTTGAGTAGATTTGGTAAACGGTTTAATCGGGTCGGGTTAGATTAGGAGCTAGGACAATTCGGTAGAGTCGTTTTTGGGTTTGTAAGAGTTTGAATCAGATCGGGTCATTTCGAGTTTAGGTATTTTTAGGCAAATATTTCGAGTTATTTATGAAAAAATATTCGATTCGGGTTAATTCAAATTCTGCTCACACACAAGTCTTGAATCCGGGAGTCGGGTTGGATCTTAAACTCATTAAGGTCGGTTTAATTTTGCCAGTTTTACTCCAACTAATGGCGAATTCTTATCACATTTAATTATACGAGGTAGTACATGTCTTGATGATCCGTTTTACACTTAAAACGGCTATTATCGTATTAAGAAAGAAAGACTAGTTGGTTTGCAAATAAGTTTGTTAATTGGTTAATTAAGAGAGTATTTAATATGGAGAGAATGAAGGTGTGAGTTGTTGGAAGTTGTTTACTGTTTTTTTTTCTTGTTTAAATCAAAAAAGTGATTTAATTTGCTAACATGGGGACAAGTCGGACAACTGCACAAGAAATCAAGTACGGTGTCACAAACTCACTAGTCACAAGGGTAAGTCCAAAACTGTTTACGAGTCGTCTCGTTCATTTAACAAGATTTTTACACTCCATCAAATTAACGAATATAAGTAGGCTAAAAATCGATCTCAAATCCGAATCACATATTTAAGGTGAGCCTAGACGACTAGCTCAGGCCCTGTACAAGCTCGCAACGATCACTTCTGCAATGAAGGCAAGAGAGGATGGAGATCCAATAAGAAAGATTGGAAACTTTTTTTTTTCTTGTGACAACAAGAAAGATTGGATCTTTGGAATCATTTACACGTTTAAAACTCTAGATCATTTTCAATAATAGTGAGTTTTACGTGAATTTGCGATAAAATCGTCTATTATTTTTCATAAGGTATAACCGAGGTGATTTTTCTTTGTAGGTTAAGGTGCACATGTTCTAGTATTTTAAGTAGAGTTGAATTTAATTCCTTTATTAGTTAGTAATAGCTCATGATAATAATTTTTTATGAAGTTTTTTTAATTAAACATGTTAAGCTTGCCACTATAATTTTATAGTACGAGTTATTAAAAAAACGAATTATACTTTCATTAACTTAATTTTTAATCTCATCCGAATCATTATAATAATAATTAGTAGTAATAATAATAATAACTATTATTATTATTATTATTATTAGGTCATCAATTAAGCCAACTCATTTTTTTATTCATGAACCTCAAAATAAATGGGTCGTTGAAGATTGGTGACCTAAATTACCTAAACACAGAGTAGGCAAGTAGCTTACAACATTTATGAGCAACAAGGTTTTACACATACACATAATTAACCTTCACAGTTTCCGATTTAAGACGGATAATATCCATCTTAAGTTTAATACGGGTCAAATACATACCAAACTACTCCATTTATTGTCTTTATTACTACCATATTGCAATATTTGGCCCGTCTTAAAACTTAAGACAGATAGTACCCAATCAAACTTGTCAAAATATTCATATATGGTTATTCGCGAAAGTTGTAATTAGCGCCCTTAAGTTTACATTATATGAGACGGTATAAACCCATATTCGTGCCCATGCCGAGTATGGAATTGATACTCATATTCATGTCGTGTCGTGTCAAACTAAAATTGGTCATGACTCATGAGTTGTGACTTGTGACGTGTCAGAAGCTTGGGACGGACGAACCGTGACCATTTAACGATAAAAAGTAATCATTATCTAATAAACGAGAATTTATAGATCGTTATTTAATATAAAAAAATGGTCGCAATTTCTCCGTCATAATCCTCGTAAAAGCGATCAGCTCCTATCATTGTTTAGTCCACTTAGCTCTTCTTTGAATGCCAACAGAAAGCCTCCAAGCATCAAGGTAAGCCTTTGGAACAAAGCTAGTGGCACACCATTGAAGGTAATGTGCCCAATAAGGACAACACCTTGCCTCAAACCCGATCCACCTGACCGCAGCTGCCGCGTAATCCTCTGCCGTGGGCACAAATAGGGACGACCCGTTGACTAATGCCACTTCAGACGCCATTTTTGTTGCGACATAAAGAGGTACCTTCAACAACAACAACAACATCATAGCCTTAGTCCCAAAATGCTTTGGGGTCGGCTGACATGAATCATCCTTTGGAACTGTCCAGGGTGAACAAGTCGACAAGAGAAAAAAATAAAGAAAAGAAAAAAAGAAACGGAAGTGAAGTGAAACCGAAAATGAAAGATAAAGGGGTTTTACAGATATTAAATCGAACTTATCACATGTATAAAAACCAAAAAATAAATCAGGAATAAAGTTTAAAGTAATTTTCAACGGTGAACACAAAAATATCGATTTGGAAGGTTATTACGATTTACGACAGCATTTTATGACAGAATCAAACAGAAGATAAAATCGATTCTCGCCTTCTCGGAAAGTAAATTTACCTGACACTGCACATCTATCCCTAGGTGCTTGTACTCCACATGCAGGCTTCTTGAGAATCGATCAATATAACTGCACATGAGTAACGATAGATGAGACGATTTCATGTGACGGTTCATGTTAAACGATTTCATGTGACGGTTTGAACGAAAGTGTAGACAATTTCGAGTTAACGAGGATAAAACTTACGATTTAGTAGCACCGTAAATGGCATAAAGAGGATGAGAAGGCACGACGACAGAAGCACCGGAACCAATATTAACAATAGCGCCTTTCCGTCTCCGAAGCATCCCTGGTAAAACTGCCTTAGTAACTCCCATTGTTCCTTCCACATTTACCCTTATAACTTTCATCCAAACCTCTTCACTAACCTCATGGAAATACATCGGTTTAGGGTACGATATCCCGACATTGTTCACCAAAACACCGACATCTAACCCTTCAACAACCCTCTCAATTTCCGTGGCAATGTAAGACATGTCCTCTGACAAGTCAATGGCTGTCGTAATGACTTCAATATGAGGGAACCTTTGCTTAATCTCGGCCGAGACTAATTCCAGTTTAACAGAACTTCGACTCACGAGGACGAGGTTTAAGCCTTGGGTAGCGAGTTGGAAGGCGAAAGCCTTCCCAATCCCATCAGTCGAGCCCGTGACTAGTGCCCAAGAACCATATGATTTCTTAAGATCTTTCGCGGGTTTAAGGAACCCCGTGAATACCCATTTCAAGACGGAGACGGAGTTCATGACAATGTGCAAAAGACCTATGTAATAGAAGAAGGAGATCCATAGAGGATCTTTGAAAGCTAAAAGCATGGTGTTTTTCTTAGTTTTAATGAAGTGTTAATTAATTCTATATATAAGGAGATTTAATGATGATGAACCCTACCATGTGGTTGATTAGTGATGTTAATCACATCAAAACCTACTAATCTGGTTTAAGCAACTTTTTGATGGGACTTAAATTGAAATAATGTCTGCATTTATATACAAAAGTAAGTAGGGCAAGAAAAGTGAGTTTTTTTGTAGGCTAAGTTGAAAGGAATTACCGAAAATGGTTCCACGAAGGACACAAAGAAAGTCGTTCAGTCGCACAGCGAGATGCCAGTTGCCCTCTTGAGCGACTTGGCTCAAGTCGCTCAACTATAGGGCGACAACTAGGCTCTGAAGACGCTGTGCGACGGGCAACTTTCTTTCTGTCCTACGTAGACCCATTTTCGGTAATTTTTTTAAACTCCGCCTCTTTGTTTGCCTATCAACACCATTTAAGGAAAAAAAAAACTTGAGAAAAGTTGTAACTTTCATAAATAAGGGAGTTGGTTAACAGTTTGCATGTAAGAAGACATCATATAATTTGAGCAATAAATTTATTGTAGGGGAATAACTTCAGTCCTCAGCATTTACTAAAAAAATAGGACCAATGTGCTGAAGGACCCCAATGTGTCTGGAGGGACCAGATGTACGTAACCCGAAAACATAAAAACGGTGGTTGGCAGAACCGACAGGTAGTGAAAATTGTGTCGAGAATTGCATCGACTGACTACTAAATCACTATATAATGAAAAATAAATACGAGAGAAAGTTAATGCAGTTAATTCGAATTTTGATTTATGTTTAAAAATGTTTCGGAGTATGAATACAAGATAGATAAAAACTAACCACGCTTCGCGGATGTATGTATGCATATGTTCCAAGACGAAAGCCGAGAGTCACGCTTGCCATAGTGATTGTCTTTGAGACATGTGAAGCTTTGCACCTATATACCCTTTTTTTCCGACAATAATCCTTCGAGATGAAGGTCGAGTAGCTCAAATTCCTCAGAATTGAAACTATATATCGGTGAGTCTTTCGTGAGACAAACCAAAATCCTTGTACTTCTCGCGTGTCAGACGGTCTTATATAAGTTTGTGTGGCTAGACAGAAAGAATTGTCCAATCTCGATGGGGAGATCATGATGGCAATGTGTCTTGTTCATGACCGTTCTGACTCAGATCCTGTAGTAAAGGGTTTTGGTGAAACGGATCATCGGTCGCTTGTACACAACTGAGCCTTGGACCGACATTCCAGGTCGTAACCAGCTCCAGATCATCGGCATTCCCTTCCGCTTCTCTAAATTTCATGTAGAATGTGGATGACCAATAATCCCTAACCAAATTCTTCAAACAAAATTTGTTGTTAGTTGAATAGTTCAAAGTTCCGACTTGGAGAAATTTGTTTGTTCTCGACTTTGTTGATTGGAAGGCCGGAATGTGACTTACGGTTCTCATCAAATGCAACAACTCAACGACAGCACTTTTGAATAAATCGGGGTGGGAAAGATCAATAGTGTTTATGATTTGCTCCCGACAACGGTGAGATATATTTACTTCCATTGGAGCACCTGACATGAAAAATTCCAAGTTTAATTACACTTGCTCAAGGATACAGGTATGGAACCCGTAGCCTATGTTACTCCGACACTTCGCTTAACTGCCGTGTCGCGTGTCAGACACGTGTCGGTGTCCGACACGACACGACACGACACTTCGACACTTCAATTTAGACCACGAAATAGGAAAATTCACCCAAAATAGCCATGTCCGACACGTGTCGGCGTGTCTGAGTAACACAGCCCGTAGTCGACCCTTTTCTAAGTGACTTTACGCTCTTCGTTTATCATGCTCGTACCTTTCTTACCATCAGTCAAAATCTACGACTTTTTCAGAACGGCCTCCTCGAAAGTGACAGCACAAAGAAGTTTCAGATACTTACCGGGAACAATATACTTCTGAATAATGTGTCTTGCCATGTAGATTCTTCTGACGGAATCATCAGTCGGTAAATTTCCGAGGTCTAGGACTTCATCATAAAAGTGCACACTCTCACCAGCCCAACAACTGCATCTCATGAAGAAAAATGTTATAGTTTCCTCAAAAGGCGCATTAAAGAATACTTCCTAATTATTCCGTATATCACTTGGTATTAGGGGCGAACCCACCTTAGAGCAAGGGATAGCAGCCGCCAGCCGCTACCCCAAACTTTAAAAAATTGGTATAAAAGACGGGTTTTTGCTACCCAAATATTGATTAATAATAGATAATTAAATGTTATCCCATTAATTATAGTGTAAAACCATTAAATTCCAAACTGGTGATCAAGGGTTCGAATCTTACTAGGTGTAATGATTTTTTTTAATTTTTTTTTGCTACCCCAGACATTGAATCCTGGGTTCGCTCCTGCTTGGTAGGGAGTCGATCTAGTATAACCACATGTCTAAGGTTCGAGAACTGAAGGCCTGAACGCAACAGTATTAAAGCTCACAAGGCAGTGCAAGTGCTCTGCCTCTACCGTCCTTAGATTCTACCTAGCTCGAACTCAGACTAAACTATATCGTTCAAACCGTAAGGGAAAAGTGCATTTTGAGGAGATCTCGACAGCATTGTCAGTAAGTCTCTCTGTAATACGGAATGTCTTATTTTTTTTAAAAAAAAAACATTGAAAACATTATGAAAGAAACCTGTCTGCAAAAGCCATGAAAGACTGGCGAAATCTTTTGCTCGAAAGAAGCTTCTCGAGAGGCTCATCGCAATGTGCAGACGTTGGTTGTTCTCTTTGTGATGCAATTCCATTGTCGGAAATTCCTAAAGCCTGACCCATGGTTTCAAATTCCGGGCGGTCTCTGATCCGTAAGCTAATTTGTGACAGAAGTGGTTGCGAACTGGACAAAGAGAAGAATGCCAATACAAACGTACTTGCCTGTGGGCCGTCATTTCAACCGAAGGCAAAAAAAATTAGCTTTTTACCATAACCTCAAATTCGCAAACTACCAACAAAAGAACAGCCTTGATACCAAAATGATTTAGGGACGACGGGCATGAATATCGTTTAAAATGCTTACCATGAGAGCAAGGAGAAATCTCGAGACAACTTGAAGCCATTTATCATCATGGACTTCATTCAAAATATAAGCTACAACCCAGAATCCTGAGTAACAGGTAGAGTACAATTACTTAATAGACTATTCGATAAACAAGCAACGTAAAACATCGAAGAGAATAATACTCACAATTCCACAAACGTAAAGAACTCGATTTAATAACACGAGGCATGTGGATCCTCAATATTGCTCACAAGAATAAACATTCAACTCGGTTTAAATGGCAAATCGTTGTGAAAAACAAGAAATCCAAAGTCATGTGTATTAGGAATATTAATAATAGTTGGGCCTCAACCATCACCTTAAGTTTTTGGTTGAGATTAGTTCATCTATCATGGTATCAGAGAATGGTATCAGAGACAGTGTGACCGAAGGTCACGGGTTCGAATCCTGGCAACCTCAGAACCCCTCAAAAACCACGAAGTGGAAACCAGCACACGGTATGGGTGGGCCTGTGCAAACTAACCACTCTTCAAGCCCAATGGGCATTTGAGTGAGGGAGCGTATTAGGAATATTAATAATAGTTAGGCCTCAACCATCACCTTAAGGGTAGTTTTGCTGCTGACGGGTCTTCTAACGTAGGTCGTGAGTATTATTCCTTCATGACTTTACCGTTTAAGCTAGTTGGCATTTGCCTATCTGTGGGTGTTCAGGAAATAAGGTGATGCTTGAATAAAAGGCATAGTAAGATGATAAAAGAGCATACCAACAGAAATCGAAGAAACGAGAACTCCACGCCAGAGGTCTTTTAACTCATGGAATCTAAAATCGACATGTCGAATAGACCTTGTAAAGCCAACCAAGATAACAACATAAAGAGAATGAAGAAACACCACTGGAATGGTCCATTGAGCATTCATTTGACATTTATAGTTCAGTGGTTTCTTCATATGTATACCTGAAAACCAGACATCCGAGACACAGATACATTATCAACATAAGCAAATCCAGTTAAGGAAAACCCGTATCAGATAATGGATTTAATCTTATTATGAACCGACTTAAAGTTACTAGCGGGCGACCATGGGCGGGGGAACAGGGCCTCCAGTTTTGGCCACTGAATTTAAAAGCTTTACTGATAAAATTCAATACAAACCTCGACGTGTAGTACACTTATACATTCATATTTAAGCCGAAATGAGATTCAAACGGAGGCAAGAAAACCTACTTGACGACACCAACAGAAAAAAAACAGCAACAAAATGATTTCATTTTAACCACATTCACAGTTTACACTGTATAATTCTAAACAAGAAGAAATTCTTCAGTACTAATACGAATTTCTTCTTCAAATGACTAAGCAATTAAGCATATGATGTGTTGATAACGTAGCCGTAACATGCCCTCAATAAGAATTTATCAGTGTAACGAGAAGTGGCTTATTAATCAACTATAAGAAGCAAAACCAAGTAACACCGCTACACTTACATGCAGCTCCTGCAACCCATGGTAAGAGAATTAATGGTAGAAAAAACCGCGATCTTATTGCTGGTAGCCGCTTCCTGAAGTATGAAATTCAGATAATCAACTTCGATAAGTTATTGTAGTAAAGGCCGATGTAGGACCTAGCCAATTTACGGTACAAAATATAGTCTTTAACAGTTACGAGTAGTTTGCAAATTTTAACCATAAGAGTTTATTCTCTGGGTTCTTAACTTCGACTTACTTGACAAATACAAAATACAGATGATAGACCTGTACTATGCGACAGCTGAGCAGCAACCCAAATCCGAAAGGTCCTTCAGCCCAAACTGTATACGAGTTCCAGAAAATAGTAAATTTACAGGTTGATATCAGAAAATCACAGCAATGATAATTAAAACGTATCTGAACTCAATATAAGTGATTAGCTACCTGCCCATACATAACATGACTGCCACCAATGTCTCTTCTCAAATTTAATCAGATTGACCGACATCTACAAGGAAATCACGATATCAAATTAGCAATTACTCCGTAAAATGCAAGCAATGAGTTCTTGTAAGTTGTATGAGACGGTCTCACAAATGGGACCGACCAAATGGGTTGATCTTACATGCAAGACCATCTCATAAAACTATTGCGAAGAGGCGTCATTTACCGCAACAGACGCCAAAAGATTGAAGCTAGCAAAAATTTGGATAGCAGGAATCCAAAAGGCACTGCCTTTAGGAATCGATAGCTTGTAAATCAGAAACGGAAATGCTGAACGAGCAAGAAGCCTACAGAGAAAGAGATCATTCATGAAGCAATATACAACCAAATGTACCAAGTCATAAAGAAATCAAGATATCCTACAATCTACATGCCGAAAACTAGAAGACTGATATAATGTAGTCCTATTCCGTATCAGTCATTTATTTACCTTTTATATTCATTGTGATGGGTATTTTAATCAAAGGATTGATTGGGACAGCGGAAGTAAATATTATCAAAGATCCGAACTTTGGATACCAAAATTGGATTATCATTCAAATTTCAAATGGAGGCACTGTCATCTAAGCTAAACAACACTATCATGTAATCGTTTGTCTCGTTTATTTGTTTACCTTTTTGCCCTCGCATGTACTTTAATCAAACGTAAACAAATGATTGAACCAGTGAGTAAGTTATCATCCAAAGTTCAAACAAATATACAAACTTAATAACTAGGCAAATTAAAACCCAATTAAACAATCTGATCAACCTAACACATCAATTGCAGAAAAGGTAAGAACTTTCACATAAATTGGATTTTATTCAAATGGAGGCACTATCATCTAAGCTAAAGAACACTATCATGTACTCCGTCTGTCTCGTTTATTTGTTTACCTTTTCGTCCTCGCACGTATTTTAATCAAACGTAAACAAATGATTGAACCCAGTGAGTACAACCTTAAAAATTAGGCAATTCAAAACCCAATTAAACAATCTGATCAACCTAACACATCATCAATTGCAGAAAAGGTAAGAACTTTCACACAAATTCATCCAAATTTAACATTAAATTGACATTACACAACAAACCCATATCAAAACTACTTCAATTCAACCACATAAACATCCCAAATGAGCAAATTCATACAAAAAAAATCATCAAAACAAGAGCAAATAAAGATTTATCAAAAAAGGAAGAAACTTTGGGGTAACATACATAAGTAGAGAAATGGAAGATATAGAAATGGCAACATAGTCACTTGGGCATCCTCCTGTTACTGAACATCCTCCCATTTTTCCCATTTTTTTCAGGTACGATTTTAGTAAAATCCGTATATGAAATAGCTAATCGTGTATGTTTGTTGCTGAATATTTGTAGTTTCTTGAACAGTTATTATTGTTAGTGTAAATGAACAGTGATGTTCCTAGTTCATCATTTATTCCGTCTCCCCTTATTTAATCTAGTCGGATTTTCTTCCTCAATCGTTATCACGTGCGACGGTTATTTTTCGTATTTTTCTTTCTAAATTGTAACCATTTTTTAATAGAGCGTAATTACTCTAAAAAATAGGTCATTTTTTAACTATAAAAAGTGGTTATTACTCATTATTTAATCAAAAACAATATCAATCAAAAAGTGGTCATTTTCTATACAGTTGTGACTTGTGACCATCGTAAAGGATAATTTGTGTTCATTTTTTTCAAGGGTTTTACGTGGTTCAAATTTAATTACCCGTGGGATAAAGTATCTTATCTAGTCCAAAATCAATTTCGTATTTTATTTATACAGTAAACGGAAAAAAATAATCGACTAAAAGCAAGTATTAGAGTTTTTGAGGTGTTAGATGGTAGACAAGGAGGTCAATTGTGGTCTTGAATCTTGACCATTGACCATTGACCATTGACCATTGGATGATGAGACTAAATTCAAGTGAAAAGTACTTCCTCCATCCCAATCAATTTTATACATTTACTTTATCCACGTTTGTCAATACCCGTTTTGTTTTGTTAATATTTTTAGTTACGTCTTGATAAAAATTATAAAACTTTGATATTCACAATATACTCGGTAAGACAATTTAAACAAGATCTCACACGACTATTTTTTATGTTATATATTAGAAGTTGTGTCGAAGATTCACTCGACTTATGAATAGTGTCTAAAAAGTGAAATGTATAGAATTGATTGGAATGGAGGAAGTACAAGTTTACTAAATAAAAAAATCCGTTATAAACCGTCATTTGTAAATACGTATGTTACTATTTTTATATTTAAGTTAAATATAGATATAAATTAATTAATTTATTAATATTCTCACAAAATGAGTAGCAGTATAAAGTTATAAACAACTTTAATCTTTGACGTTATCATTCCCCTATAAATAAACTTAACCGTAGTTACAACATTATAAGATAATTAATTGATTACTACGATAAGACGTATTATTCACATTATAGTTCCGTCTCATATGAGAGCGTGTACTTCATTATCTCCACCCGTTATTATAGTAGATAAAAATGGATAGATAACCGAAATTCATGAAGGGTTCGAGTAACATAAACTTATACTCTCATGGGACTCGCTCCTTTATTTCTTTATTTTATTTATTTTTACTTTTAATTCCGTTTTTTTTGGTTAAGGAATAAATATTTTATTACTCGTACCACTTATCAAATGAATTATCGAGTAGAGCGTTTGTAGTCGGGTCGGGTTGAATTGAATCGAATAGAATTTTCAAACTCGGCTCTAATTATAAGGCTTAATTAAGCTGGTAATCAAAAAATGCTGAGCAAAATTTTCCTGCAACTTCACATTTATCAGAAAGACAGAAACCATGACTGTATTACAAGTCGATCGTCTTTCAGTTAGGATCCGCCTCAGACGGTGTGGAACATCGATAAGAGAAAAAAACGCTGGAAATCAGGGAAAGGGGTCGGTACAGTGACACGGTAGACTGATTGAAAAGGATGTCGCGTAGCTTTGGTAGCGCCTTAAGCCCTTAATCAGAAACCAGTATATATTCTGCATTCTGCATTCTGCATTCTGCATTCTGCATTCTGCGAATGATGAATTACAGTGGAACATCGATGAATTTATCTCCGCATTTGTTGTGATGATCTTGATGTCTGATACCAGATAACCGCGCCAATAAGATTGTTCAGAGCGTGAGCTGTCATGGGCACGACAACGCTTGAAGTTACAATGGTTGCATACCCATATGCAAGACCAACAAATGTCGCCCTGACAGCGTAGAAAGAGCATCCGAAGTTCAGTATTAGAAATTTAAGAACGTAAAATGTAAGAGGAGACGGAAAATAATGCCAAAAAGGAACACGGGTATTTACCAAATTGCGAAGGAGATTTTTCTGCCACTCCCTAAGTGTAGAACTCCGAAAACAGCTGCAACTGAAAGAGCACTTTCCCAGTTTAGGCCGAATAAAGGTAACAGCGAGCCACGGAAAAGTAATTCCTGATAACAAACCAATCGAAATTGGGTCAGAGATTCAATATTTGCTTACTGAATCGCAAGAATCTTTATGGAGAAGTATCGTTCATCCAAACCTCGCTAATCCCAGGCAGAAATGCAACAATCGGGTAATCAATGGTCTGCAGCGATGTCAAGACCTGTATTTACAGAAGAACAGAAATGTAAGGAAAAAATGGCAGGACGCGGAATGATTCAATTGTGTCACTGTTGGGTCTGCCTTGAATCTGTTAGTCGCCGCTTCGAACGACTATGCGGGGGTCTCGCTAAACGGCATCTGATTTCTGTATTGGGCTAGGGTTTCTGTCTGGGCCTCATTATATTAGGTCTAATCTGTATTGTATTAGGTTAAGAGTACTATATGAACTCTTAACCTCTACCCTAGCAGTCATACAATATTCTATATCGTTCTGAATCTGTAATCTGGAAAACTCCTCACATTAATAAAACTCTCTCCCTTTTGTCCACATCCCTTCTGCCCTGTGGACGTGTCCACACAGTTAGTGAACCACATAAATCCACACAGTTAGTGAACCACGTAAATCTGTTCGTATTGTTTTACAGTTACCCTTTTTTCTCGAGAGAATTGAGAGTACCTGTGTGTTGGCTGATTCACTTGATTCGGCAAAATCTGACCAGGTGTTTAGTAAGGTATAACGGGATACGGATATTAACACGACCAAACCTGCAATCAACTCAAGATGCCAAACCTCGAAACCAACTGCAGAAGACAAGAGATAGATTACCCTCTTGAAAAGTAGCGCGCAGATAACAGTTAATCCGCTGAACTTCGGAAAAAGCAATGAACATACAACTTACAAGACACTTGAGAGCAGTCAAAGAATGGCAACCCTGCTTCCGATAACAAAGGTGATATCTGAACATTTTTGTTCCGAGAAACAGAAACACGGGATTAGGAAACCAGTGGGATGACACGGACACAAAAACCAAAGTTCACGAGAAAAGTACCAAAAAAAACTGCATGCTTTATCTAACGAACAAACTACAGAATGTGTCCCGAGTAATTAACTGATTATAGCATACGCGAGGAGTGCAACAGTTGCGATTCTTCTGAAAGTATAATTCAACAATCTGAAGTCGGAACATAACTTGCTTTCAAATCGCCTCTTCTAAGACCAAGCAAAGCATGTATAGATACGGCATCAAGATGCTCAATTCTCTGATAATAATACCATATATGAATACAGAAGTTCAGCTCGTTCAGTTTATTAGGAATATCAATAAGAGTGGTTAGTTTGCACAGGCTCACCCATACCGTGTGCTGGTTTCACTTCGTGGTTTTTGAGCGGTTTTGAGGTTGTCAGGATTCGAACCCGTGACCTTTGGTCACACTGGCACTGATACCATGATAGATGAACCATCCCAACCAAAACCTTAAGGTGATGGTGGAGGCCCAACTATTATTAATATTCCTAATACAGTTTACCAAAGTTCTGCAGACTCGGGATTACATCATAAACAACCTGGCATTAGGACTCCTCGTGGCTCATAAATTAGAGCTCTTATGTTTCATTCCATGATTCGGAACTCACATAGGTACGAGGCTCAGATGGATGATATCAACTCGACAATGTAATGATCGAACCAAACTACAACTCGACTCCTCGTGGCTCATAAAAAGGGACAAGAAGGTTCAGAGAATAGTAACCTGCCGAACAGCGAACCCTAGAGCAGCTATCAATCCAGAAGTCAAAATACAAGCTTGAAGAACATTCCCCCTTGTAGGAATGACATTGATAACGGAACTAGCCTCGCTTTTGCTATTCAAAACGGATATGTCTTCATCAACGACGCCCCGTGTTGAAGAGGGATTACTGTCCACTCCATTGGTATCATCTGATGACTTAGTACTTTGCAACACAACCTCATTTTGTTGTTCCTTATTTCGTCTTAGTTTTTTCGCTGATTTTCGACTAGCAAACGCCACTACTCTAGTTCCATATCCGTCCTTCATAATCCAAAAAAAAAAGAACTCAACTTTTTTAACCATACCAACAACAACAACAACAACAACATTACCCCAGTGCCTCAATGAGTCCAGCAAATTGCGAGATAAGGGTCGGATGTAGGCAGTCCTACCCTTATGTTAGCAACACATAGAGACGGTTTCTGAACACAAATTCTCATTGAAGATGGACACTATCTGTCACAAGCCGAAGACGAGGGTCGGATGTAGGCAGTCTTACCTTTATGTTAGCAACACAAAAAGACTGTTTCTGAACACAAATTCTCATTGAAGACAGACACTATCCATCAGAAACTAAGGACGAATAGTATCCTCATAAAATATTCAAGTGGCAAATCAAGTGGGAATTAAATGGAGCATCCCAATTACCCTTCCACTTCTGATATAGTGAGAGGGGTACTATCTGTCTCAGCTTGTGACGGATAATACCCGTCTTCAATGAGACAAACTGGATTCTGAATGACTCAAGATGAAAATTGCATGGATAATACATTCCCAAGTAAAGATTAATACTTTAAAATCACAACTAAAGAATTCAAGCTTACATGGTTTAACTGCAACACTAGATTATTCCCTAATCCAAAAGGCTTGAATGGGACTCCACCTAATCAAAAGATTATCACTTTTGAACAACAAAAGGCAAAATATACTAATCAAATCATCTAATGAAGTCTCAATATATCTTGAGGTACACCTGGTGGTGTATCACGTCATCGTACACCCAGCCAATGAGAGAATATACGATAATGTGGTATAACCGATTTAACTAAGAAATTTTTCCAAATTACATGCATAAAACCAAATATGGTTAGTACTCCATCCGTCCGAATCATTTCTTTACCTTTGAATCTTTGATTAAAATACCCTACCCCTCACGATGAATATAAAAGGTAAGCAAATGATCGAGACGGAAAGAGTATATTTTCATCGAATTTGGCTATTAGTAAATCAAGAGATTAAAGGAAACTAACTGAAGGGAAGATAATTTCCAAGCTGGGTCTTGGTAATTAAGCTGTTATGTGCAGTGAAAAGAACCATTTTCAGTTTAGCTCATCAGACGAACGTAAACTATTGAGATATTCAGATGCCCCCTCGTCCCAGTCATCTGTTTACGTAACCCGGAAAAAAATATAGAACGTAAATAAATGATTAAGTTTCACGAGCTAATAGCGTATCAAAGAGAAAAACACTTACATGCCATATTTACAAGATATTCTCGTCTGATTCTTAGGTAGAAAGTCATATTTACCATAATTAAAGAAAATATGGTGTAATTTTTCCGCATATAAATTATTAACAGAAAAACCGATATACTAATATGTACTTCCGTCTCAATCATTTGTTCATTTTCGATTAAAATATCTCTCACGATAAATACAAAACGTAAACTAATGAATGAGACGGAAAGAGTATAATTTGAGGTAGCCTTTAGAACAATCAAAGTTGCTAACATCAAGTTTGTGGTTGAAATTCAACCAAGATTTTATATCCAAAAAAAAGTTGCTTTTGTTGCTCATGAACCGGGTCACATTTTGGTCCAGTTGGAAAGTGAAAGCCCATTTTAATATTTAAACTTAATTTTTGCTAAAACGGGTTCGCCTCGGTTCTATAAAATTCAATTTTTTGAGGTCGGTTCACTTCAGTTTAATTTAGTCTTCATTTTTCTTTGATTCATCCTGTAAATTTAGTTTAGATCATTTTAGTCCGGAGAAAACAGTAACATTAGTGTATTTCACTGTAAGGGTATGTAGGCTTGATACTTGAAACCGTGGATTAAACGATACAAGTTTAATCCTTTTTTTTAACTCGTAGTCGCTACCTTCGGCACGCACTGGGTAAACCGCGGGTATATGTGATAGCCTGCAAACCACATACACCAGGTAAACCACCCGAGGGTGACAAGCTCGATGTCTATTTAGACATGGACTCGGGTCAAGAATGGTCCACAAGTTTAATCTTTTGCTATAAAACAGTTTAATCTAATTTAAACGAGATCTTGAACTCAAACTCGATATCGTTGCTTTTGTGTGGTCGAGTCCGACTCAAGTTCAAATGATATCGGACGTTGCAAAACTGCAAACCAGAACATTAGTCATTTAGCATATCAGATTTACATACACTTGCAGAGGCAGAAGCCTAGCAGGTAACGTTCTTACCGATCGATCTAATACATAAAAAACGGTTGCAGAGGACGAACAAATTGAATTATATAGGGCTATGAACAGCGTATAGATAATCAATAAATTGATTTAAATCTACATCTAATACATTCGAGGTTATTCATATCATGTCGAGTGTGGTCTAAATATCTGATCGAACCTACAGATTTGATTACAAAATGGTTCCCAGTAACCAGATGTGGAGGAAGAGCCAATATGCAATAAGCCCTAGTCTTGCTCGCGGCCGCCTCATTAACATTCGACCACCCGATACCCTGCCAGGATTGAAAGATTGTGTTTAGCAGCAAGCAAATCAAACAATAGACGTGCACAAATTGTCATTTATGACGGACAATATCCGTCACAAACATGTGACGGGCCAAATAAAACTCAGATGTCTAGAAAAGTACAATTTTTTGTATCTACCTAGGTATTTTATGTTTGTCTTATCTACTCAAGTGGGTTATATTGACCCGTCAGAAGCTTGTGACGGATATACCCAGCAATTGATGTAACGCATACTCATCGTCCAGTTTAGAGCAAAGAATTTACACGAATAGAAATATACCCGTTAAAAGAGAGACCTATTGATATACACAAATTAAAGGAGAAATTATGTACACATGGCCGATATTTTTCTACGTCTCAGTTCCATCCACCATATAATTCTACGTAAAGGGCGAACTTTACCAAAAAGACCATACAGATGCTGAAATAAAAATTATTTTTAGTTGTCGTTTTAGAGTAAATTAATTTTTTTTTTATTTGTCGTTCTATATTTTTCCATGTATTACCTCTTTTTTACATTTTTCAAAACACTAATTATTTATGAAAAAGAGATAAATCTGGCTATTTAATTGCTGTAAGTAATGTTTTTCTATTTTCAAAGATAATTTATTATACGAGTATATAAAACTAGCAAAACATCATTTTAGAATATTAGAAACAGGGCGAAATACATGACAATATGACATACAAAGGATTCAGCGTGTAATAGAAACTTAGTAACTTACCAGAACCCATCTACGCGATCAGCTATCATCTTCCCTTGACTAGGAACAAGACCTGATGTATTAAGGGATTTGAATACATGACCTGCAAACAAAGAGTAAAGTTCGATCATTGGTCTGGACAGTTGTCATCACTGAAAAAAGCGTGTCGAATTCTTAAGCTTCAAACCTTTATCTTCAACTGCTTCTTCATTGTCAATCAATCGGCTGGTCTCTGAGTCGATGTTTACTGCAATGTGATCACTTGATCCTTTCCACGTCGTTCTTACATGAGTAGAAGATGGGGCAGGAGATATTGTCGCTTTAGAAACAGAGCCCTGGACAATCAATCGGGATAGTTAGCAATTTATATACCTACCGAGTACCAAGCCATGATTATGTGAGATGTAACAAAAGCTCCTACAGAACGCAGTTACACAAACAAATGCGGCACAAAACAGTCAACGGCACAGACAAAGCGGATAAGAAGTTCTATAAACACGTAACTATTTGATCAGCGTAGAATCGACAGGCTGATAAAAAAATAAGTTCACATAGTTTTTTAATGACTAACCAACATCCGCTCCCGAACACATTCAAAGGTACAAATAACCAACTTCAACAGCACCAATGAAGAATGAAGAAATACATGTAGGTCACAGAAACAATGTTAGAACTTAGGAATGACAAGCACACTTACCACATCTTCAATTTCAGAAATCTCCGATGCGGAAGGCAGTGAGGTTGGTTCAAAGATTCCCCTATCCTGAATAGAGTCGGAAGAAGCAACCCTAGATTGAAGTGAATCTTCAAGTGACTTGACCTTCAGCGATAAATCACTAGTTATCTTCTGGCTTCCAAGCAACTTTGAATCAAGTTCGCGGATTTCAGATTTTGAATTTTCAGTCTCCGTAATGAGTGCCATGATCATTTTTTCTAAATGTTGTAAAAGTTCCCTTGAAGCAACAGGCCTCTGGTCTACTGTCGCATCACCTCTCAGTTTTTGAATGATTCTCTTCAGGCCTCCTTCAATTATAGACAATTCGTCTTTAACCTCAATCAGTTCTTGCTCATTACTGCTCTTCCAAGTCTCTGTATCAAGTTCCTGTGCTTTTGATTTCAAATTTTCATGTTCCGATACTACTGTCCTTGCAAGATCTTCCAGTACTTGGACAAGATCGCTAGAAGCAAGAGGTTTCTGCTCCCAACTTATATCACTTCTCAAAATTTCAATGACATTTTGAACACCTGCTTGCATATCAAGTATCTCCCCTTTAAACTTGGCTGACTCTTTCTGGATATTGATGCTCTTTTCTGCCTCCAACTCAAACTCAAGGGCTTTGGATTTCCAATTTTCGGATTCCAAGATGGCTGCCATTACCAGCTTTTCTAATACTTGTACAAGATCATTTACATCAAAAAGTTTCTCCTCGGGAATATCTTTAGTGGAAAACTTCTGAATAATTCTATTCAGACCGTCTTCTATGTCAACTATTTTGCTCTTGACCTTTTCCAATTCTTGATCATGGACAAAACTACTTTGAACCTGTTCTTTCAGCTGTTCTGTTTCATGAATTTGAGCAGAAAGAGCAGTCTGGAGCTTTGTGTTTTCATGAGCAAGGGAATTAATATGATCTTTCAACTCGGGATATTTGTCAATGATGTAAAACAGCTTGCCTATATGGGTTGAAGCTGAATCCTGAGGCTCCAAGTCCCGAGCCTGTAAAGCTTCCATGGAAACTTCGATTTTGTTCGCTCTCTCCAGGAGATTTTTGACATGAGACGACCAAATGTGAGCCTCTCCAGCTTCTGAAACATTAAATAGAATCGTTAAAGTGTGATGCGGAATTGGCATATTTATAGACAAATACGAAATTCAATACTACCTCCATCACAAATTTATTGTCCCATTTGACCTTTAGTGGTCAACCAATGGCAACTTTGACCATTAGTTTCTTCAAAATATGTAGCACATATCAAAACATTGGCGATGTTCGATTTAGCAAAACAACTGTTTTTATATAATCATTTTCGAAATAAGTATTAGCAAATGCACCTCTCTCTTTGGTCGCCAAAGCGGTCTCAAGAGAAGAAATCTCAGCATCTTTCTCCCTCAAATGCATTTCAATTTCTTGATAGTTTTCCAACTTAAGCTTCAGCTCACTGCATAAATTTTGTATGGTAGCTATATCGGTCTCCAACTCATGAACCTTGTTGCTGTATAGATCTCTTTCCTTCATAGCCTCATTTGCTGCAACTTTAGCTTCGTTAAGGCTACTCTGCAATTCCTCAGTTGCAGTTGAAAGCGAGTTGTTAGAATTGTGAAGCTGCTCACACACACTAGAAACCTTTTTACTAGCCAATAGCAGCCTAGTAATGGGTATCGCATATTTGCTTTCACGAAAAACTGGGTCATTTGCTCCTTCAAATTCGAGAGCTGAACTGAGTTCTGACGTTTGCTTGCTCAGTTCGAGCTCCAGCAGTTGAGTGGCATCAGAACAAGCAGACAGCAGACTTGAAACATCATCTTCTAAACCAGCAACTTTATTTTCCAGCGCACTATAATCTGTTTCCATATTCTTCATCTTGTGAACCATGGGTGCTACCAGTTTGCTAGTAGAGAGTAATTCTTGCAACATAGAAGCATTTGACTCGTTCACAAAGGACATTAAACAGCCAACTTGCTCAGTTAGTGTTTTGTTCTTAACATGGAAACTTTCCGTCATCTTCTGAACATACAAAGAGATATCATTAGACTCTACTACATCAACACGATTAGTAGCAACACTCACGCGCAAAATGTCATCAAGGTTGGTCGAAAGTAACTTTGTTAGATGAGAAAGTTCCTGCAAATGGAAAGTTAAACATCAGCAAACATATGTAACAAAAAATCAAATCAAAAGTAAACAAACAAAATAACTGAGTTGTAGTGTAGGAACTTACAGGGCTTGCAAGTTTATACATTAACTACATTAACAAAGGTAGGTTCCAGACAAGCGCAGATCCATATAGGATCTACACATGGAGTCCCGTAAGCCATTCTAAAATTTAAAATTTAAATATTTATTGAATGACTTGGCAAATTTTTTCGGGACCTCATAAGCTAATTTTTCTAGTTCATAGGGTCATGGAAGGGAGGGCTTGGGGCTTCTGGCTAATTACCACAGACAGGAGGAAAAAAGTTAACAAAACCAATACAGGAAGTAATTGTACGAAAAAATTAAACAGGCAGCAGATTTTTATTGAAAGAAAAAAATGAATTTTGATCACATAGACCAGAACTTTGCAAAATTGTTGTCTATTACCTCTGAAGCTGCCTGTACTTCTGGATCCATCTCAGCAAAGTGACATCTTATATTTCTCAACAAGCCTTCCATCTCTTTCAGGCTTTCGTAATTCGTCTCAAAACAATTTCTCAGAGAGGAGATTACAGACTCATCTTCCATGGCCAGTTTGAGTTCTTTAAGGTTATCAAAAAGACCCAAAGTCTTGCTCTCTAAGCTTCCATGAGTCCCAGCCAACTCGTCCAAGCATGCATTTAATTTGGCATTGACTGTAGATAGTTCCTGTTCTGCGGTCTTCTTTTCATTGGACAGTTCGAACATGTCATTTTTAGCTTTGGCAAGCTCATCTTCAAGGGTTTTAATCTGTGACTGTGCGTCTTGCAGCTTGCCAGCATCCTCTTTAAACTTCTTCAGGTCATCCTCCAATTTAGCTCTACTGATCTCGGCTTCGTTACTTTCATCATGCAAGACACTTAATCTGGTCTCCACTTGAGATACAGTGTCTTCAAGAGATTTAACCTTTGTTGTAGCCTCTGATAAATCAGAGATCAGACCAGCAATCTCCGATTTAGCTTTAACTAATTCAGCCTCAGTAGCAGCACTAGATGATTCAGCATCTTCCTTCTCTTTAACAAGCCTTGATACATCGCTCTCGGCAAGTGCAAGAGCATTTTCAAGTGTTTTCTTAGCTACGTCAGCTTCTGCAAATAAAGACGCCTCTCTCATTGCTCTCTCCAAATGTTGTTCAGTAGATTCCCGTGCATTTTCAAGCTCCCTCTTCTCTTCAGCAAGTCGAGAGAATTTCCCCTCCGCAACTTCCAGTGCATCTTGTAGTGATTTGATGCTTGACTGTGCTTCAGCAACCTTGAAGGTTAATTCATCAACTTCAAGCATTAAATTCTTTAACTGTTGCTCTAACTGCTCTTTAACAATTTCACATTCATTCAAGTATTCACCAAGCCATTTTAGCTTCTCAAGAGGCTGCTCAAAACGTGAAGTTTCAGGTCTCCCAATGCTATTTATAGACTCCATCACAGCATCAATCAACTTGTTCCTGTCTAAGAGATCACTCTCAAGTTGATCCCGTTGATCTTTCAGAATAAGGAGATTTTCCTCCAGCTTCGGAATGCCTTCAACCTGGGCAGAAAGCCTACTACTTTCACTCTCATAGTTAGAAATTGTTGATTCCCTCTGCTGCAATTCAAGCTTCAAATTTTCAAGTTCTGAACTTTGCTCATTAATGAGTTGCTTTAGTCCCTCTCTTTCTTGCACCAATCCCTTCCCCTTTTTAACTGCCATTGACAACTTCTCTCGTATTAGAGCAGATTTATCCTCAGTTCGTTCAAGATCCCTCTTTAGGTTGTCATTCTGTTCTTTGAGAGTGGTTGTCTCTTCCGACGCTTTGCTTAAATCAAAGTATAACTTATCCATCTCTGTTTTCATCTTCTGGGTCTCCTCTTCCAACAATTTATCACGAAGAACCAAGTCTTGGTCTTTAACATATAAGAGACTCTGAAGATTCTGAAGAATTTCTTCTTTGGTTTCAGATGACTCATGAGAAGAACCCCATTGTTCTTTTAGAGTTGACAAGCATTTTTCTACCAGTGTAGCTGTTTCCGAAGTTTGGCTATCAGCCACAGTGAACCCAGCAGCCTCCAGCAAAATTTTCAACATATGGTCCTTCTCTGAAAGAACTTGACGCTCTCTCTGGATGATTAAGTCAAGTTTGTCACTCATATCTTCCAAAGCCGTTTCACTACAGTCCTTCTCCACTAGAACCATGGACAGTGAAGTAGTTAGCTGCTCCATTTCATTTTGTGCACTCTTGCTTATCATCACATTTTGATCTCGCAACGCACTAATTTCAGCATTAGCCTGGTTTAGTGCTTCTGCTGCTTGGCTAACTTCGTCTTGCAATATTACTATGTCAGCCTTGGCCTGATCAAATGATTTTGTAAGCCAACCAAGTCGGGATTCAATATCAGAGAAGGAAAAATTTTCAGGAAGATCAATAGACAACAATGCATCAGCCAATTGATGGAACTTCAGAGAAACATCCTTTAATGCATCGCGCTCATTCACAAGCCATCTGGTTTTTTCGGTAACATCCTTAGTCATTAATCCCTCTGGTACGCCACACTCGAACAGAATATCTTCCAACTTTTCAAGAACTAGATCCTTCTGCACTATGACTTCCTGCAATGCTGCACCCGAAATTTGACTTTTTATCAGTTCCTCCTTAATTACCTCAGCAGCCTCTAATGCATTCGAATTTTCCTTCAATTCGGTGAGACAATTTTCGATTTCACTCGTTTTACTTGCTAGAGCTTGCTTTAACGTGTCCCTTTGTTGAACCAATGCCTTCCCCTTTGTCACAGCTAAGGAAAGCTTTTCTTTAGTGTTAGAATATCTGTGCCTTTCTTGATCGATTTCTGCTTTCAATCTCTCAAGTTCAGCATTAGCAGCCTCTGCAATTGCCCTGTGCTTCTCAAGTTGTTCCTTCACTTCACTGTGTTCCTTTTCAAAATGGCTCAGCCTCTCAGCAAAATCCATTTCCTTCTTTGTAAAAGCAAGTAGTTCGTCATTTGCAGCAGCAAATATTACCCCATAATCGGTCTGCCCAGCAAGATCGGGCCTCCGTTCGGTCAAATACTGCCTTAGCTGATCACTTTGATAAAGGAACCAGTTATAGTTTTCAATCAAGCTATACAAGCTTTTCTCAATGTGAGCTATTTTACTAGTAGAAGAGTTATCGGACAAATCCCCCACATAAACTAATGACGAAAAAGAATTTAGCATCCTGTTGCTGGCATCGTCTATATACTGATCCTTCTGAAATTGAACCTCAGCTGATTCATTTTGAACCGAATTCAAATAAGAACTGACGATATCCTGAGATACTACTGCTTCTGTGGATTCTATATTTAGATCCTGCACTTCTTCCACAACATTCCGGAGAAACATGGTACATTCATGAATCATTTCATGCAATTGGGATTGATCAACATCAGCATGAAGATGCTTATGAGATTGAGGTTGACTGCCAAGTCGCAATAACTGCTTATTTGTGAAATCCCTCATCTGATCTCGAAGGTTTGCTATCCCCTTCGCAGCCATCTCCATCTCATCCTACATCGACAGACAGAAGACTGATACATTTCAACTAAATTTCACAAGATTTTCAAAACAAAAGGTAAGAGAGAACATTAAATAACCTTGTGTTCCTTCAAAATGCTTTCCTTCTCATTTAGGGTCTTATCCAGCATGGCTCGAAGTCTTTCCATCTCATCCACCATGTAATCATTCTGCATTTCATTGTCCAACCCATGAAACCTGGCCTGTTGCACATGGCTACTATCTTCTTCACCATCTGTACTCCCTTGATCCTCGGTGAAAGTGGCCGAAGAATCTCGGCCATCAGGCCCCAAATCCTCAGGGGCATCCATAAACATATCCTCCCTCCCAGCATCCTCAGATACCACCACTCCATCAGAATCTCCACCACTCCCATTATTATCTGTATTAACCATAACACCATCCTCATTACTGTTATTACTATCTCTTGAGCTTGATTCCTGCAATAGTTCAGCACAACATGAGTTTGCCAAGAAAAAAAATTGAAATCGCTAAATGCTGCAAAATCATGAACATAACTAGAGTATGTACAACAGCGAAAATTCGAGTGCACATTGCTAAGCACTCTCTTCTTAAAGAGGTGAAAACTATTTACATCGACAAAAACAAATGTCTTATATGAAGTATACGATTTCCATCTCTACATTATTATATTTACTTATCCACTTGCTACGGGTCATTTTCAATGGAGAGTTTGCTCCCCACGTGGTCCTATGGGAGAGCACATAAAGAGCTACTCTCCATTTTGCTCCATGAAGATCTTATGAGTGCAAGCTATATTGAGCAAATAACACTATTGTTTTACGGTTTTACCCTCCAACAATGCAGAGCACCTTGATGCCATGGATAGTTTCTATTGTGCAAGCTCTAGAGGGTGATCAGTTTTCTTAATTTGTGTCTGTCGAAATTCTTTGCCATCTCAGAGTATGAATCCACCACAAGTCCACAAGCGAGGTCAAGGAGTCCCCAATTTATACAGCTGTTTCCACAAGCTCTACCTTCACAGTGTATTTCTATTTTAACCATTAATGTAAACTCATTTCGACTATTGATTGTTTTTCGCTTCCTCTAGGGACACAAAATCCAATCCATCTCAAATCAAATTCAACAACTGCCTTTTCACCATTAACTATACTACATAATTCCGTAGTTGTAAACCAAACCAACGCCAAAATCAGTGCAGTTGGAGAGCGTAGATGACATGTATAACTTGCCTTATAGTACCGGGACAAATATTCCAGAAGGCTAAACTCATGAATTTAAGCAACAAAGACTACAATACAATCGTAACTCGTGAATTTAAACAAGAAAGACTACAATGCAACCAAATACCGGAATTAAGCGAACAAATACATTGAACAATCAATGTGCAACTATTGGAAATGAGTACACCTAATTGGTATATTAGCAAACCTTATTACTGGTTAAATCGGAATTACATTGCCTAATACTAATCCCTATGAATCTAAAAAAACACAACATAAAGCTAACAAAAAGATCGATCACATGCAATCGAAATCGTGACGAAAAATGCAACAATCAATGTGCAACAACTACTGGAAATAACTACACCTGCTTATTCGTTAACTCAGAATTACACTACCTAAGACTAATCCTTACGAATCTAAGCAATAAACAGTTAAACACTACATTATAATCAAAATTAAGCTAACAAAAAACTGAACAAATGCAATCAAAATCGCGGCAACGAAAACTACAACAATTGTCAATTGATGTGCAACAATTAGTCAACTACATGAAATTAGTACACCTGAATCCTGATTCTTCATAACTCAGAATTACACTATCTAATACCAATCCTATGCATAATCAACATTAAGCTTACAAAAAATCGAACAAATGCAATCAATATCGCGGAGACGAAAAACGCAACAAGCCAACAATCAGTCAATCAATGTGCAACGTTAGCTCAGAATTAAACTAAGTAATGCTAATTCTTACAAATCTAAGCAATAAAAAGCAGAATAAAATCAAAATAAAAATAAATTCAAACAAATCAATGAACAATATACATAGAAATAACTATACCTGATTAATAATTAACTCAGAAATTTCACCGACAACTTCTTCTTCATCATCATTATGAACAACTATACCTGATGATTCCGGAATGTTCTCGACATCATCATTTTCCGCCATTTTAAACCGTAATCACATCAAATTCAACCTAAATTTGATCACTAAACAACAATAATATCACAAATCTGCAAATGTAATTAAAATTTTTATAAAAATTAAACTTCTGACTGATTGATTGATTGAGATTGATGAAATTAAGATATAAGTAAATTACCTGGAGAAGAGAATGTATGAAGATGAAACGACGTCGTTCAAGGAGGATGAGGAAGGGTTGACTATGTCGTTGAGGGGGTTTAGAACTTTAGATCGGAGGTAGAAGAAGGAGAATGATACGACGTCGTTTTTGAGTACGTCTCTAGCTCATGTTTCTCTTATTTATTTATTATTTTATTATTTATTTAATAATTAATAATGAAGAAAATGTTGGTGTTATACGAAGTAGTAGTGTAGTACGTTATGAAGGTGTTACGTTGTTTGGACCAATCGAGTGTGTTGCGAGGCTAGGCGTAACACGATGTATTGGGTTCTCATCCATGCGTCAATTGTAATTCACAAAATAGACCATTTTGGTCTTAGGTGGTTGTTTTTTACAAAACCGTTTAAACTGAGGTTATGTTCTTTTAATTAAAATTGTTTGAGCTGAATTGAACATAATAGAGTTAAACTGAACTAAATGAATTTGATTGAAGCTAAAATAATGAGCTAATTTGGGAAGGTTTTGTTATTTTGGACTAAAATTGTCTGAACTAAACTGACTTAACTTAATGAGGTCGAATTGAGCTTAATTGAGCTTAATGAAACTAAAATTAACTAAAATAAATAGTTAATTGTTGAAGAGAAAAGTTTAATTGAACCGAAGGTGAACTGGATAGAGTTGAACTGAATTGAAATAAACTGGAATTAAGTCCAAAAGAAAAGACCAACGAGAAAAGTTAAACTAAAATGAACTGCATTGAATGAAGCTGAACTGCACTTAATAGAATTTAATTAAACTGAACTTAACTGAAATTAACCAAAGAGAACACGGTCTTAATGTTTTAATGGAGATGAAACTAAAGTGAATTTTAATACGAGTTAAATTGTGAAAAGAAAAGCTGAGTTGAATTAAACTGAATAGAATTGAACTAGACTAATATGAACTGGAAATAAGTCAAAGAGAATAGGGTGTTGTATTGGGTAAAATTGACCCGAGTTAATCGGATAAGAAGTTTTAAAAAATGGTTATCTAAAGTATGACCTAAAATATGAATTAAGTCATAAAAATAACGGAATCATAAATAACCTGAATTAGTCCAGTTGTCTAAAAATGACAAGAATTAAAGCGTATTATTATTTTTGGATGGCGACAGAACCCTAATCGTTATCTTTAGTGTGTACAGAACAAAATCTCTCAAGCATGCGTGATAGTCTACAAACCTCTCAAGTCTCAAGCATTGTGTGATAGTCAAAAGACTTGGCCCAACTTGATACGAACCAAGCATAAACTATTTGACCCATTCACCACATTTATTTGTAGCACCACAACCAATTTGTACGGTTTCGTGATTTATAAACCTGCTCCTTGTTATGGCGATATACTTCTTCGTCGGCAAATTGGTAATAACTTTTATCATAATATGAATGTTTTAGTTTAGTAATATATGATGCTTAATAGACCAGTAAGTACTTAAGTCGTGTGATTTTTCATTATAAGATTTTGATGATAACTAATGACATTAAACTACAAATTAGACTACGAATACTTAAACTGTTGTATAATTTTAACTAGTTTTACTCCCGTGCAAAAAATGCACGGGTTTAATTTTATTAAACCGAAAAAATAAAAATGAAAATGTGAATATATTTAATGAAAAAATATAATTTTAGTATTGTAGATATCGATGTAAAAAATAAAAATAATTTATACGCTTAACTTAGACGTAAGTAAAAACAACGCACTTGCTGACATTATAAAATTATACAAATTCTTATATAGGACGACATTATCGGTTTAAGTTTAGGACGGATCAAATATACATAGGTAGCATATGAATCAAACAAAAAAAAAGCATTATGCATGGCGAAAATAAAATAGTTGTCCTATAACCCATGGGGAGTGATACTCACCTGTTTTAAATTTAAGACGGATAATAGCCGGTAAAAATATATATAGATTTTAAAATTATACTTAAGGTTTAAATTCTAAGTTCATAACCATCCTAATGAACCCAAATTATTACTATTAGTCTGATTCTCTAACTAACCAAAAAACTCCGACCATATAATATAAATCTTATCTATTTTATGTACATTTAAGACGGAGTTACATAATTTCGTTGATTTCCAATTGTAACGCCCGTAATAAAATAAATATTAATATATTAAAATGAAATCAAATTGGATGAAATAACGAGTACGATTTATTTATATATAAAAGAAATATAACTTGAAAATTAATTTATTACAAGGCGTCACCGCCGTATTTCCTGTACTGGAAATACAAGGCTACAAGATCTACTCAGCAACTCTTATATTACATACTACTTATATCCTGAGTTTTAAATTTATAATGAACTCACTCCCTCGGTTCCCCAGCACAGAAACCTGAAAATAATTTGAATAAACAAAATCAGTCAACACTGACTGAATATGATCTCAGTTACCTTCAATGGTCCTAATTAAATAATTCTTATTTAATTATTACCCGTACCAGTCCATTGTCAATGGGGATACCCTGTCATTTTATCATAACATGCAAGATATTGAATACCGGTTTACTATTACTGAAATGAGACACATTACGGAGTAAAAACTCCCCTGGGCTATGCCCTCATCTATGTACACAGGATCCCAGATCTTAGATCTGTGTAAACCCCTGACACTTTCGTCAGTAATAACCAGAACCTTAGTTCTTATGAGGCCGTGCCCCCTTCCATGTACATAGGTTAAAATTTGTAATGTCATCTCTTTCTGTAATAGTATCCCGAATGCTACAATTGGCCAATTATACATTATAAGGAAAAATATGTAATCACACATTCAAATCCTATCTTTACGTAATGTATATATCATGATTATAAAAAGAAAGACGTGATTAATATTATATTATAACGAACGAAAATATAACATGAGACGGTATAACAAACATACGACGAAATTAACAATAAAATTGATAATAACCGCTTATTTCTAAGTCCTTATTTCACTATATTTAAAGATAATTAATTACTTTTATCGATAAAGGGTCCTGAAATCATACCTTATTATTAATTAGGTAGGTAAAATATGGATGATTATTGATTTATTACGTCTTTGTGTTCTCTTTCTTCTTTTATTTTTGTTTTGCTTTTGTAATATTAATGTCAGAGACATTGTTGGCTTTTTATAGCCATGGTAAGTCGGTGAAACAAGGAAACTTACTCAGGTAAGTTTCTTGTTGTCAAAAGCAATTTGTTTTCCTCCTCCTTTTCTTTCATACTTATCTTAAATTATTTTTATACCATAATACGTACTCTTGATCCATTACATTTATAATAAGGGTAAATATTAAATTGTATAAATTCGTAAATGAGGTACATGGAGTATAAAGTACGAAATGTCTTATTTAAGACTAACTATTTCTCGTCTGAAATAAGACCTATTGGTATAAGGTATACTACATGTTCGTCGTATACTATTATAAGTTATAATATTAATAAAGTGTTATAATATTAATAAAATATATATATTAATATATTCGGTTTATTACATTCTACCCTCCTTAAAATAAGTTTTGTCCCGAAACTTGAATTACCTTGTTTTAGAACAAATGAGGGTACTTGTTTTTCATTTCCAGCTTGGTTTCCCATGTTGCTTGTGACATATCATGGCGAGACCATAAAACTTTCACCAATGGAATTGTTTTATTACGAAGAATTTTCGCCTTTCGATCTAAAATTCGAATTGGTAACTCCTCATAGGTAAGATCTTCCCTAACTTGTAAAGGTGGTATGTTAATAATATGACTTGGATCAGAGACATACTTCCTTAACAGTGAAACATGGAAAACGTCATGTATCCTTGACAATTCTATCGGAAGATGAAGTCGATATGCCACATTCCCAACTCTTTCATTTATTTCAAAAGGTCCTATGTATCTAGGACTTAATTTTCGTTGTTTCCCAAAACGTACTACTCCTTTAGTAGGTGATACCTTGAGAAATACAAAATCGCCCTTTTGAAATTCTATTGGTCGTCTTTTAAGGTCAGCATAGCTCTTTTGACGACTTTGTGTGACTCTCATTTTCTCTTGTATGATTCTTACTTTATCTGTTGTTTCTTGTATCAGATCTGGTCCAATTATTTTGGATTCATCAATATCACTCCAACATAATGGTGTTCTGCACCTTTGTCCATACAGAGCTTCATATGGAGCCATACCAATACTAGCATGATAACTGTTATTGTAGGAAAACTCTATTAAGGGTAAATGTTGCTCCCATGATCCTTGAAAATCTAAAACACATGATCTTAATAAATCTTCCAAGGTTTGGATGGTTCGCTCAGTCTGACCATCTGTCTGTGGGTGGAAGGCAGTACTAAAGTTAAGCTTAGATCCCATTGCGGTTTGAAAACTTTTCCAGAATCTAGCTAAGAAATTTGTATCTCTGTCTGATATAATGGTTGTGGGAACCCCATGTAATCTCACTATTTCTTTTATGTATTTCTTAGCTAATTGTTCTGAGTTCCATGAAGTCTTCGTGGCTAAAAAGTGAGCACACTTAGTTAGTCTATCTACTACTACCCATATTTCATTCATTCCTTGGAATGTTACGGGTAATCCTGTCACAAAATCCATCGCAATTGACTCCCATTTCCAAGTAGGAATATCTAGGGGTTGTAAAAGTCCTCCGGGTCTTTGATGCTCTATTTTTACTTGTTGACATGTCACACATTTTGAAACGAAATCTGCTATTTCTTGCTTCATATTGCTCCACCAAAATGTATGTCGAACATCCTTGTACATCTTGTTTCCCCCGGGATGTATCGAGTATCGTGACTTATGTGCTTCATTCAAAATCTTTTCCTTAATACTTTCTGAATTTGGTACACAAATGCGATTTTGAAACCAAAGCGACCCATCTTCTTGAATTACAAAACCTGGTGCTTTTCCTTTTTGTAAGTCTTTTCGAATTTTCTCAATTTGGGGATCCATTCCTTGGGCTGTTTTAATTTCGTCACTCAAGGTTGGTCTTATTTCTAAGGTTGCCATATAACCACTTAGATCACCAATAACCATTTCTATATCCAGTATTTTCATGTCTTGCTGGATACGAGGTTCTTTTACCGTAAGCATGTTTAGGATGGAAAAAGGTTTCCGACTAAGTGCATCAGCTACCACATTAGCTTTCCCTGGATGATATTGAATATCTAAATCATAATCTTTGATAAACTCAAGCCATCTACGTTGTCTCATATTTATCTCTTTCTGGGTAAAAAGGTATTTCAGGCTCTTATGATCAGTATATATCCGGCACGAAATTCCGTAGAGATAATGTCTCCAAATTTTCAAAGCAAAAACCACCGCAGCAAGCTCTAAATCATGAGTGGGATAATTTTGCTCATGTGCTTTCAACTGTCTAGAAGCATAGGCAATTACCTTTCCATTCTGCATTAATACACAACCTAACCCTAGTTTTGAGGCGTCGCTGTATACTTCTAATCCATCGATGTCATTTGGTTGTGTAAGAATAGGGGCAGACGTGAGCCTATTTTTCAGTTCGTAAAATGCTTCCTCACACTTTTTATCCCATAAAAACTTGGTACTTTTTCTGATAAGATTTGTAAGTGGTTGGGTTATTTTAGAAAAATCTTTCACAAAACGACGATAGTATCCTGCTAATCCCAAAAAGCTACGTACTTCAGCAACATTCTTGAGTGCTGGCCACTGGGTGATCGCCTCAATCTTTTGAGGGTCAACCTGTACTCCTTTCTCTGAGACAACATGGCCTAAGAAACTTATTTCTTTTAACCAAAACGCACATTTCTTAAATTTAGCATACAACTGGTTTTTCCTTAAGGTTTCTAACACTACCCGTAAGTGGTGAAAATGTTCCTTCTCATCCTTAGAATATATTAAAATGTCATCAATGAAAATAATGACGAACCTATCCAAATAAGGCCTGAATATTCTATTCATAAGGTCCATAAAAACTGCAGGAGCATTAGTAAGTCCAAAAGGCATGACCACAAACTCATAATGTCCATAACGGGTTCTGAAAGCTGTTTTAGGAATGTCGTCTGTTTTTATCCTTAATTGATGATATCCAGAGCGAAGATCTATTTTCGAGTAAATAGCACATCCTTGCAATTGATCAAATAGGTCATCTATTCGAGGTATAGGATACTTATTCTTTATAGTGACCTTATTAAGCTCTCGATAATCTATGCACAAGCGCAAACTTCCATCTTTCTTTTTAACAAAAAGCACTGGCGCTCCCCAAGGCGAAGTACTGGGTTTTATGTATCCTTTCTCTAACAGTTCATCTAGTTGGGTTTTCAATTCCTTTAATTCAGCAGGTGCCATTCGATAAGGGGATTTGGAGACGGGTGCACTTCCTGGTATTAGTTCAATTGTGAAATCCACTTCCCTATATGGCGGCATTCCTGGGATTTCTTCAGGAAAAACATCTGAGAATTCATTGACTACAGGAATACTGGTTATATTTGGTTCTGTCTCTAAACTGCTACATACATCACATAAATAAGCCTTACATCCTTGTCGTAAAAATTTCAGGGCTTTTAAAAAGGATATAATCCTATTTTCGTAGGGTTTGTGGTTCTGAAATAGTATCATCTCATTCCCGTTAGTTTTTGTAATAGTTAATGATTTCTCATGACAATTTACCATCACATGATTCTTACTAAGCCAATCCATTCCTAATATTAGGTCAAAATCTTGTAAATCAAATTGGACAAGATCGGCTAGGAAACAATTTGTATCTATGGTCAAAAGACAATCCTTAAACCAAATTGGGCATAAAATGTTTTCCCCATTAGGTAATCCAACTGAAAGTGTTAACTTTTGACTTTGTGGGGTCAATTTCAACTTTTCACTCAAAGATCTAGATATAAACGAATTTGATGCCCCTGTATCAAATAAGACATTAACAGGATTAGAGTTAAGAAAAATGTTACCCGTAACCACATCTTCTGAAGTCTCCTTCTCTTGGGAGTTCATCACAAACACTCGCCCCCGAGTTGGTTTTTGTGTTCTAGGCTGAGGTGCCAATACTTGTGGGGCAGATGTAGATGCAGTGGAGTCTAGCCTTCTAGGGATTCCCCCTGGGATAGTCGTCTGATTCATTGGACAATTATATTTGATATGGTTTGTGCTTCCACACTTAAAACATCGTGTGTTATTAAATCTACACTGAGAGGTAACATGATTATTACGACCACACTTTGCACACTGGAGTGTTTGGTTCCTTTCATGTGATTGGTTAAAAGGGTTTCTTACAAAACCTAGGTTTGGTTGTTTATAAGAATTTCCACCGCCAACATTATTTCTTTCAAACTTCCTTTTACCTCCAGATGGTGTATCATTTCTCTCTTTCATTATTCTCTCAGCATTAGTAGCTTTATCATACATTTCTTGATAATTTAAACAAGTGTGTGTAGATAATCGATCTCGAAGATTCCAGTTAAGCCCTCTTTCAAAACGGTTCATCCTTAATTCTTCTGTAACTACCATGTGTGAGGCAAATCGAGATAATTCCATAAACTTTGAGGCATACAGAGTAACAGACATTGATCCTTGTTCCAAGTTGTTAAACTCTTCCTCTTTTTGTCTCCTAAGTGAGGGAGGGTAAAATTTTGATCTCAGAAGTTCCTTAAACTGAGTCCAGCCAAAACCCGGTTCCTCTCTTTTGTCCTTAACCGTTTCCCACCATAAATCAGCTTGTCCTTCCAAATAATAGATAGCAAAACCTACTCTCCATTTTTCAGGGCACTGTATAGCATCGAAAAGTTTGTCCAATCCTCTTACCCATTTCTCAAATTCTACAGGGTCTGGTTTTCCATCGTAAGTCTTTGGATTATAACTTGCCATTTTCTTAAAATATTTAACACTTTCTTCCTGATTATTAGGAAGATTATTTCTAAGTGCTTCTGCCACCATTGCAGTGAAGTTTCTTGCATCTGATTGATTATTATGAGCGGATTGGTCGACGTCGATATTATTAAGAAAAGACATCCTATAAAATATAAAATACATATGGATTAGGTACTTAGTGCGATTTTATTTATTAACAAGCGCAAAATATTTACAAACATCATATAATACATACAAACATATAACACCGTCTTATCTTATATCCGCAAAATACTAGAGCAACCCTATATAGAACACAAGACTCAAAATTGGGTGTCTAGCCATCTTAATATCTACAACCGACTATACTTATCTTATATCAATTTTAATCTAGTACATTACGTTATTGCCTGCTTCAGCACTTATAACAAGGGATATCAAAACCACTGTTTATCCCCCCTTCTATCTATAGGAATTGGATTACCACTTGGTTGGAGTGTCATCTCTATCCCATTCGGTTATGGTACTAACATCACTATTCCCTCCATTATTCCCGTCATTTGGCCCAACATCTTCCTCAGGTGGGTTATTGTTTAGGTTGTCGTTTCCCTGATTGTTTTCACCATCTACTTCATCATCAGAGATATATACCACATGGTTCCTCTCAAAAGTGATAAGTTCCCATGCTAGATCTTCGAAAGTTGGTATCCAACGATCATAAAATACACCTCTGTGAAGGTATTTGGAATGATTTGGGACTCCATTTACTATCAAATCTGAGTACCGTTCCTTAAAAGCTTTCCACGGAACTATGTCAGACAAGGTTTTGATAAGGGCAAATGCTAAGTACGGTTCAATCATCCGGAATGCTGGAAACAAGGCATTGTGATTCCTTAACGCATTTCTCAGATTGTCCACATGTTCTGCAACCGTTTCACCTCGTGTCATTATGAGATCGTACGGGTGGGGTACTGCCATTATATCTAAACAAAGATATTAACCATATTAGTAATCTTACACACATAAATTTAAAATGAATGGAAGAAGACAAAAATAATAAAACTCTACAACCTACCCTTCTTACTAATTTACCCCTCTCTCATTCAATTTTAATATAGAGGCTCTGATACCAATTTGTAACGCCCGTAATAAAATAAATATTAATATATTAAAATGAAATCAAATTGGATGAAATAACGAGTACGATTTATTTATATATAAAAGAAATATAACTTGAAAATTAATTTATTACAAGGCGTCACCGCCGTATTTCCTGTACTGGAAATACAAGGCTACAAGATCTACTCAGCAACTCTTATATTACATACTACTTATATCCTGAGTTTTAAATTTATAATGAACTCACTCCCTCGGTTCCCCAGCACAGAAACCTGAAAATAATTTGAATAAACAAAATCAGTCAACACTGACTGAATATGATCTCAGTTACCTTCAATGGTCCTAATTAAATAATTCTTATTTAATTATTACCCGTACCAGTCCATTGTCAATGGGGATACCCTGTCATTTTATCATAACATGCAAGATATTGAATACCGGTTTACTATTACTGAAATGAGACACATTACGGAGTAAAAACTCCCCTGGGCTATGCCCTCATCTATGTACACAGGATCCCAGATCTTAGATCTGTGTAAACCCCTGACACTTTCGTCAGTAATAACCAGAACCTTAGTTCTTATGAGGCCGTGCCCCCTTCCATGTACATAGGTTAAAATTTGTAATGTCATCTCTTTCTGTAATAGTATCCCGAATGCTACAATTGGCCAATTATACATTATAAGGAAAAATATGTAATCACACATTCAAATCCTATCTTTACGTAATGTATATATCATGATTATAAAAAGAAAGACGTGATTAATATTATATTATAACGAACGAAAATATAACATGAGACGGTATAACAAACATACGACGAAATTAACAATAAAATTGATAATAACCGCTTATTTCTAAGTCCTTATTTCACTATATTTAAAGATAATTAATTACTTTTATCGATAAAGGGTCCTGAAATCATACCTTATTATTAATTAGGTAGGTAAAATATGGATGATTATTGATTTATTACGTCTTTGTGTTCTCTTTCTTCTTTTATTTTTGTTTTGCTTTTGTAATATTAATGTCAGAGACATTGTTGGCTTTTTATAGCCATGGTAAGTCGGTGAAACAAGGAAACTTACTCAGGTAAGTTTCTTGTTGTCAAAAGCAATTTGTTTTCCTCCTCCTTTTCTTTCATACTTATCTTAAATTATTTTTATACCATAATACGTACTCTTGATCCATTACATTTATAATAAGGGTAAATATTAAATTGTATAAATTCGTAAATGAGGTACATGGAGTATAAAGTACGAAATGTCTTATTTAAGACTAACTATTTCTCGTCTGAAATAAGACCTATTGGTATAAGGTATACTACATGTTCGTCGTATACTATTATAAGTTATAATATTAATAAAGTGTTATAATATTAATAAAATATATATATTAATATATTCGGTTTATTACACCAATTCTCAACAATTTTAATTTGTTAATTTCCAGTATTTGAATGTGTTATTTTTTGCCAATTTATATATTATTATATTTGATATTCACTTTTTGTTTCTGTTTTATACTCATTGTCACTCACTTTAATCCTTTTTATTAGCTGCATGTTAAATGGAGTATTAACGATTTCTTTAATCTTTGAATACTCCATTTATGTAAAATTAGTTAACTTATTATCAATGATCATTAAAGATTTGATTTTTACGGTTGAAATTGAATTATTATATTTAATCTATACCTTTAATTTATGTAAAATTAGTTAACTTATTATCAATGATCATTAAAGATTTGATTTTTACGGTTGAAATTAAATTGAATAGTTAGGATTTCGGAAGATTTCAAATTCGATGTGTGATTATAGATGGTAACTTATTTAATTAACAAAAGTAGTGAGAAAATTAAATTGAAGTAATTAATTATGTAAATGAACATGGCGGACCCCACATTGAATAAATTTTTTTCTTTTCTTAATTTTCATCGACCAATGAGAGCTCTTTAAATTCTACCCCTTTTATAGTAAAGGGATTAGTTAACTTATTATCAATGATCATTAAAGATTTGATTTTTACGGTTGAAATTAAATTGAATAGTTAGGATTTCGGAAGATTTCATATTCGATGTGTGATTATAGATGGTAACTTATTTAATTAACAAAAGTAGTGAGAAAATTAAATTGAAGTAATTAATTATGTAAATGAACATGGCGGACCCCACATTGAATAATTTTTTTTCTTTTCTTAATTTCCATCGACCAATGAGAGCTCTTTAAATTCTACCCCTTTTATAGTAAAGGGATTTTAATCCTTCTTATTCTATAGAACTGCAATATATATTAATTGAATATATATAAGAAGTAGTTTAATAAAATAATATTATCTCATAAAACATGAGAAAGTAAATTTAATCATCTCATATGCAATATCAAATGCGAAATTAAGCTCAAATTTAGGCTTGAAAATATAAGTAACTCGTAAATCGTAATACATGCACCTAGTCAATATCAGTAAATCACAATTCGGGGTGTAATACATAACAAATTATCCTATTATTATCGAAACTAATTCCATATGTCGTCTATATGCAATTCAAAATAAATTGTGAATCGAATATCCATAACCAATCTGATTGATTGTATATCCACATATGGTGTATAATTTAGATCGAATACACGGATATACGAATATACCGTATATACGATATATTCAAGCGGTCCGGTCCGGCCTGGCCTAGATGGCAGTACGTATGAGCGCCTCTATATGAAATTCAGTAACTAGAGTACAGTCGATAGCGCACATGAATGCATAGTGATAAAATGGGGACCAAATCAGAAATCAATTGGTCTTGTTTAAGACGGATCGGTTTGAGAGATGGATAATGACACTCACAAAATAAATAGAGGGACAAGGTGGGGCACCATATGTGATTCCCTCTCTCCTCTAAGTGAGTATTTTATGAGGTAAAATGGTATGTGTCTTAAGTTTAAGACGGATAGTGTCGGTCTGAAATAAGAATTTGTGATCAGAAATTGGGTTGCGTCTTCCCTTCATACATGACTTTGACTTGGTCCCAAAGGACAAAAAAACAAAACGAATTCTTGTCTTAAACGGGCATTTTTTTTTTTATCGAGACTTCAGACAGAATTATTTTACGATTAGATGTAACTATAATAGCACATACGGTGTTACAGATTTAAAGTGGTAATTTGTTTTTAGCAGTCGTCACATTTAATTGTAAAATGATCACAAAAGATTGAACATATATTTTGCTCATGAATTATGATAAGGGTTTAACTTTACCGTTTAAATGTCGAGCAATATTTTTTATCTCCTCTCGAGTATAATTTGAACTAAACAAATAGTATGCGACTATGCATCCAATTTATACTTTTTCCGTCATTTATTTGCTTATTTTATTTTAGAATGTCTCCATGGATTGTCTGTTTTTCTATTTTAGAAGTGTTTTTTGTGCGTAATTGAATCTTTCACTCAATTTGGTTCACTTATCGTCTAATAATGGTCAATTGACTTCTTTTTTCGTTGCTTTCTGCAATTATATGAAAATCAAAGAGAGACAAATAATCGGACGGATAACTGAAACAGATTATTGGTATATATTGATATAAATAAACTATTTTAATGTTTATTAAAGTGGGCAAGCTCTGCCCTTTTTATGCATGAACTATTGATCTTTTCACCAAGTTCATTTTTAAACAAAAACTACCAACAATTGAGAATCAACACAAATTATCATTTAAGATGAGTATTATTCGTATTAAGCTTCAAACGGGTCAAATACATATCAAAATATCAAATTATCCCACTTTTTATCGGAAGACGCCAAAAGTTTTTCCTTGTTACTACCGAATAATAACATATAATCCGTTTTAAGTTTAAAATGAACAATATTCGTGCGCTAAAGAAGACCTGCTGGAGAATGAATATGGCATATTGTATGGAAGATGCAAGTACTTTGAATTAATTTAAGGACCCACCAAAGATTTATTTGATGACTTTTGAGTTAATTGGCCTACACGGTCTTATGTTTATGGAATACTTGTGATTGATTATAAAGTTTTAAAGTTGTTTTATGCTAATAATGTAGGGCAAAATTAATTTCTTTGTAGGGTTTAACATATTAATATCCGTCTTAAATTTGTAATGGTCAATATAATAGATGAAATAAAATAAATTAATTTTAATAAAATGTCTGTTCGATTTGTGTCTTAGATTAAATCTCACCCAATCAAAGAAAAAAAAACAGGGAAAATCTTGACTCGAATTAAATATGACATCGTATTTAAATGCCTCATATTATAATTATTTTGCTATTTATCACATCTGGTCATATAAATAACTCAAATGAAAATATCATCTTGCAAATTATTGTACGAGAGAATCTCAAGTTAAGCCAATACTCCAGGTAAAACCGTCTATATAAAAAAAAACCAAATAAAGGGATCACAAATTCTTGCTTAAGTCGTTATACAACGATTTAAAACTTAAAAGAGGTTAATTATGATAGGTTAAATAAAAGCAATATTCATTAATAGGAAAAAGAATATGTCTTATGAGTTATGACTCTTACCTATACAAACACGATATTTTTAACCTGTTTTAATCTTAAAACGAATATATTTGTCTTAAGGAAGACTTAGGAGACCATAATCCTGACTTAATTTAAGCATATTTTAGTTCAGTTATGCTCGACATTATTATATACGGAGCAGTTTAGCTCAATTCGACTTAATTACATTCAGATTAACTTATTTCAGATTTATTCAATTTAACCCAATTTCACCAGCTCATTTCCACCAAAACGAGTCGGACACAAGTGAAGGGAATAAGGATTTATAATTCACTTCCACATTGTTCTTTCAAAACCTCATGGTCCATCATCTTAGGCTTTAAAGCAACATCACAAGATGATATACTATTCTTTATTAAAGCAAAGAAAATAAAAAAGTGAACCTAAAAAAACCAAACAAATTTGTGATTAACTTTATCCCAAGAAAAAGCAGATTCCAATACTAAACATGCATAATTATTATTTAATTAATTATCCCGTGAATGAACACTGCGCACCGTTGTGTTCGAAAATGTTTTAGTCTAGTAATTAATATGGATTATAGGTTTTATGTTTGAATCTTCCTCCATCCTACGCTTTGCCAAAACAAAAAAGAAAGCAAAAGGTTTTCTACTATATGTAAGAATTAGTAGACTATAATTTGAATTTATATGCATATTTTACGAGTTAATTTTATAAAAAAAATTAACTCAAAAAAATTAATTAAAACCAAGAAATAATCCATATAAAATCAATAAAATTTTAATTTTTACACCTAAAAAATTAAAAATGTAACTCAAAAATTATAAAGCTAAACAAAACTGCATTTAAACACAATTAGATTTATATTAAATGTACAATATTCATATAAATTTGAATATATAATCATATTTGTGACCATATTACCTTTTCATTGGTAAGAATACTCTAAATTATGAGTGTCCTGCTCAAAATATTTCAAACTCAATTTCAACTACCAATATAACCAACTAATGCTCTTATCCGATTTTATTATAATATATGTCCTACTACTGCCAAATAAATGAATAAATTTCTAACCCTTCCTTAAACTGTCTTTCTCTTTTCACTTCTTTGTTAATCTATTCACCTAATCATCCCATTAAAACATGTTACAACAAGTTAACAAAACAGCAAAAATAAACTTTAGAGTATTTTGATCAGTTCACTCATAGTTCGGAATATTTTTATCAATTAATCCTTGTATTTTTCAGATTTTACCATATACTCCCGATTTTTCAAAATTACCCAATATACCCCTGTCACCTGGCTTTTTTTATTAATGGGTAAGAAAACTAGATTAATTCTCTGATTGGTGTATGACCGGCCTATCTCATCATTTCAAATCATTAGGATAAGTTTAAGCCACCGATTTTCAAACCACCCAAAAGAGATGAACACAAACTCATCTGAGTTTACAACATATAAAAAAAAGTTAAAGTGAATTATAATAGAAGAAAAAAAAAATAAAAGAAAAAGCTGAAAAAGAAAGCAGAAAAAACCAAAGTGTAAGAAACAAAATGTTTGTTATTCAAATACTGAAACAAGAATAAAACTTCAAGAGGAGTTGTTTTAATGGGTTCATCTTTTCATGTCTTGGTTTTGCTTCTCTTCTTTCTTCCATTTGCTTTGTCTCAACTCACTGGTATGTAAATAATGTTCTCTTTCTTACCCTCCGTCTCGGTCATTTGTTTACTTTTAATTACTATTTTGACTGTAAGGGTGTTACCTTCCGTCTCGTTCATTTGTTTACTTTTAGTTACTATATCGACTGTGAGGGTGTTTTAAAAGGTAAATAAATGATTGGGGTTGAGGGTTACTTGTTTTTACCTTATTACATTTATGAGTTATTCCGTTTCGATTATTTATTTACCTTTAATATTTATATTTATTGAAAATGGTAATTTTCATTTGTTTACCTCTTAGTTTTACTCTATGTATTCATCACAAATTCTGAGCAGTGTTTTCAAAGGTATTCCGTTTCGATTATTTGTTTACCTTTTATATTTATATTTATTGCGAAGGGTACTTGTTTTTACCTTATTATTACATCCATGGTTTTTTCGGTTTCGATCATTTTTTTACCTTTTATATTTATATTCATGGTAAAAGGTAGTTTAAAAGTAAACAAATGATTGAGTGTGGAGGGGTACTGAAGAAGTTTTGGGCTAGTGGTTAAGCCGAAGGTATAAGACGATAAAATAGGTCCCAGGTTCGAATCTCCTTTACCGATATTGTAGTGGTGGTGTGATATTGAGTTTGGAGGGATTGAGAATCTCGAGATTTTGCTTACATTTTGATAGATGAACCATCTCTACCAAAATGTTAAGGACCAAAATGTTAAGGTGATGGTTGAGGCCCAACTATTATTAATATTCCTATTACGCTCCCTCACTAAAATGCCCGCCCGAATAGTGGTTAGTTTCCACAGGCTCTCCCATACCCTGATACCGTGTGCTGGTTTCCACTTCGTGTTTGTAAGGGATTTTGAGGTTGTCAGGATTCGAGGCCGAACCATCTCAACCAATACCTTAAGGTGATCGTTGAGTCCCAACTATTATTAATATTCTTATTACAATTGACTGTCTTTACCACATAATTTACGGTGTTATTGAGGTAAGTGGGGTAATGTTGTTGTTAAGAGAGACTCGTTTTTTAAGTTTTTACATAATTTTGATTTATAATATTCGGTTTACTGCTTGCACTTGTTGAATAATTGATTAATTGGCGAATATTTTGAGTACGAAGTGGAAGGATTGTGATGATGTAGACGGGTTTTGAACGCTGATTACATGTTGGCCAATAATGTTGTAATCAGATGATTCAAGTTACGGTGTACATTTGACCGTCTTTACCAAATTTACGGTGTTATTGAGGTAACTGGGGTAATGTTGTTGTTAAGAGAGACTCGGTTTTTACGTTTTTACATAATTTTGATTTATAATATTCGGTTTATTGCTTGCACTTGTTGGAAAATTGATTAATTGGGGAGTATTTTGAGTACGAAGTGGAAGGATTGTGATGATGTAGACGGGTTTTGAACACTGATTACGTGTTGGCCAACAATGTTGTAATCCGATGATTCAAGTTAGCCGATCCTAAATGATTTGCGGTATTTCTGCAGAGTTTATCAGCATAGACTGTGGAGGATCGAGTAATTACACAGACAAAAGAACAGGACTAGAATGGACTTCAGACGCAGGGATGATGAGCCACGGAAAATCAGTAGATGTAGTACAAAACCCGAATGGAGATTGGGAACCGTACCAAAAAAGAAGGGATTTTCCGACAGATGACAGGAAATACTGCTATACATTATACACCCAAGAAAGACGGAGATATCTTGTTAGGGCTACTTTTTTGTATGGTACACCGGGAAATGTGGGTGCATATCCGAGTTTTCAGCTGTATTTGGATGCGACTAAGTGGGCTACTGTGACTGTGTTTGATGGGTCGAGAACTTATGTTGAAGAAATGATTATTAGGGCGCCGTCTGATTCTGTTGATGTTTGTCTTTGTTGTGCTGCTACGGGGTCTCCTTTCATCTCGACGTTGGAGCTCCGGCCATTGAATCTGTCCATGTACGCTACTGATTACGAGGATGATTTCTACTTGAAGGTTTCTGCTCGAGTCAACTTTGGTGCTCCGTCAAAAGACTCCGTTAGGTATGGACTAGGTAGCACGGACACTTCTCCTAATTAGCCGTCCCATGTCCGACACCGTGTCCGACACTCGGACGCCCGACACTCGTTGGACACATGTCAAAACATATTATAGCTTAGACGAGGAATAAAATTTTAGAAAAGATCGATTAAAAGATGAATTTGGGTGAAGAAATGAGAATTAGTTATAATAAAGGTCGAATTGTACCTTTGTTTAGATTTAGCTTCAAATACATGATAAAAATAAAATTATACGTTATTTATAACCATAAAATATATATTTTATTATATTTAAATGCCGTGTCCCGTGTCCTAAATTTCATGAGATGTCGTGTCCCGTGTCCGTGTCCGTTTTGGTGTTACCTAGGGTATGGATCGAGTTATGTTTCTGCTCTCCGTTTTTCGTCTAGTACCGTACATGTATCTGAAACTTGACAGTAGGTTTTCTTATTAAGGTACCCAGATGACCCGTATGATCGGATATGGGAATCGGATCAAGTTAAAAGGCCGAATTTTTTAGTCGGGGTTGCTCCTGGTACCGAAAGGATTAACACAACCAAGGACATAGAAGTGAACACACGAGAGTATCCACCGGTTAAAGTGATGCAAACAGCAGTAGTTGGCACTGGAGGGAACTTAAGCTACAGGCTAACCCTAGACGATTTTCCGGCCAATGCTCGAGCATTTGCGTATTTTGCTGAGATTGAAAGTTTGAAATCCAACGAGACTCGGAAATTCAGGATGTTACAGCCTTATGTACCTGATTACAGTAATGCAGTTGTGAATATAGCAGAGAATGCTAACGGAACCTACAAGCTGTACGAACCTAGCTACATGAATATTACGCTTGATTTTGTTCTGTCGTTTTCGTTTGTTCAGACCGAGGATTCTACAAAGGGTCCGATCCTCAATGCGATAGAGATTAGCAAGTATCTGCAGATTGGCTCTAAGACTGATGCTCAAGACGGTATGTTTTCTGTCCAAATCACAAATTCTCCGTTGAGTCTGCTGTAGTATTTTCACGAGACTGACATGCTGATCATATCGATGATATTATCTGTCGGTAGTGATTGCCCTGAATGCCATCCGTGCCATGTTGCCTGTTAGTCTTGCAACAGAAGATGCAGGAGATCCTTGCACTCCAGTGCACTGGGACTGGGTAATATGCAGCGTAACTTCACCACCACGAATTACTCGAATGTAAGTCACAGCAATTCGCATACCGTTTGCAAGGCGTGATCATTAATCATTATAGCAATTGTCGTGGTTTTAACATTCTCGTGGTTTTATGCAGACGTTTATCAAAAAAGAATCTGACGGGGGATTTACCATCTGAGATTCAGAATATGGATGCACTGACGGAATTGTAAGTCTTAAAATGGAGTGTCCAACTGTCGAATGCCTAACTCGGGTTTTTACATTCATAATCAAATCGTGCAGGTGGTTAAATGACAATTCCCTCACCGGTCCAATCCCGGATATCAGTAACCTCATCAGCCTGAAGATTCTGTAAGTTACAGTTATAGCGGTACATGGCGCGGCATTATCACAAGTCATTAGCATCTTAATGTTGTTCTCATAGATTATCTATTGTATATTACAGGCATATCGAGAACAACAAACTGAACGGATCTTTACCTCCTTACCTCGGAAACTTACCTAGTTTGAGCGAGCTGTAAGTCTTTGCTAAATTTAGATGCAAGTTTTTATTAGGAATATTAATAATAGTGGGGCTTCAACCATCACATTAAGGTTTTGGTTGAGATGGTTCATCTATCATGGTATCAGTGTGACCGAAGCCCGAAGGTCCCCTCAAAAACCACAAAGTGGAAACCAGCACACGGTATGTGTATGGGTGGGCCTGTGCAAACTAACCACTCTTCAAGCCCAATGGGCATTTGAGTGAGGGAGCGTATTAGGAATATTAATAATAGTTGGGCTTCAACCATCACCTTAAGGTTTTGGTTGAGATGGTTCATCTATCAGTTTTAACTGTATAAAAGGAAGCGATTTCTGCTCACTTTTCTTTTGACCTTGACAGGTACATACAGAACAACTGTTTTAGTGGCAGAATACCGTCGGCTTTGCTAAACAAGAAAATAGTGTTCAAGTGAGTGTTCTTCTAACAAATACCGATAATTTCAGAGTACCCTTTAAGACCGTCTCATATACGCTTTTCTGAGATGGAAATCGCCCGTTCTGAAATTTACGTCCTCTTTTACAGTTTTGAAGGCAATTCTAAGCTAACGGTGGGAACACGATTGAGTGCAAGATCAAAGCTTATTATCGGAATTTCAGTAGGGCTGCTTGGATTGCTTATTGCTGTTATCGTAGCAATATTGCTACTATTACGGAAAACCAAAAGAAATGCGTCTAGGCAGACAAATGATCGTAAAGGTCTAATATGTTTCATTAATTTCCGAGGCATATACTGTGAGACGGAGTATATTTCAGATTTTAAAACCGTTTAATGTGAATTAGGTGGCTCCTTGCGTACGAGTACTCGGGCTTCAGTAGGGCACGCTCTAGCGAAGGGTGGACACATTAAGGAAGACGGTGTAGCTTGCTACATTAAGCTCTCGGAAATAGAAGCAGCCACTGATAAGTACTCGATGAACATTGGAAAAGGAAGCTTTGGCATCGTCTATTATGGAAAGATGAACGATGGCAAAGAGGTCGCCGTTAAAATCATAGCTGATCCAACTAGCCAGGGAACTAAGCAATTCTTAACCGAGGTAATATAATACTTGTTCCGTCTTTTCAGCTCGACCCATAGATTTCAGTCACGTGTTTGAGGAGCTATACACTTGAATCGACATTATTTCAGGTTTCATTGTTGTCGAGAATTCATCACAGAAATTTGGTCCCTCTAATCGGATATTGTGAAGAAGCAAGTCACAGGATTCTGGTTTACGAATACATGCACAATGGAACACTTCGAGATCACATCCACGGTCTGGTTTTCAAGCCTGTTTTTTTTTCTCACGTTCACGTAATGTATATGCCTGAATTTTCCTCTTGAGCCCTATATAAATGGTTTACAATCCATATTAGCCGAACCTGAATCCTTTTCCTCTTGATGACCCCATTTACGTTACCATCTTACTTTGACGGTTCCTAATTTTGAATTCACGTCATACCTTAAGGTGATGGTTGAGGCCCGAACCTGAATCCTTTTCCTCTTGATGACCCCATTTACGTTACCATCTTACTTTGGCGGTTCCTGGTTTTGAATTCACGTCATACCTTAAGGTGATGGTTGAGGCCCAACTATTATTAATATTCCTAATACGCCCCGTTACTCGAATGCCCATTGGGCTTGAAGAGTGGTTAGTTTGCACAGGCCCCCATACCGGCCCCCATACCGTGTGCTGGGTTTCCACTTCGTGAGTTTTCGAGGGGTTTTGAGGTTGTCAATACCGTGTGTTGGGTTTCCACTTCGTGAGTTTTCGAGGGGTTTTGGGGTTGCCAGGATTCGAGCCCGTGACCTTCGGTCACACTGTGGCTCTGATACCATGATAGACGAACCATCTCAACCAAAACTTTAAGGCGATGGTTGAGGCCCAACTATTATTAATATTCCTAATAATTTGTACCATCACGTCAATAACTTTACCAGCTAAGCTAGGCCTGAATTGTTTTCGCAATAAGACTTTGTATTTGGTAAGAGACGGAAACACATTCTAGCCTAATATGGAGTATATGTCATATCCAACAGATCCCGTCAAACAACAGCAGCTCGACTGGCCAACTCGTCTGCGAATAGCTGAAGATGCTGCTAAAGGTATTACATGTATTCTAGCTTTCTCAACATGATAAGGTGTTGAAAACATGCTATCATATGCTCACAAAACGGGTTTGTACAGGCCTCGAGTACTTGCACACAGGTTGCAATCCTAGCATTATCCATAGAGACGTAAAAACGAGCAACATCCTTCTAGATATAAATATGAGGGCCAAAGTTGCAGATTTCGGACTTTCAAGGCAGGCAGAAGACGATCTCACCCACATATCAAGCGTAGCTAAAGGAACTTTAGGCTACGTAGACCCAGAGTAAGTACGATGAACATTTTGCAAAAACTCGGTGCTGATATTATACATTTTTGAGACGTTCACGGTGCATTTTTGTGTAGGTATTATGCATATCAGCAGCTCACTGAAAAAAGTGATGTGTATAGCTTCGGCATTGTTCTGTTGGAACTCATTTCGGGAAGAAAACCCGTCACAGAAGATTATGGGATTGATTGGAATATTGTTCACTGGGTATGTTTGCTTCTGATCCTGAAACTCGGAGTAATTTGATTTCAGTCGCTCGTACTTCTGCATCCTCGCCCTTGTGTTTCTGAACTAGGTAGCACGGACAATTCTCCTAATTAGCTGTCCCGTGTTCGACAATATGTCCGACACTCAGACACCCGACACTCGTTGGACACATGGCTAAACATATTATAGTTTAGACGAGGAATAAAATTTTAAAAAGATCGATTAAAAGATGAATTTGGGTGGAAAAATGAGAATTAGTTATAATAAATATCGAATTGTACCTTTACTTGTTTAGATTTAGCTTCAAATACATGATAAAAATAAAATATATTTAAATGCCGTGTCCTAAATTTCATGGGATGCCGTGTCCCGTGTCCCGTGTCCTAAATTTCATGGGATGCCGTGTCCGTGACGTGTCCGTGTCCGTTTTGGTGCTACCTAGTTTCTGAATATGTCATAATGAAAAATGCATCGAGATTTGTTTATTTCGCTTTATTCCTTGAAACCGAAAATATGTCTGGCTTGACCACAAACCGCTCTGATGTAGGCACGGTCATTGATACGGAAAGGAGACGTAGGAAGCATGATAGATCCGCTACTATCAGACAGCATGAAACTGGAATCGGTATGGAGAGTAGCAGAAGTCGCGATACAATGTGTCGAGCAACACGGAATTTCACGACCACGAATGCAGGAAATCATATTGGCTATACAAGATGCAATCAAGTTAGAGAAAGGATTTGAGAACAACCAAAGCATGAATTCAGGAAATATTAAACCACATTCTTCAAGAAAAACATTGCTCACTAGCTTCCTTGAAATACAAAGTCCAGATATATCGAACGGTGGCATTACACCTTCCGCTCGATAAACTCTATGTTTCTCTGACTCGATTACAAGGGTTTGGGTTGGACACGGAAATTTTTTTGGTCTATAGTGATGTGTCGTGTTGTGTTCGACATGCGACCAAAGTGAGTAAGCGAGTAAGCGGCTTGTCGAAGTTATATCGGACAAATTGTTCATATTGTCTCAACTATGTACTATAAGATTAAAGTAGGATGTTTTGTACAAATTATTTTATAACTCTTTCTGTATGATACGCTCGCTTTTCGAGTACTCCCTCTGTTCCATTTTATTCGATATTTCGTCATATAGAAATCGCGAGGTTAAGATAGATTGGTCGTCGGAGAATAAGATCGTGGTGGTTTGAGACCCAATCAATGATCTTATCCTTTGACGTTTAAAAAAAAACCGTCTAATTTTCTTTGTTTGAGAAAAAAAGATGTTTTTGATCAACACACTATGAGAGGTATCACAACTTCATAAGTAATGACGAGTGCTGGCGTAACCAATAAAAAAACCGTCTCATACTGTAACATGGTTTTCCGGAACAATAAAAATTATAGTACAATTTACTCCGTATATAAATTCTCAGCATGCAAAAATTTTCGTGTACCCGATATGAATTGCGGTTTCACATAATATAGGTTTGTAAGACAATTTTACGCAATAATATCGTGTTATGGTATACGGTTCCAATTCTACGAATTTATTTCCGTTTCACATAATAATTGGTTTGTAAGACATTTTTACACAATAATATAGATCGTGTTACGTTATACGGTTCCAATTCTACCAATTTCCACGTACCCGATACGAATTTCCACGTAAAAACCGTATCGTATCCGAGTCGGGAAAAGCAAAACCGGGTACACGGTTTACGAGTCTCGCATTCAACTAGCCTCACATAATCTGATAATCACATATTCTCGCTCACTCGCTCGCTCACTCACTCACCTAAAACCCTAAATTCCGACGCACCACCGCACGCACCACCGCACCAAACACCAGTCGACGGCCGCCAGACGCATCTGTCAGCTGTCACCACCGCCTTACGAATTCATCCTCTCTTACGAAGGTTTAGATCTATTATTCTTCCTTTAATCAAATATTGTTATTATGTTTGCTTTTTTTTAAGCTGAAGATTGTTTGTTATTGTAGATTCATCATTTTTTTCATATACGATACGGTTTTAATATACGGATATGAACTTATGAATTTTAATTTTTGTTCATAAAGGTTAGCTTTTTTTTTGTTTTAATTAATGATTATTTGATTGTTTGATTTGTACTGGTTTAATTAATCGTTAATTTGATTTGTGTTTGTTAATTGTTAATTTGACTCTTGTTCATCAATCGTTAATCGTTAATTTGAATTGTCTTCGTAATTTTACTCGTCTTCCTTAATCGTTAATCTGATTTGTTCCGTATTCATCAATGGTTAATCGTTAATTTGAATCATGTTCGTAATTTGACTTGTCTTCATTAATCGTTAGTTTAATTTCTTCTGTATTCATCAATCGTTAATAGTTAATTTGAATTATGTTCGTAATTTGACTCGTCTTCATTAATTGATTTGTTCTGCATTCATCAATAGTTTATCGTTAATTTGAATTATGTTCGTAATTTGACTTGTCTTCATTAATCGTTAATTTGATTTGTTCTGTATTCATCAATCAGTCGTAATTTGACTTGTCTTCATTAATCGTTAATTTGATTTGTTCTGTATACATCAATCGTTTATCGTTAATTTGAATTCTGTTCGTAATTTGACTCGTCTTCATTAATCGTTAATTTGATTTGTTCTGTATACATCAATCGTTTATCGTTAATTTGAATTCTGTTCGTAATTTGACTCGTCTTCATTAATCGTTAATTTGATTTGTTCTGTATTCATCAATCGTTAATGGTTATTTTGAATTATGTTCGTTAATTTGGCTGGTTTTCATTAATCGTTAATTTGATTTGTACTGTGTTCATTAATCGTTAGTCCCATAATTATTATGTAAAATCGTATCAAATTTTGATTTTGATTTTGACATTGATATTGATATTGATAGGCCTTTAAACACCACCAATTCGAAATGCTTTCCGGCTGATTTGCCCTATAAAACAACCTTGTCGACCTTGGGTTTGTGTCTGTTCTTGAGTGTGAGAACGCGAGGGACGAAGATGAGCAGCAGTAAGGAGTCTAAAGACAGATTTGAGAAGACATTCTCAAGGAAGAAGAAGGATAACACCGCCACCACCTCCACCGCCTCAGAGAAGAAACCCAAAACCGGTGAAAAATTACTCCTAACAACCCATCATAAGTCGAAGGAAAAACACAAATCCGATGATAATCATAAGTCAAAGGAAAAAAAACGAGTCCGATGATAATCATACAAATATCACCATATTGGGTCTTAAATATCAACAAGAAAAACAATCCTCGGAAAAGAAGAAGAAGAAGAATGTCTCTGATGGTCCCCTAAAACCAAAGCAGCCGAAGCCGAAACCCGAAACAGATGAGAAAAAGAGGAAGGGAGAAGATGAGAAGAAGAGGAAGGGAGAAGACGAGAATGTGAACGTGGGTGTGGTTAAAATGAGGAAGAAAGAGAAGACGAAGACTGACAAGGATGAAGAAGAGGGTTCGGGATGTGCATTTCCGACAGCTAGGATTACTCGGATTATTAAGAGTGACGGCTTTGACTGTAAGATTACCGGTGAGGCTGTTTTCCTCATCAACAAAGCTTCTGAGAAGCTCATCGGCTTATTATCTGAAGATGCCTATGGCTGTGCTGTCGAAGATCGTAAAAGCTTTGTTGCCTACAAGCACCTCTCCACAGTTGTCAGCAAAGTAAAGCAGTTTGACTTCCTTTCAGATTTTATTCCGGAGAAAGTAACAGCAGAGAAAGCATTAGCTGAACGAAATCCCGCTGAAACTCTACCAGGAAAGTAACAGCGGATAAAGGCATTAGATGAACGGAATTTTCCCGAGTCACTACCAGGCTAGCATTTTGACATGAACCCAGATGTTCGGTCACCGGACTTCTACCGTCTAATCGATACTACCCGGATTCCAGGTTAGCATTAGCGCAGCGTAGGTAATTTTCACTGCGAGATTAAGAAGACCTTTTTCTTTAAGGAGTTAGGATGAATGTTGGTTTGTGTTCTAACGGTAGACACGCGCTTGCGTAGTAGCTTCAACTCGAGATTTATAACATATGTAATCGAAATATTTGTTTAATGTAAAACCGTTTTATGTTAACAGGGTACAGTAGCGATGTGCTCAAATATGTCTACATCTCAAGGAGAACATACTCTCATTTAATACCGGGTATGTGTGAACGAGTTTTCAAGCAATTCATATACCGAGTTAGTAGCGACAAGCGAGTTTCGAAAATATGAAACTAGACTTGTCCGACTGTCTCAAATGTATAGAAACCGAGACTTATTAAAGAAAATCAAGAGTGATAACTATTATGATTTGAGTTTGAAAAATTACAAATTCTCATTTGTAACGGCGGTATCCGTCACAAGCTTATGACGGATACCGTTTCCTCTCACAAAATACCCACTTTTTCTCTCTCTCCGACACTATTCATGTGGTCCTCTTTCTTCACTAATTCATTTTATCTCACAAAATATCCGTCACAAATGGTTACCCGTCACAAGTAAGACTTACTCAACACAAACAAGGGCTAAGGTAGGAAGGTTGAAGGTTCATTCCCACAACGCAAACAATGCCGAAAACGTTTTTTCTAACGTCTGCCCTTAGGAGGTAGGTCAATACGTTAGAAAATCGTAATTAAAAATATAGTGAATTTATATTTTCATGTATTAGTATTACTCGTATATTTTTCATTCGACTTTAGAATGAAATTTTTCTGGATCCGCTACTGAACCGAAGCCGTATCAATAATGAATGGAGATGCTACCAAATAGTCATATTATTATTAATTTCCAAGTAGTTGTAAGCTAACCAAAAAAGAAGGGTCACCAACCAACAACAACTATACTAAATACTAGTGCCAAGAATAGAACCTCCCCTAATAGGAACAACTTCCTAAACATTAAAAGGTTACATTAATTAATTAATTAATTAAATAAGGTCATAATTATTGTAAAGTACTTTAATCAAAATTCAAAAAGGCACATTCTTCAACTTTTTTTAAAAAAAAGATTTGTTATTATTTTATTTTCTTTAATAATTAGTTAAAAAATTCAATTCAAATAAATCATTGTACAAATACAACACACCTATATTATGGTATTACCTTGTAATAAATCAAATTATATTAAATAGTAAGTTCAAATCATTTCAACTTTTTATATTATACTGTCCTTGTCGGTTTTCCCTCTTTGACAAATTTATTTAATATTGCATTATAGAACTCGTACTATAAAAAGGTCTTTAAAACAAACAATTCAAATAAGTCGTTGTACGCATATAACAAACCTATTATATATTAGATCGTAAGTTCAAATAATTTCACCTCTTTATATTATACCGTCCTTATCGATTATCACTCTTTGACAATTTTATTTAATACTCTATATTGCATTACAAAACTCATTACTATAAAAAGGTCTTTAAAACAAACAAATAAGTCAAATAAAATTAAGGACGTTTTTTCACTGTACGATGCCTGGTTCAAATAAGTCATTATACGCATACAACGAACCTATTTATATTGTAATTATACATAGTATATAAAACGAAATATATTAGAACGCAAATTCAAATCATTTCACCTCTTTATATTATCGATTTTCCTAACAAAATATAGTCATTATATTCATAAAACTATAGGTTAAAACATCCCAAAAAGTATTAATAGTGATGAGTGCATAACAGAAATCATTCCTATAAAAAGGTCTTTAAACCAAAAAAATAATTTCTTTTGAAAAAACAACACCCAAAAATAATGGAGATGGTGTAACATTTTCGGGATTGCTATTCTCCGTGTAATAGCTAATATTTAGTTTCGGAAAAAAAATAACAATGGAGATGGTACACTACCAGTACCAACTTCTCCTAGGAAGCTCTTCTTACCAGGATTCACTCAAGCTGTTAGAAGCTGATATTCAACATGCTAATGCCCTGTATGTTTAATACTCTCGTGTCTCGCCGTTCATTTCATTTTCATACGGTTTGTTTAATATATGTGAGACGTATTTTATTCAGTATGTCTAATACTCTTGACTCTCGCCATTCATTTCATTTTCATACGGTTTGTTTAATATATGTGAGACGTATTTTAATCAGACTTTTCAGGGCAACATGCCAGTAGTGCCCTGTATTAAGAATATTAATAATAGTTGAGCCTCAACCATCATCTTAAGATTTTGGTTGAAATGGTTCATCTATCATGGCATCAGACTATCAGAGCCAGTGTGACAATAATAGTTGGGCCTCAACCATCACCTTAATGTTTTGGTTGAGATGGTTCATCTATAGTGCCCTGTTACTCTTGAGTCTCGCACTCTCGCTGTTCATTTCATTTTCATACGGTTTGTTTAATATATTTGAGACGTATTATAATCGAATGCATGAAAAAAAATTTCAGGGCAGCTGCAATTCCTAAACAAAAAGGAGGAGGTTGCTTAGAAATGAAGTTGGTGTATAATCAATTTACTCCATTGTTGTTCTTATTACTGCAATGGTTTGATGGGTCTTGTTCTTGTTTCTTTCCACTTTACTTCAATCTCTTCCACATTGTTATATATGAGGTTAGTTGATATTATTCTCGACGTAATTTTCATCATGGGTCATTTGGAAACCGCTTCTTTCACTTCTTTGTATGATTCGGAAACACGTGGATAAGGCGTAAGGATTACACTTTGTACTGTTTGTAGCAGTCTGTCGATGAAATATTAGGAATATTAATAATAGTTGGGCCTCAACCATCACCTTATCAGGAATATCAATAATAGTTGGGCCTCAACCATCGCCTTAAATTTTTGGTTGAGACGGTTCATTTATCATGGTATTAGAGTCAGTGTGACCGAAGGTCACGGGTTCGAATCCTGGCAACCTCAAAACCCCTCAAAAACACGAAGTGGAAACCTAGCACACGGTATTGGTATTGGGGAGCTTGTGCACACGGTATTTGATGGTTGAGGCCCAACTATTATTAATATTTCTAATATGAAATTCTCGATGTTGTTGTCGATTAGGTTGGTGAAAAGTAAAACAGGAAGGTAGCTAATTCTTGAAAGTTAGGTTAATTGCTCTGTAACAGTGAACTTAGCGGACTAAAGTAAAATGGCTCACCAAATCGGTTGATGTAAATGTTAATGCAGTTTTCATTCTGAGTCATCTGAAACACGGAGTAAATGTTGTGTATATATATATATAACCCGCTTATCTCGCTATAGGTAAGAGTAAGACTGTAAGAGCGTTTCTAAATCATCGATGTTTTTCAGGTATATCCCGATGATGCGAGACTGAACATGTCTGCAGAAGGGAGCAAGGCAACAATCAGAGATTTTTATGGCATTATACTTCCTTCACTAAAAAGACTTCACAGTGACTTAGTGGAACAGGAAGCTACGCGTATTTCGACACTGCAGATCGACAGAAAGAAGAACTCGTATAGACAGGGAAACCGTCTGGTTTCCACAGTTCGAGAAAGAGAGGACGAATGTGGAATTTGTTTGGTGCCTACCAGTAAGATGGTCCTGCCTGGTTGCTGTCATGAAATGTGCATCAACTGTTATCGCGACTGGTAAATTTATGCTTTCATTTCGCTTTCTGATTGTTTGGTGCGTCTTGTGTAAGACGGTCTTATTGTAATATTGTTAGATCAACTCAAACCCGATACTTAATTTGGCAACTCGAATATAATCTGAAACTCAAATTGACTCTGATATGACCTGTAACAACCTGACCTGAAAACGACCCAAATCAACCAAAACCGACCTGAAATGACAAATAACTCTCAAAAAGGGAACTGAGATGGCGCTGTCAAGTGGTTCCGAGTCACAGTACCATCCTCTCACATATCCGTTAAAATGATGGACCCTACATAAGGATGGACAGAGACTCGGTATCAACTGGTGGTGTCCTGGCATTGTCCGTAACAAAAATCCACGTAAATTGCAGGAATTCAAGGTCCGAATCATGCCCATTTTGCAGAAATGACAAATAACTCTCTTATTCCCTAACCATTGATGAAAAGCATGCTAATGTTCAAAAAGGGAATTGAGACGGCGTTGTCAATTGTCAGGTGGTTCCGAGTCTCATTACCATCCTCTCACATACATGTAGGGTTCATTAAACAACGAGAGGGTGGTACAGAGACTAGGTATCAATTGGTGATGCCCTAGCATTGTCAATTGTCAGGTGGTTCCGAGTCTCATTACCATCCTGTCACATACATGTAAGGTCCATTAAACAACGATAGGGTGGTACAGAGACTCGGTATCAACTAGTGATGCCCTAGCATTGTCCGTTTTATTAATTGATGAAAAGCATGCTAATTTTCAAAAAGGGAACTTCATAAGAATATTAATAATAGTTGGGTCTCAACCGGGTTCGAATCCTGACAACTTCAAAACTCCTCAAAAACCACAAGGTGGAAACCAACACACAGTATGGGGCGCCTGTGCAAACTAACCACTCTTCAAGCCCAACGGGCATTTGAGTGAGGGAGGGTAATAGGAATATTAATAATAGTTGGGCTTCAACCATCGCCTTAAGATTTTGGTTGAGATGGTTCATCTATCAGCGATGACGCTGTCAATTGTCAGATGGTTCCGAGTCTCATTACCATCCTCTCACATACATGTAGAGTCCATTAAACAGCGAGAGGGTGATACAGAAACTCGGTATCAAGACTATCAACTGGTGATGCCCTATCATTGTCCGTTTTACTAATCCGCGTAAATTGCAGGAATGCAAGATCAGAATCATGCCCATTTTGCAGAAAAGGATTAAGAAGAGTAAAATCAGAAGATTTATGGGTTCTGACAAATGAATCAGAAGTCATAGATGCAGAGACAATTTCAAAACAAGAAGTGTCAAGATTCTACCATTACATTCAAAGTCTTCCTAACATTAAGGACAATCAAGAAGCCTCCTTTTGGGTCTACTATGACTACTTAATATGAATCCGAGTGACCGACTTATTAATACGTCTACAACAACGACATCAAAACCGTAATCCCAAAATGATTCAGGGTCGGCTCACATGACATGAACATCATCGAAACCGTCTAGGGTATTCAATAGGGGTCCAACTGTTACAATGAATGTGAGTTCTACACTTTTACCATTCAATGAAGACTTTTTCAGGGATTTCTTGCCTTTGTTTTAATGCTTCAGAAACTGTACCTAGAACAGTACAGATTTCTGAGACTGGGTGCATTCTGTTGACTGTTATTTTCTTATTATTTATGTAAGTTGCAACACGCAAATTCTATTATACAATCGTCTCACGTCCGACCCAAAAATCATGACTATTTTTTGAAAAATAGTGATCATTTTTCAAAGTGGTCACATTTTTCTAAAAATTACGGGAAAAACGGCTGCACAAGAGATTTGCTGGGTGTAACAAAGTTCCTAAGGCAAGTTATGGCCTATTTGTTATATAACTTTATTAATGAAAACATTTTTACTAGGGTTGACCAAGGACGACATGCCTGAGTTGACCTCAAATCCCGTTTCAAACAAAATAATTAGATTAGTATTAAATCTACCTGTATCGGGTCTAAAAAGTAAGACCCGGATCAAATCTACCATAACTAGATTTGACTTTTAATGATCAAAGCTACCGGTATCGGGTCTAAAAAATAAGTCCCAAATCAAATGTACCATTATCGGGCATGTAAATATGACCTATAACAATCTACCAATATTGAATCCAAAAGCTATCGTGTTTATAACATAAAAACATAAATCTCAAATCGAATTACCGAATTTGGATTTAAGAATAAGACCCGGATCAGATTTATCTATATCGAGTCGATATCTACCACTTTAGGGTAATCTTGGCCACTTGGTTACAACTTATGCCTAGTTTTCACTATTTTCATCAACCAAGTACTCCATGGTTTGGTTCATTTGAGTACAAGTTTGATAGATGCTTATAACAAATAAATCAAACTTTTTGACAATGATAGAATTTGATAGGACATTTCATTTAATTAATTTAATAAATTTAATAAATTTCCAAAATTCCACTAATTGATGTTTAATTAACTAAGCATATGTGATTAACTAACCAAAAGTAAATTAGCTATTTTGATAATAGTACAAGACACAAGTTGGTGATTAGACTAAACTTTTAGTTCAATTTTTGGTAGGTTACTTCTTCCCTTAGGTTTTCCACATTTGCTAATATTTTTTTTTAAAGGAATTGGTTTTTTAAAGACTCGTTTTTAATTAGTACTGAAATAAATAGGATTAGCAACAATTTGCATCGAAATCAAAGAAATACAAATTTTTAGGTTCCAACTAATTCACTATGAAATTTTTTCGACTTATTGACATAAAATTGCAAATCCCAGTTGCATTTAATATCATTGCACGAGATCACAACCATTGATAACTCATTATCTCAAATTGTTCGCCATTTTATTTATTCGAAATAAAATAAGAAATTTTCTAAATTTTCTAAAAAAATGATCTGAATCACGGCCATTGATAGCTCATTATCTCAATTTATTCGCCATTTTTTTATTTAAAATAAAATGAAAAAATTCTAAATCTAAAAACATAATCAAGTTTAATCCAGAATAACAAACATCACCTAAAACCGCCTTTACATAACACAACCAGATAAAGATAAACTTTACCAGATATTACAAAATACCGAATTACCATAAATAACACGACGATGACACGAATTAACCCAATTTCAATCTTTATTCAAAGAAAAGAATTAAGACAAAGTTAGAAAGAAATGATAAGAAAGCCATCCTTTTCTTTCCTTGGAGATAAAAAGATTGTTTGATTACTAAGCAAGTGGCTTTAATTTAATTTAATTTAATTTAATCAAATTAATAAATTCTTTTTATCTTATCTTTAATCAACAACAACAACTCCACAAAACCTCACCATTTTCTACTTAAATAAATTTGCCTTTTTTTTCATCAACAAAAACCCATTATTATTGTTAACATTCTCTCTCTAAAAATAATAATTTCCCTCTCTAAAAAATTCCCATTTAATTAATTTATACCCTTTATTTAAAATTAATTATAATAAAGAAATAATTTAGTATAATTTAATAATATTATAATAATAATAATAATAAAAGTACATATGTGGCAAAAACAACCAAGTAAATCTTGTTACAGAGAATCTATTAAAACTCTTGAAGCTGATATACAACATGCCAACAATTTGTAAGTTTGTTGTTCTTCAATTTTTTTTTTTAATGTTTTTGGGTTTTTAAGTTTATGTTTAGATAGATTATTTATGTAATTATGTATAAATGTTGAATTTTTATGCTTATATAATTAGTTTATTTTGTTGGTAAAATTTTGCGGTCAATCCTCTGTTTATCTTTGATTAAAATACTCGATAAATATGAAAAAGTAAATAAATGATTGCGAGGAGGGACAGAGTATAAGTTTAGCTCAAATTTAGCTATAGTTTGACTGTTTGATGTACTTTGCTCGTCATTTGTTTAACTTTGAACGTAAATAAATGATTGAGACGGAGACGGAGAGAGTATAGCATAGTTTATCAGCATGGAATTGTTATCTGTTCATGGTGGTCTTAAAAGCATCAAGTTTTGATCTTTTTGTTAATGTCAATAGAAAAAGGTTTAATTTTCCGTAATTATTGTGTAAGATCGTTGTATGAGATAGGGAATCCGCTCTCAAATTGTTTAATTTTGATTAGAATTAGAATACTCGTGACAAAGTCACAAACGTAAATAAATGATTGGGACGGAGGGAGTATAATTTATCAGCATGGGATTGTTTATCTTTTGTTAATGTCAATAAAAAAAGGTTTTGATCTTTTGATGTGTGAATGCTCAAAAAGTTGTTCATCTAATTATTGTGTAAGATCGTAGTATGGGACAGGGAATCCGCTCTCAATTAGAAGATTGTGAGACGGTTTTATTTTATAATATTTGATGCTTTCTTTGGCTTTTGGACAAATATGACTTTGAACACGCAAATGATTAATTATAATTAATAATTAATAAGTATTATAATTATATAATTAAATAATTCTTAAGGAATTTGCAAAGTTTAGAATTTGGACTACTGAATTAATCAAATCTTTGAATATTAATGATTATATGTATGACTTAGATTTGATCTTTAATTGTTTAATCTGTATGACTTGGCTTAACCGAAAAGTTCAATTGATTTCGGGTTTTTAGAGGAAATGATGAATGTTTTGGGGGTAATTTCCGTTTTTGAATGAATCCAAAAACTCGATATTCTTTTGGTTTAAAATACGATGGAATGAAGCAAAGTGACCGACTAAATAATGTATTCTCGGACGCTAAATTATCCGTTTGTATCTGGTAATTTGTCATCTGTTCTGTTACTGAAAAAGTTGAGCTGAATTTCGCAGGGCGGCTTCACTTCCGAAAGACTACTGTGGAGACAGTGTGCAGATGAGACTGTCGTACAGTCCGTTAGCGCCTTTCCTTCTGTATTTGATAGAATGGATGGATTGTAGTTGCACCGATGCGCTCCCTAGTTTTTTGGGTCTGCATCAGATTTTATTATATAAGGTCTGTCATTGAAAAAATTACCGTCTTTGCATAGTCGTCTTCTGTTCTGTCGTTCTGTGGTTGGTATCTAATCGAGAAATGAATGTGTTTGGATAGGCGTACGTTGATGGAATGCCAACTATGTCGTCCCAAGAAAAGAAGGCGACTTTAAGGGATTTCTATGGTACGATTACTTGATATTCTGTCTGTCGGTCTGTATATTTCCGACAGTTTAAGTTCTAATTGATAGATGAACCATCTCAACCAAAACCTTAAGGTGATGGTTGAAGTCCAACTATTATTAATATTCCTATTACGCTCCCTCACTCAAATGCCCGTTTGGGCTTGAAGAGTGGTTAGTTTGCACAGGCGCCCCCATACCGTGTGTTGGGTTTCCACTTCGTGGTTTTTTGAAGGGTTTTGAGGTTTTCAGGATTCGGACCCTTGACCTTCGGTCACACTAGCTCTGATACCATGATAGATGAACCATCTCAACCAAAACCTTAAGGTGATGATTGAAGCCCAACTATTATTAATATTCCTATTACTAATTCACTCGGAATGTTTGCTTTCAGCTGTGATATACCCGTCTCTTAGGCAACTAGAAGGTAATTTGATTGATCTCGAAGAAAGTAAGAAACAAACCAGGATATCGGATAGTCTAATCCGGAAGAGAATGGAGGAGAAACGAAAGCAATTTGATAAGGAAACGGAAAGGGATGAAGAGTGCGGGATTTGCATGGAACTCGGCACCAAGATGGTCTTGCCCACCTGTGGACATTCTATGTGCATCCGCTGCTTTCACGACTGGTATGTTCACCGTCTGCTCTGAAACTTGCATGAGACGGTTTCACATATGCTTGTCGTTGTCGTGTCATTGATTATATTGTTAATGTTATTTGACAGGAACTCAAGATCACGGTCCTGCCCGTTCTGCAGAGGAAGCTTAAAGCGCGTTAGCTCAAAAGACTTGTGGGTTTTAACCAATAATTACGAGGTAGTTGATTCGATCACCATAGCCAGAGAGAACCTAACCCGGTTTTACTTGTACATTGATAGCCTTCAGCCCGTTGCACCAGATAACCATATTTACGTATATGACTACATGATATAATCATCAGAAAAAAAAAACCAGACAATCGGTAAAGAAGCCAATCATCGCGACCTTGGAAGGCATGCAATAAGGGGAGTCCTCGTCTCCTCGACGACTCGGTTAAGGCAAATGTAACTTAATGTAGGAGAAAAGCACAGGTATGCTTGACCTGAAACCCTGCCTTTTAGAATCAGGGAAAGGAAATGTAAAGCTACAGCATTGTGTACTGTTTCAATAAATTGGGAATAAATTGTTGTGGTGTTTGAATGATACTCTTTGAGTGCTACTGATAAATATTCCGTCACTTCGCTTCAAGTCATTTCCTTACGTTTGTTCAGAATTCCCCTCTCGTAATTTGAGTAAACGTATGGAAATGACTTGAATGGAACGAGTAGTTACTAGTTAACCAACGTAACGTTTACTTGCAAACCAAGTGGTGTTAGTCCAGTGGTAACTGAGTTAAACCCTAAAGCCTGCAAAAATGCAGGAGTTGAGAGGTGGGGCGATGATCACTTGACCACTGCAGCTCCCGAAGGGGTGGCTTACCTGGTCCATGTGGTGGTGCGGGAATGCATGGCCCGGGGATTAAACCCCTCGTCATCGAAAAAAACGTTTACTTGCAGCAAAAAAGAATGTCTTGACGATTGAGAAAATTACAGTCGAGGGAATGTCGCGCCCCTTTGGGAGCATCCACCTCCTCGTAATTAGTCGATAATTACACATTAAACCAACGATTACGTAATTTTCTTGGTTAGTGACGGATTCTGGTGGTGATAATTCGGATGTAATGCCTTCTGGATGGCTCCTTGTGACGGAAGATCAGGTTCCGTTTGCCCATGCTTCCTGCAAGAGTCGATACCTAACGACATCTCGACCTCCCTTTCCCTTTGGCATCCAGTTTGGTTTCGAGGATGAAGGCGAGATACGGAGTTTCTTAACATTGATTGTAGCTAGAGGAACACTCAGCTTATCTAGCTCATCATCACTGTTGTGTGATTTTCGTAGCAACGATGAACCGTTTTTCTTATTCGCTTTATTACTTACGTCTCCTAACAAACTCTCGAACAATGTCGTTGGGAGTGGTGAGTATACTACCGGCCTCGCGACACACGGGAACCCTACGATGCAGTCGTTTGTGTCCTTGAGACCGTCCTGAGAATGAAACCGAAAATGACAGGAAATTTTCAGTTTCAGCCCAAAAATGACCTAAGAACGATGACCCGTTTGTTAATTCGAGCATACGGAGAGTCGGAGACTAACCTCGGAATCCAAAGCCTCTAGGACTTGCTGTGAGATGGGATTCGGCGAGAAATCGTCTGGTACAAAGTTGATGAAAACCCTTTTGACAAGAGGTCCTCCAAGTATAGGACATACCTTAAAGATTCAGCAACAGAAATATATCAGAACAATATTTTTCGGATCTGACAGAAAAAAAAAAAACATTTCAGGTTTTAAACGGAAGCGATTTTGTCACCTCTTTTCTTGTGGTTGCATCTAAGAGCATCCCAAGAGGAAGCATCATGAGATTTCCCAAAGCACTAAGGAGATGGAAAGCCTTGAAGGTTGATTCCTCAGTCGATTCTTCGTGATCGTGATCGTCTTCTGCACCAAAGAAGTCTCCAAGCCATTTAGACCAGCTTCCAACCTGTGTATATGTAATAACCGAGATTTTCAGCATTTGAGGCGGGTTTGCAGAACGTATGTCAGTTAGCATAGTTGATAAAGTCGTGAAAAGAAAAGATAGACGTTTATGGCCTGATAAATACTTACAGCATTCTTTAACTGAGCACCAGAGCCAAAACTCGATTTCCCAGCTGGGATTGGAAGGACTTTAAGTTCGGTGATGGGGTCAGACATTGGGTCTGTCGGCATTCCTTCATCTAAATCCCGAAGAATTGCGTTGAACATCGCGACATCAAGTCTGTCTGCCAACTGCTCCATCACCTGGATATCATGACACCAGTTATCACTTATCAGTGATAGATGAACCATCTCAACCAAAACCTTAAGGAAGGTAATGGTAGTGGTTAGTTTGCACAGGCTCTCCCAGTACATTCCACTTCGTGTTTTTGAGGGGTTTTGAGGTTGCCAGGATTCGAGCCCGTGACCTACACACTGGCTCTGATACCATGATAGATGAACCATCTCAACCAAAACCTTAAGGTAATGGTTGTGGCCAAACTATTATTAATATAATATTCCTATTAATCAGAATCCCAACTGTCATGAATCATGATCCATGAATTGTGGTCTTACCCAACTCGAATCAAGACTAAACTGAACAATGCAAATAAAGAAAAGGTAGAACGATACCATTCTAGATAACATCGGCAAGCAACCACAGTCATGACCACCAGCGCGAATCGGACATAGTTTCTCACAAGCATCTTGGAATGCTTTTTTCCAAAGCTCTATCGAGAAATTCCCTTGCTCTTGATCGCCTAAACCGTATTTCCATTTCTGAGTTTTTCTCGTTGTTAGCCTCTTCCCTTTTTTCTTCTTTGTAGGTTGCATATGAGGAATAAAACTCTGCATAAACATATTAATATCAGAACTGTCAGTCGGAACTCTGAATTACGACAGACGAAACTGATGAAAAAAGTAACAGTCAGAACTCAGAAGAATCATAAACCTGCCACCATAATCCCTCAACAATGCGAAAAAAGATCCAAGCTTCAACCTTCTCTAATGCCATGATGAATGTTTGAGGATCTTCCCAATCACCCAAGATATCTATCTCATTTATCGGAGATTTCTTTTCCGATTTCTTTCTTCCAGCCTTAGTCTCGGATCTTATTAGTTCAGCTGATCCCGGGATTTCTTCTATTATCTGCTTCACCATCGCTCTCAGAATAATCGAATTTGATAACCAGAACGTCAACCTGTCCATCAAAACAGCGAAAAAAAATTACCCAATTGTCTAAATAAGACTCCTGCCCATGGCGCCGTGCCTGTGCAGTAACCGATAGATGAACCATCTCAACCAAAACCTTAAGGTGATGGTTGAGGCTCAATTATTATTAATATTCCTAACACGCTCACCCGTGACCTTTGGTCACGCTGGCTCTAATACCACGATAGATGAACCATTTCAACCAAAACCCTAAGGTGATGGTTAGCCAGTGTGACCAAAGGTCACGGGTTCGAATCTTGACAACCGCAAAACCCCTCAAAAACAACGAAGTGGAAACCAGCACACGGTATGGGTGGGCCTGTGCAAACTAACCACTCTTCAAGCCCAATGAGCATTTGAGTGAGGGAGCGTATTAGGAATATTAATATTGGGCCTCAACCATCGTAACATTACAGAAAAAGGTTGTTTCCAGATGATCCGTGATGAAATTTGATAAAGCTGATACCTCGGAACATCATTCCCACAGGCCTTAGAAATCAAAACCAGTCCTGATGTTATACTGGTAGCACAACTAGCCCTCTTAGACTGTGATCCCGTCTTACAAACATGACGATAAAACCGAGAAAGACGCCTAGCCGAAGCATGAACCTTCCTTTTCGAGTTCAAATGTTCTGCAGGTACTGAATAAAGTCCAATCTCAAGTGCAGCAGCTTCTCTCAGTTCTTCTTCAAGCATCTCAATTCTCGACTGAAGTTCACCTGTATTATTATTTACATTACTGTCGGGTTTACTGACGCTTTTCTTTTCCTTTTTCTCGGGTTTTTCCTGACTTTTAGCATCAACCATTACTTCTTTGATAGCGGTTTCTTCTCTTGTCCTGTCGGATAACTGCATCGCAGTCAAAGGAGCGGATATAACTAGAGTATCCGAACAGGTATGCCTGGCTGATTTCATGTGCTTTAATTTATCACCAAGTCCTTGTAAATCAAGCCCTTTCTTGCCAAATATCAGGTTACTCGTACTTCTAATCGTCTGTTTTCTTGTCGTTGCGACTTCTGAGAATTTGCTGAATACGTTCTCTCTTTCCGAGCTTTTCCTCCCTGAGCTCCATTCATCCACTCCAATCTCTGCCTGTTCTTTCTTCTCTTTTTTCCTGATCTCTGACGATCTTCTCTCGTGTATGACATTTTCTTGCGTCTCTGATGAGCCGACTATATCCAAGTTCATACCCGCCTAAAATCGTACAGGTCAATAACATCAGACAGGTTTCGCTAGAACTGGCAAAAGCTGTCCCGACCCGATGAACCCGACCTGACCCGCCCGAAACCCGACCCGATACAACCCGAGAATTGGGTGAACCGAAACCGAACTGACCCGACCCGCTAACCAATAGCAGCATTATTTTGTCCAATCCGACCTGAACCGAACCGAACCGACCTGGCCCGTGACCCGATATTTCTCAACCTGATAGATGACGTTATGATAAACTGGCTTAATAATGATTTAAATGACACCAAATTGAAATTCTTCTTAATTATTTTAACTTAAATTTCAATTAATACCTGTATCCATTAATTAAACATAAAATTATCATCTAAAACTAAATATATAAGATAAAAAATATGTCAATAACCTGACCCGCTAATGACCCGACCCGAATTGTCACCCGTTGATGACCCGACCCGAAGATGGCCTGACATGAACCGAACCGACCCGAACCCACCACTGACCCAACATAACCCGAACCCGATATGACCCGACCTGCTTTGACCCGACACATAACCGACCCGAGTGACCCGATTGCCACCTCTAGGTTCCGCTTCTTGCTATTGTGATGTAGCAGTCGTATTTAATGCAATACTTTACAGAAAACTAAAAATTACAGTGCTTACATTGACAAAGCTGAGCATTTCATCCATCTTAAAAGTCGAATTCCCGGCTGCAAAACCAGTCGGAGTCCTCGACTCATCATCATCAGTAATAGAAGCGATCTCATCATCATCACAATGCTCACTCATCATTCTCAGAACAGACTCAATACCATCATTATCAAAAGGCTGTATCTGTACATACAGAACAGGATAAGCCTCTTTCGGCACCTTCTTAATAGTAATCGGAGCAGTAATCGTCTGCGCATCCTTAATAATCCCGAATTCTGCAAGATTTATACTTGCAGTTCCCAACAGTTGACCCTTTATCGCCTTATCTTTCTTCGGCTCATACAGGTTGAAATCCAAGTTATTCTTCTGAAAACCCTGAGTCTGAGTTTTTCCATGTAAGGTGACAGGAAGCTTGAAAAACTCATTGAACTCGATTTTTCCATCGTCGAAACCATTCAGGGATGGAACACCAGGAGGTAAGAATCCTGAACTATTCTCACCATTTTCCCATTGGATTAATACAGTCTGTACAGAACATAATGCTACAGAAGGCGGCCACGGTTTGATCTCTAGTATACTCACAATGTAGTCTACTTGTAATGTCATCCCCTTTTTCTTCTTCTTTCCTAACACCATTTTGATTTCCTAACACAACAGAAAATAACTCGGGTTACACTCAGACACTCGGATATGGGTATGAATACATGCACTAGTACGCGTGATCGCCCCCTCTCAACAATGAAAAATTTGAACTTTTGATATTTTTTCTATTTTTCTCTATTTCATTACTAGTTCACCCTCGCTGAAGTTTCTTGCCACTCCTAACGTCAAATCCTGGCTCTGTCACGGAAGATATGGGTATGAATACATGCAGTGGTGGAGCCAGACGGGGCAAGTACATTAGTACGCATGATCTGATAGATGAACCATCTCAACCAAAACCTTAAGGTTAGGGTTGAGGCTCAACTATTATTAAGGTTAGTTTGCACAGGCTCTCACATATCGTATGCTGGGTTTCCACTTCGTGTTTTCCATACCGTATGTTGGGTTTCCACTTCGTGTTTTTGAGGGGTTTTGAGGTTGTCAGGATTCGAACCCGTGACCTTCGATCACACTGGCTCTGATACCATGATAGATGAATCATCTCAACCAAAACCTTAAGGTTAGAGTTGAGGCTCAACTATTATTAATATTCCTATTATGATCGCCCTGTGAACAATGAAAAATTGACAGTTTTGATATATTTTTGTATTTTTCTCTATTTCATTACTAGTTCACCCCCACCCAGCTGAAATTTCTCGCCCCTCCTAACGTAAAATCCTGGCTTTGCCACAGAACACAATCACATGACTTCATTTTACACCAAAAACACGAAGATTATCTATGTTTGATACTCGGACATGTACCTGTGTCAACTGTCAAGTACTTGCAGGCTTGCGGTCGAGTTTGAGCAACATATGTTTAACAAAACAAAAAGGGTACAACAAAAATAGCCGAGTCAGACACGTGAACACGTACCTGCATTCGAAATCTTTGAACTAAACAAGTAAACAGATACAATCAAACACAAAAATTTACCTTTAGATTTAATTTCCTGTTTGTGGAACTGATATAATGCTGCAAAAAACCAAAACAAAAGTCAAAAAGCAATATGAATGATGAAAAGTTTACACTTTTTTTTTCAAATGTAAACTAGTTTCATAAACTATATTATATTATTATATATATTTGACTAAAGAAAGCCGTTATTTACGCAAAAAATTATGCTTACCCACTTAAGTACGTAATTTGTTAGTTCATAGCACGACCATGAAGGCATGAACTGAGAATGTGTAGGCCGTCTATTGTAAGGTCAAAACTATATATTATACAATGTTCGATAATTGTCGTGTAGTGTAAGACGAGAAATAGGAACATACATCGGAGGTACTACCTCACATTTTTTCTAGTTTTTGAGCATATGCATATTTTTTTGAGTATATGTTTTGTTTTTAGCATATGAATATTTTTTTGAGCTTATGAATATTTTTTTTTGAGCATATGAATATTTTTTTGAGCTTATGAATATTTTTTTTGAGCTTACTACCTTAAACTTTATTTGTTTTTGAGCATATGACTTTTTTTTGAGCTTATTACGTCAAACTTTATTTGTTTTTGAGCATATGTGCATTTTTTCCGAGCTTATAGAAATTTATAAGTTAGATTTTAATTTTTTTTTTCTTAAAAGTAAAATATAACTAAGTTTATATGTATTGTTTTTGAACATAATGTTTTAATAACTTAACTCAAAAAATTTATACCAATACTCATAATTTTTAAAACAAAACTCTAAAACATTATAATAAATGCTCAAAAAGCATAATATTGGTGGTAGTACCTCGGATGTATGATCCTCCTACTGGTGTAAGACGGTTTTTTTATTGGTTAAATAGTATATATTAGTTCGTCAAACCGTCACACTATAACGGGATTTTACGCACTTTTGTACATTAAACAATTCTCTTGCATAAGGTTTTTTTGTTGCAGAAAAATGATCACTATTTATCAGAAAGTGGTTAGTATCGTCACAAACTTTTGCAAAAAGCACTCATTTATTACTGTCAGAGTGTCGGTAAATAAGTGTTTTTACAATTAGAGGATTATATATAAACAAATGTATACTGGTAATATAGATTTCGAGTTTTATAACAAAGAATTTGAACTTATACATATATTTTACCAGCTTTATTGAAAAGAATCCGAGTGTCTTTATAAAAAAAAATTGTAACTCAAAACATTATAACACCCAAAATTTTAATTTTTAACACTACAAAATTATAGTGCAGGAAAAAATGGTTAAAAGCTCAAAACAAATTGCATATAAGCTCAATTAGATTTATATTAGATGTATGATGCTCATATACATCTGGATTTATAGTCCTATTTATGGTGTTTTATATAGACAAAGATCGTAAAACCGTCATGCTATAAGGGGATTTTACGCACTTTTGTACATTCAACAATTCTCATTTACCAACGGTTTTTTTAATTAAAAATGATCATTATTTATCGTAAAGTGGTCATTTTTTTCCAACTTTTGCGTCGTACATTTGTGCAATGTCAGAATTCAGGCAACATTATTAATGGAATTTAAAAGAGTGTCCGTCTTTTTTTCAGTTGATTGCCACGATAGATATGATTGTGTCCTTCCTGTCTAACTTGGGATTCAATGTTTTTCACTTAGTTCGTACAACAATAATTTCAGATGCAATCTTGTAAACGGTCGTATCGTAAAATTATTTGAGACGGTAAAATTCTTCCCCGTGAGATTTAATATTACTTCATTCCCGGGTTGAAGACTAGAGAACTCTGATTAAGCAAGAACAATGCCTAGACCATTACACAGTACTTCCTGTAAGACGGTCCTAGACTCCTATCGTATAGTCATTTGAGTTGGATAAAATCACTAGGACGGTAAAACACTCCCTCATGAGATTTATTATTGCTTCATTCATTCCCCGGTTGAAGATCTAAGACTAACTTTATAGGTGGGTCTACAAGGGCTAGGTCTTGAATAAGGACAAAAATTAATTAAAATAAAATAAATTATAGGAACTAGTTCTGTTCCAAATAGTCTGAAATGGACCTGTTGGAACATGTTCCGCAACTTGGTATTTGCATGTGGTCCCATACGTGACTCTAATTTAACCAAAAATAATATCGGAATTCCTAGGTCTAATACAGGAACTCTGTCTAGGTAGGGCTACAGGAACGACTGATAAACAGGGTCTAATAAGTCTAATTAAGCAAAAACAATCCCTTACACGGTACTTTTCGAACAAGATGGTCTATAACCTATAGAGACGGATTACAATCTAGTAGCCTCGAAACTTGTAAAATCAAAAGAACTTGGTATATTTAACACGTGTTTTTAGGGCACATCTAAGAAAAACCGATACATTACAAACTAATATGAGCAGTTGATTTCGGTAATTTTCCTTTGGGTGTTTTTTGAGGGGGGTGGAGGAAGGAATGATTGAAGCACTCGCGTTCAAATGATTATTCCGACAAATGTTTTTACTGTTTTACTGTTTTACTGAGATATACACAAATTAAATGGCAACATTATTACAACTACAGTTGCTGTTGCCATTTCAAGCAGAGATCAGTAAATGCATCCTTTCAATTATTTCATGAGCAGAGTAAATATATCACCTGTTTCCTGCAAGTTGATGGATACAGTAGACAAGGCTCAAATCCCCAAAACCCGATCCAACGGATACGCTTCAATAACGCTCGCAAAAACTTATATGAGACGGGTTTACATGAGACGAGAGTCTGTATGTGTATCGGTCTTACGGTCTTACCTATTTTCTGCAGGCCGAATACAGTAGATGTCTGTATCCCGAAACACCATCTAGCCGATATCCTCCAAACACGCAGGGAATAGACCACACAAATAAGACGGTCTTATGAGACGAGAATAATCGGTCTCACCTATTTTCTGCAGGCCGGAAAAAGTAGACGTCCGTATCCCTACAAAACCAGCTAGCAGATACCCTCCAAACACTTTAGGAGAAGACCCGCGCAAAAACTTATATAAAACGGTCTTATATAAGAAATTATCCGAAGTACTTATGTATTAGTCTCATGTGAGATTGAAGGGAGTCTCATACGAGGCAAGGGTGGTACAGTAGCAGCCCCGCACCTGTTACAAATCTCCTCTTTTTACGGGACAGTAGTTAATACAGTCAGTCATACAGGCAGTACGAAAATTTACATATGGGACTGTACACAAATTCTTGTTTCAAACGGCCACTTTTGGTCTGAAGCTTCAGACGGACCATATGTGACCATTTTATAGTTAAATGTAACCACAATAGTGTGACCAATGTTACAACTTATGATAACTTGTTTGTCAATAATGGTCGCATTTGGCTGCAAAATGGTAACATATTGCCTGTCTGAAGCTTCAGACCGAAAGTGGTTGTCTGAAGTAAGACCAACTGGGGACTGTAAGTATGCCGACTAAAACCGATTCTTTTATTTTGGCCTCGTTGAGAAAATAAAAAATAAGGCGAATAGCAACATAGCATTTTTTGTCAAAGCCTATCGAAAGGTAGGTTGGCATTGCCTTACAATGTGAAAATAACATGAGAACACGGTAAACACTGCGTCTATCCAGACACATTTTCAAAATGTAATGAAGTCGATAAATAAATACAGCAAAGTAGCTGCTGCGTTTTGTAAACAGAACAAATTGCCGAGACATTGATGTGCTTGAACTTCAGACTTAAACTACAATGGGTTCATCCCTACAGTTTCTCTTATTACACGACTCTCCGACAATTGAAGACCTCTGCACAAGAAAAGACATGAGAATGGTTAACGAGCTACAAATGCAACCTCTTAAAGATCTTAGGAGTCTATCTACCACTTTCAAAGACAACGGGGTATTATCAATCTTGGTCAAGAGTGCGGGTCGGCATTGGCAACCCAGAACCGACCCGCCACTGAACCCGAATCTAACCCGCCCCGCCTCACCCGGGTCCAAACCCGTCCCGGCTCGTGTGTGTGAAGTAACCGGGTCTGGGCCCAATTTATGGACCCCGCCCCGGAAGGTGACCCGTACCCGCACAGACCCGCCCCCAACCCGCCCCAGACCCGTCTTCAACCCTCCCCGGGCCGGGCCGGGTTACATTTCCCAAGAACCGGGCCCAACCCATCCCGGGCCCACCCTGACCCCGGGTCGTGCCCGGGTCCCATACCTTGAACCCGCACCGCCCCTTGACCCGTCCCGGACCCGGCCGACCCGCACCATTGACCACCCCTAATCTACAGGGTATTATAAAACAGAAAACAACGTAATGCGACTATTATTCCACTACGAAATGGGAGTCCATAGCAGGGGAATTTTCATACCATGCGGCTTAGTCACTAGGTCAAGACAAAGAAGTTTGCATGAAGGTACGGCTCGTCTAAAAGTAATATAATAGATTAAGACATAATAAAGCGGTAAAGAAAAGGCCAATAACCTGCAGCGGAGGATCTAAGCGGTAGCCTCCAGGAGACCTCTTTTTTCAGCCTCGATCAGCTCCCTGGCTGCATGTTCCTTTATTCTTCTCTCAAGCTCGGGCCTGAAATGTCTGATAAGACCCTGAACTGGCCAAGCAGCAGCATCTCCCAAAGCACAGATGGTGTGTCCCTCGATTTGCTTTGTTATCTCTTGAAGCATATCGATTTCCTCCAGCTTTGCATTCCCAACTTTCATCCTCTCCATAATCATCCATAGCCAGCCTGTTCCCTCCCTACATGGAGTACATTGTCCACAGCTCTCGTGCTTGTAGAAATACGACAACCTTGCTATTGCATCAACGACGTCAGTCGATTTATCCATCACTATCACGGCAGCAGTCCCCAAACCTGATTGAACTGCCTTAAGTGCATCGAAATCCATCAACACGTCATCACACAAGTTTTTTGGAAGTAGTGGGACAGACGATCCTCCGGGTATTATTGCAAGCAAGTTATCCCATCCACCTCTTACACCACCACAATGCCTCTCAATCAATTCCTTCAATGGAATACTCATTTCCTCCTCGACGGTGCAAGGCTTGTTGACATGACCTGAAATGCAGAACAACTTTGTCCCTGCATTGTTCTTTCTTCCAAAACTAGAAAACCACTCAGGCCCTCGCCTTAAAATGGTAGGCGATACGGCCACGGTTTCCACATTTGTGACCGTAGTAGGACATCCATACAAGCCAGCGTTGGCTGGAAATGGAGGCTTCAATCTTGGTTTGCCTTGCTTTCCCTCGAGACTCTCCAAAAGAGCCGTCTCTTCACCACAAATGTAGGCACCAGCACCATAGTGGATATGAACATCAAAATCATAACCGGACCCACATGCGTTTTTGCCCAGGTATCCAACTTCGTAAGCTTCCTGCCTAGCCTTTAGAAGGTTCAAGCGCTCGTTCACATATTCACCTCTTATATAGATGTAAGCCGCACTAGCCCTCATTCCGACTCCTGCAATGAGGCATCCCTCTAAAAGTTTGTGGGGATCATGCCTCATTATTTCTCTATCCTTACAGGTTCCAGGTTCACTTTCATCAGCATTGACAACAAGGTAAGAGGGACGACCATCAGACACTTTTGGCATGAAAGACCACTTGAGACCTGACGGAAAACCAGCACCGCCACGTCCACGAAGGCCGGACTTCTTCATTTCACCTACTATCCAGTCAGTACCCTTCAAAACCAAATCCTTGGTTCTATACCAGTCACCACGTTTCATGGCACCTTTGAGAAAAGGGTCATGAATTCCATACAAGTTTGTGAAAATGCGATCCTCATCTTTCAAGCCACCAAAGTGAGTTTTCTCTGGAGGAGGAGGAGGAGGTGCGGGCTGAGGAGAGTTTGATGTAGAGGCCGCCTGGGTGCTGAACAATCTGCTGTAGCCTGCGCCCCACTTGTCAGAGTGACGTTGCAGTAGTGTTGCTCTTTGAAAATTAAGAATTCCCCTCAGGGGTGCCTGTAAATGAAAGTGTCAAAGAAATATCACTCAGAAGAAAGGGTGTCGAACTCCCTTAAGTAATAATCCCGCTAAAAGTATAACCACATATAATAGTTCCTCTATGCGGTAAGTGATTACCATTACTGGTTCATGAAGAAGTCATGTGTGAAACTAACCAAGTAGGCAATACTAACCCAGCGAACAAGTAGGTAGGACAAAACATATAACGAGGCAAATTTCATAAAGGAATACAAGCTACTGGAAAACGGTTCTTAGTTGACCTCTGGCAGCCCTTTATCAGAAAATACTTCAAATATATACTACCGCAAGACAACACAAAAGCAGAAGATTGTCTATGACTCTACTCTCACATCTAATGAAATAAAATGGTGATAGTATCTTTCCGAAACACTTCCTAGAAGTAAAAGAAGGGACAACCGGACAACAACAAAAAGATGAACCGCGAAACCGGAGTACACTGGTACACAACGTCAAAGAGAAACTAGAAGTCAACTAAAAGTTCAGAGAGAATTCTCAAGGAATGAATAGATCATTACTCAGAGAGTAAAGAGAGTGAGTGTGAGAGTAAACTATCCTAACAAAAAGAGAGAAAAAAATGGCTCTAGCCCGTTACAGCTATAAGACCTTACAACTCAACCAGTTGACCTAGATCCCTAAAAGTGATCAACATGATATGATATTCCCTAGACCCCAACTATTAATCCCCGCTACAAGAATAGAAGTATAGAACCCAAAAATTTAGCTCTGGTTAGAACATCAGCAAGGTACCTCTATGTTACTCAGACTCGGCTATTTTATTGAAAAATATGCACATTTTGGTCTAAAATGAGGTGTCCATGTGTCATACCCATGTCCGAGTGTCAAGTGTCGAGTGTCGGACACGGGTATGCGAGGAAATTAGAAGAGTCGGAGTAACATAGAGGTACCTCATCCTCTTACTCTAGTCAGTCTCTAACATACCCTTTGAAGTCCATTAACCAAGAGCAATGATCTCAAACATTTTGGCCGGCAATCATCAACCCTCCTCATCTCCTTTTTCCTCGTGTTTTTTTCTTCCCTTCCCCCACTCTCCCCCTCTTTTCAGCCAAACGTTTTCAGTTATGACCTTATATTCCCAAATGAAGAGGTACATTTCTTAATATTGTGCTATTGTATTAAAATCATAGATGTTTTATACAAATAATTAACAATGGTTGAAATCTTAGAAGCTAACAAGGAATGTCGTCAAGAACATAGCTTTGTGTAAAATAAGAACAATCATGCAGCACAGAAATCGGCCTTAGAGTCTAAAATCTAAATTGCCATAAGAAGATATATATATAAAACCTTGTTAATTAGAAATCAAAGCGACTGCCAACTTAACACTAGTACAAAGTTAAAATGAAAAGACTGGGAGAAATCAATGATAGGCTGATAGGCATCCGAGTAGGTTTCCATTTTACAGCTACAAGCAGCAAAACATCTCCGTCATCTACGCAGTAGCACCAATTTGCCCGCCCTCGTTAACATTCATGACAAGCACACTCCTAAATAATACCCAACCAATAACAATCACGATTTGACTCATTCAAAACTCGTTCTTTAACAGCAATCAAGTATCTCCAACTTCTAAAATCTCGCTACCTGCTCTAATCATCAAATCAATCCAGCTAAAGGGAGGTGTGACAAGTGATAAAACACGCAATATGATTACGATCTAAAGTGTCTGCAACAATGTATCAGAGACAGTCAGAGCCCCCGAAATCATCTTCAAGCTTCGAAAATCATAATTTTACATCAAATTGAAGTTTCTGACGTCGTTGTGCATCAAAGATCAAAAATTTATAGAGACTGAGACATATACAGCCACACCAACGACGACAACAATATCCCAGTGCCTCGATAGCTCCCGCAAATTACGGGGTAAAATGTCTTATCATAACAACACGCTAACACTTAAATTAGCCCTTAATTCAAGCATTCAACCAATGCATGTAAGAAATGGAAATAAACCCATCATTGTCAAACCCTAAACAACCCAAAACAAATACAATCTCTACACAAACAAGCAAAAACGATGCGTTTAGATCGAATTAACAACAACCCAAATCAACATTTCTCATAATTAGATCTAATTGCAACAAAAAAATAACTTAAAAGAGCTCAAATCACACACCCGTCAATGAATTGATGATTAATGAACAATCAAACATGTAAAAAGAGTTGAAACGATTAAACAAAAAACCCAGAAACAATCAAAAGTTGAAAACTTTATGAGATTAATTGAAAAGTGAACATACCATTTCGTGAATCAAGGATTAAAGAGGCGTTATTTCAAATGGATAATTGGCGATTCAGGAGATTTGGGTGTGAAATTTTGGAGAGTTATTTATTAAGAGAAGAGAAAAAAGAATAAAAAGTGAGGAAATAAATTGATCAGGTTTTGTGAGCTACGGACGGTTGAGATTAGTCTCTCTAATCCTCTCAAACCCGACCGGTTTTATTGTAAAACCGTTTTATTACACTGTTCGTATTACCTTGTACTTCGTAGTTTTTAGTTAACATTTTCTTTTTTATACGTGAGTATGCGATAACCTCTATTGAAAGCTGGATAGTGGATACAGATGTAAAACTGTAAAAAAAAGTGATGTATATTTGTTATCGGACAAGTAATTAGATGAGATACCTCCAAAACGAACCGTAGATTCAGGGTAGAAAAGGTGAGAGAAAAATAAAATGTGACTCTGTACTTGAACTGAGGGTTTATCGGGTGCGATAACCGATCACACAATTTTTGAGGAGCAAAGATGGTTATTTGAGGGGTGTCAGTATGCGATAAACTACCCTTACTCGATAATCGTGTAAAAACGATCTATACTTGTTTTTGGGGGATGAAATCGCATAATGTACCTTCTATTTTGGGAGGATTCATCAGATTAGATAAAGTGGCCACGCAAATTATAAAGATAAACTGAGGAGATTTAAGAGTGCATTAATGCGATAAACCAGCCTCGGTCAAAATTGAATAACCGTGAAAAAAGAGTGTATACTTGTTAAATGAGGCTGAAATCGAAGAAGGTACCTTCTAAAGCGACTCGAGTCTTGTTGTATAAAAACCTAGAGAAAAATAAATGTGACCTAATACAACCTCTTGAATGACTTAAATTGAAGTGTAATACACGGTTTTAAAAATTTCGGTGTCCAGAACAAAAATGGCTCAAAATCGTACAGATTGTTTCTTGAATCAAATAAAGTGGGCTCATCAATTTTGGGAAAAAGGGATAACATTTGAGGATGTGATATGCGATAAACTAGGTTTGACCAAAAATCGGATTACCGTGCAATAACGATGTATACTAGTTGTTTGAGCATGAAATTGGATATAGTACATCGTAACTTGTAAGCAAACCCAAACACGTGGTGGAAATTTAGGAAATATGGGTTATTTGGATAATATTTTGTTTAGTTAATTTTTGATAACGTGGTTACATAATAAGTAATGATTATTAGGCAATGTTTAAGTAAATTACGATTCAAAATAATCAATTTACTTTTAAATTTGTTTAGGTTAATTCGTTCAAGTTTTGTTGATAAATCTAATAATGGTAGTAGGGCGGAGTCAATGGACATGTCACGTGTTCAGGTTTGTGAGTAGTTATAAATCATACTTCCTCCGTTCATATCCAAAGTGCATATATGTTTTTTGCACAAATATTAAGAAAGATATTAAAAAACTATTAAAAGTACATTTGGAAGTGTGGAAGATGTTTTTTTATTAATTTAAATGTGTGATGGTGAGTTATAGGTGGGCCATGAAGTGGCATTTTATGTAGATAAATCGTTTCCATAAGGGTAGTTTAGTCATTTTGTTTTCCTTTTTAGGAAAGTGGTAGAGTGGATATGAATGGATGAAAAAGGAATATATGTAGGTTGAATATGAATGGAGGAAGTATAAAGCATAGATTGATAATGATATGCAAAATATATGACTCCCTCGTGACAAGATTAACCTAATTTTTCAAACTTTATTAGTGGAGAATTATGAACACACGATTTTAACATGAAACCACATCCTACACATTCCTACAATTATTGAGAACCGTCATTTATTTTCGTGTTATGGTTAACGGCTTAACAGATTCTCCATAAATTTATACATTAAAACTCCTATTTTAAGCATATGTTTTGCTTAAAACAGATATTGCCTTTATAATGACAAAATTGATGCTTCCCAAGATAAAACAAAGCAATAACGAAGACAAAACCTTAATAAAAAAATCATCAACAAACATAATAACCTCCTATTTACCAACACAAAGAAACACCAAGCATATCCGGATTATGTGAAAATGAATAAATTATACATGAAAACACCAATTATTTTCCTAATATTCATGTTGCTAACAATGATTAGCGAAGCATCCTTTGGACTTGGAACAATTCAAATTTCGGCGTTAAACAAATTAAGCAACAAAAAACATCTACAAATTCATTGTAAATCTAAGGAAAAAGATCTCGGGGTACATGTACTTAAAACAAATCAAAAGTACGAATTTAAACCGGATCTAAGCATTTGGGGAACCACTGATTTCTTTTGTGGTTTTGTATTTGATGAAAAATTGCATTGGTTCGATCTATTTGTGCAAGAAAGGGATAGAGGTTGGTGTGCATATGATCAAGATCGGTGTAGATGGCATGTACATGATAGCGGTCCATGTATGTTCGATTATCAAACACAAAAGTTCTCATATTGTTATCCTTGGAATAAAAGTTGATGTAACCATGTATATATTATTGGTTAAATTTCTTTTGTGAGTGCTTTAATTTTATGGTTTTAATTAAAATGTGATGGTTAGAGAATAAAGTTTTGGGAATTGGATTATTAATTGTTGTAATACATACGTGATAATATATACAAATAAATAAAAAATTTGTTGAATTCTTTAGTCTTTGTTATCATTTTGATATGAACCCTTGTCGAGCAGTTGTAAGATCGCATCATGGCCGCCTCTAAAAAGTTTTTGTTACAACAAGTATGTTTTAGTGCGTTTCAAATAATATGCATCATGCAATCAAGATACAAGGTTCAAATCCATGATAAAATTTAAATTGAAATATCAAGTCATATGTGTTGCTTTCATATATGATGGGCATGTAACCATATAATTTATTTAGTAACTATATTTTCTAATTATGTTGCCTCCCGTTCTGGTGTCTAACAATATCATAAGTTTACTTTACCCTTATACAACACCTTTTGTAATTAAGACAATGCTTGTTGAAGTGAAAATGAGCACGAGCGTCAGGACTTGGGAGTTAGGACACACAAATGTAAGTATGGTTGATACAAGCTCATGGATTCATGGCTAGCTAAGACATTATTTACGATAATAGTTACTCATTTGTGTCAGCCATTTGTTCACTTTTATATTAATGACTTTGAAAAATGGTTATATATATAAGAAATTAATAATATACAATATTGGTGGTTACCATCATCATCTTCGTTAAACAATAAATCTACACAAATACGAGAGAGCCACATCCAAGTCTCAGTTAATTATGGCATGTGCTATTTTATATACAACATTTACAGATTTATTAGTCAATACAAATTTTGTGTGACTATCCTCTCATTTTTTTTCTACATAATTTCCGTAAACTCTCACCTCTTTTATTTTCACTTAAAAAATCACTTGCCACCAATACCACCCCACCCCCACCGCCTCACCCAACTCACCATCCCCTCTTCCTGGCCCAGCACTCGCAGATAAATCCACGATGTCCTTGCCATAACCCACTGCTCACCACACACCTATCATCACCGACAACCCTTCCTTGTTGCCTTATCCACACACTATGGCTACTATCTACGCCCACGTACCACTATACGGCACACCCTTTTCTCTAACTGAAAAAATATTAAATCCAATTCAGTTAATTAACATTTAATAAAGTTTATTAATAAAACGAATTACTTGTTCGGTATAATTTACGAGATTCATAAAGAAGATTTGTAACTAGTTAATTTTCTAAAACAAATTAGTTGAAATTTTTTGATTTATTTTACTAAGTTTTTTATGAAAAATACAAAATTAAGTAATTTAAAACCCTAACCCAAAGGCCAAACCTCTCACCTCATCCACCAACCCAAAAAAAATCCCCAAATCAATTAAATCAAACCAAAACCCTAAATCTAACGCACCTCGAATTCCAACAATGGTGTGCATAAGAAAAGCAACAGCAGACGATCTTCTCCAGATGCAAGCATGCAATCTACTATGTCTTCCAGAAAACTACCAGATGAAATATTACCTTTACCATGTCCTTTCATGGCCACAATTGCTCTACGTTGCGGAAGATTACAACGGTAAAATAGTCGGTTACGTGTTGGCGAAGATGGATGAAGAAAGCTCCGAGTGCCATGGACATATTACTTCTCTTGCTGTTCTTCGTACTCATAGGAAATTAGGGTTAGCTACTAAGCTTATGTCCGCTGCTCAATCTGCTATGGATCAGGTTAATTATTCGCTCCGTAACGATGAAATTTTAGAAATTATTAGTTATTTGTTCTATATATTCCGTCTTAATCATTTGTTTACCTTTGATTGAAATCAACGAGACGAAGGGAGTTTATTTGATTGTATTTTAACCTTTTTCGTTACTCGATTGCATTACTGACGTCCCTGAAATTGGATTCTTCTCCCCCTTCCATACCTGTGTTTGCTTTTTCTAGTTCTTTGTTGCAGTATTTTAAGCAAAGGTAAACAAATGACTGAGACGGAAATATTATTTTGAGGTACGCGATTGCATATTTGCATTACTAATTTGGTGTCCCGAAAATTTTAATGATATCAATTAAACCGTCTAACTTCGAATCCTGAGTCTGCCATTAGACCAGCTTAATGGCACTGATCATTTAAGCAATGAAAAGATTGAAATTTCTAGTTATTATTTGTTATATATTTATGTTAAGTTACTCGATTGCATTACTAATTTGACCCGTCTGTAGGATTACAATCTGTTATTTAATCGCCTAACTTTGGATCCTAACACCGCCATTGGAGAAAGTTAATGGCTATATAAGTAATAGAAAGTCTGAAATTTTAGTTGTTTTTTACATTTAATTTAGTCTAAGTTACTTAAATTGCATTGTTAATGGCCACTAGGCTGGGTTAATAGCCCTAAGCGATGAAAAAATTGAAACTTTTAGTTATTTGTTATATATTTGATTGTATTTGAAGTTACTCGATTGGATTACTAATTGAAAATCCCTAGAATTTCAATCTGTTATTTAGTCGCCTACCGTTGGATCCTAACACCGCCACTGAGAGTGAGACCAAGTTAATGGCTTTATAACTTTATAAGGCTATAAGCAATGAAAAGTTTGAAACTTTAGTTGTTTTTTTACGTTTAATTTAGTTTAAGTTACTCACATTGCATTATTAATTCTAAGCTCGATTGCTTCATTGATTCGATGTTCCCAAGTCTTAACATTTGGTTTATCACACCTGATTGCAATACTAACTCAACATTTAGTCACTATTTTTTCGAATGAGAGAAACAACCTTTGCATAGTCAACCTATGCGAAGTTTTGAACCTCTTGGTTATTTTGTCAAATGTGCATAATAGAAAAAAATTTAAGTAGAAAATAAAACCTTAAACTTATTGATCTCGATCTTCCCAAAGTTTCTGAATAACATGTCATGCTCTCTCACAATTTGGTCTGCATTTATGTACACACGAAGTTACTACATAGCACAAACATTTACACAGTGATCAAAGAGTAAATTTTCCTGAATACCACATCAGTAGCATAAAAATTCAGCAATACCATTATCATTAGGTTGCCTCAGATAGACTTCTGTCGTATCAGCACACAAGAAACACAACAATTTGCTAAAGGCATAGTAGCTTTTAGCGTACTGAATTGTTGTGGTTCACTGGTTCTCGTGTCGTCTCACGTCTGATATGACTTGTGCTTGTCTGATATGATTTGTACTTTTAAAGTATATAAATAATTTCTCTTTGAGGCAACCAGAATGATAATGTTCTTGCTGCATTTTTTATGCTAATTAGTCATTGGCGAAAATTTACACTTTGATTACCGTCTAATGTTTAGGCTTCGTTGTAAGTCCTCCAATGTGTGTAGTCATATAGATTGGAGCAAATTGTGAAAGAGCATTACGTGTTATTCAAAAAATTTGGTAAGTTCAAGATCTATGCGCGTAAGGTTTTTATTCTCTAGCTCGATATTTTTCTATTATGATTAAAATTGGATACTTTAGAACTCACATGTGACAAAAATAATGTTCACAATTACAGATAGTTTGCATGTGCAAATGATGGTCTTTCTCATTCTAAAAATGAGATTATCTATAGAAAAGTCTATTTGCAATCAAGTGTGATAAACTAAATGCTTCGAACATTTTTTTTAGCTCCCTAACTTTGAATCCTGTCTCCGCTACTCGACCATGTTAATGCTCTCTAATCTATCAATTTTTTATTTGTTTGTTATATTTGATTGTAGTCTAAATTACTCGATTGCATTACTAATTCGATTTTCCCAGCATTTCAATTTATTCACACTTCCGTGCATCACTAAGTTGATGGTCAGAGGAAAAGTCAGCATATTGTTTAGCCATGAACATTCTGAAACTTGTAGTTGTTTATTACTCCCTCTACTCAAGTCAGTTCCATTTGTCGCTAGAATTTTATTGTATTTTAAGTTACTGGATTGCATTACTAGTTCAACGTCCCTACTATTTCAATCTAGTATCATTTACCCCATTGGCCCTGAAATTTTGGAACTTCTAGATATTTTTTGTTAATACTTGAGTTTATCGGAAGCTGCTCGATTGCATTAATAATTCGACTTTTCTAAATAAAGTCAACATATTGTTTAGTTACCTAACTTCGAATGTGACACAGCCACTTGACTAGGTTAATGGCAGATAATCAATAAGAAATATGAATTTTAAGTTTTTTGATTTTACTCATTGCATCACTGTTTTTTCTTCTCGAAAGAAAGTCAGCAAATTGTTTAGCTCCTTAACCTTGAATCCAGTCTCCGCTCTTGTATTAATGGTCCATAATCGATCAAAAAATTGAAATTTTCATTTTTTTAATATTTTGTTTCTAGTTACTCAGGTTGCTGACGTGCATTAAGATTAGAACTTATTGTTTACGCTCCTAACTTTGAGTACTGATTTCGCCATTGACTAGGTGTATGGAGCGGAATATGTGTCGCTTCATGTGAGGAAGAGTAATAGAGCTGCATTCAAGCTGTATACTGAAACTTTGCATTATAAGATTCATGATATTGAGGCTAAGTATTATGCGGATGGGGAAGATGCATATGATATGAGGAAGACATTTAAGCCTAAAGCTGTACAAGGGCACGGACATGGACACGGACACCATCATCATCATGGTGGGGGGTGCTGCTCTTCTTCTCATGCTTCTGGTGGTGCGTAGGGTTGAGGTCTTAGAGGTAAAAGATCAGTTCTTGTTACTGTATTTCTGAGTTGTCACGTTGAATTTATGATAATATTGTCACAATGTGGAATTGCGGCCGCAAGATGGTGTTTTTCGTTGCAAGTACTCAAATTAAGTATGAATTTATTTTCTGCTCTCCATATTTATAATGGAGAACCTGAATTCAGAAAAGTATCTTGTTATTACTTATTACGTTGGTGTATTTATGAATCATGAAAGTATGAATGTTGGTTCACTTTGGATGATATGAATTATGAGTATCAAACAAAAAGTATTGTTATTTTAGGTATTAGAATAACATGAAAGCGAATGGGTAATTTTGATGATATAGTGAGTTGGTTTAGTTGCTAAAAGCGAATGAGGTTATGCTGTTTTGTGTGCCTTTTAAGTAAAAGCCGAGGACCCTGCTCTCTGAAAGACTTATACTGTGAATTAGGAATGCAGTTGTTTGTGGAGTATCTTTGGATCGTGGTCGAACAATCTTGATTGCGTAACTTTTACATTGGAGATACGTCTTGTCGGAGTTGGCCAATTCAAAGCCTCTTTCATAGTTAATTGTTACCAGCCTCCTTATATGTAAGAGTAGGTTCTTCGGCCAGCAATTTCAAAGCTTCTTTGGTGAAAAGTCATTCTTTGGTGATTGAATCTGGCCAGGTTTTTGCTCGAGTCTTTTTACCTTCCGAGGTATGTCTTTAATGTGTGGAGTGCCACACCGAGACTTCATACCCAGACTTCGGATTGCTATTTACTTCTCCATTCACTTGGATTCACTGCACTTCGTGTATTGAGGGTACAAGTGACTTTCGGGAAGGTATATATGTCGTGTGTGGCGTATGTCGATCAAAATTTACCTGAAAATGATGATATAGTGAATTGGTTTAGTTGCTAAAAGGGAATATATCGAGTTCTACATGTACCGTCAAGTCACTTGTACAAAAGCTCATTTGTGACGCGTTACAAATTTGTGAGTGTTGTGACATTGCACAACCAGGGACAATAATGTTAAATTGCTTCAAGCTTTGCAATAAATGTTCTGTTGAAGATGAACCATTCATAATTACTTTAGAGGGCTGACGGAAATTGCTGAAAAAATGCAATTCACAACAATTATTCTCTATCGAGTGTAACCCAAATCGACGGACACTAGGTCTCATGGAAGACGGACATATCCGTTACAAGTTAAAGATTGGTCAAGTAATAGTTAAGTTAGTAGATAAGACAAAAATAAATTGTCTATCGTTTTGCTTTTGTCTCATCTAATCACTTGGGTAGTACTTTATCGTTTTCAGCTTGTGACGGGTATGTCTCAATGAGAATTTGTGATCGTCGGAAAACGTTTCTTCCATAAGTTGTAACGTTATTGGTTTGAAATATTCACATTTACAGTCCCTAACATTATTTTAAAGGTTGTTCGAAAGAGATAAAATAAGTTGTATACTCATTTTTATGTTATTTTGAGAGAAAATCCGAGCAACTGATATTCATCATAGCATGACTCAAGGTGTTAAAATTGTCATCATATATGTTACTATTGCAATAGCCAAAATATTAATTTCATATTATTAAAGTACTAAAATAATCAATTTCTTTATCTTTATATTAATTTCATATTTTAAAATTCTAAAATAATTAATTTCGTTATATTTTAACTATTAACAATATTAATTTCATATTATTAAGGTTATAAAATAATTGATTTCTTTCTCTTTATAATATTAACAATATTAATTTAAAACATTGCACGGGTATAGTTCTAAAACATCAATATAATGATTAATATTTAAAAATGGTAAACCAAAATATATGTAAATCTTATAATCTATTTATTTTATAATGATTATAGTTTAAAACACGTGCAAAAATTGCAATCCGTGAAAAAATGCACGAATTCAGTGTTAAAATATGATAACAATTTTTTTAGATCTACTCATTTTAGTGGATATGCTCAATATCTATAACGAATTTATTTAGAATATTATTTTAACGGAATTATCTAAAATCTATTTAACAGAGTTTTATAGTTAATTTACTTTGTTAATTTTTTGTAGATCTTATTTTTAAAATTGAAATTAAAGCAGTATTATTTATTAACATTTTTTGTTGAAAACTATTTCTTATTCAAAAAATTTATTCAAATTTAGTAATATTTCGAAAATGTGCTATTATGATGGTCAAATGTTAGAGTTAAAAGCTTGTAGAATAATATAACGACGCTATTTGTTTTACCAATTGTTATCATTTTTATGTCTAATAATGTTTTTTGTTCACCTTTTTTTCCAGTAATGATGGACTATGTGGACTATTGAGAAAATTCTGCATTTTCAGATTGTATTATTTATGCAACATAAATGAAATGGAGGATGATGGTTCATTGGAGTTCTGTATTGATTATTCGATAAAATTCAATTAATAAAGTTGGTTTTCATAAATTAATTTCGTATTTTTTTGTGATGGATCCTACATTTATTTAAAAATAAAAATTAAATAAAATGGATGTGATGATGTGAACGCACGAAATTGCACGAAATGTTCTTGTATTAATATAGATAAGATAAGTAATCTTAAAAATTTACATGTTTATTATTTTGCCACGAAATTTACAATTTACTAAGTTTTTGCCACGGATTATTATTATTTTGCCACGATTATTGATATGTTTATTAGTATTTTGTCACAATTATTGTTTTTATTATTGTTTTTTTGTTATGTAATTAATTTACTCTAAAAGAAATTTGTCAAAATAAAAATTTCTAAACTTTTGTGAATTATTATTCAAAATAGATTGAATGATTGACATTGTTTTGAAAAATTATAATGAGAATTATAATTTGTGTCAAATTCTAGTTTGGAGCCTTCGTATGCGGCCGTATTAAAAATGTCGCGGGCTAAGTCTACCATCATCAATCCCAAAAATGATAACAAAGAGTCATTCACGCTTAATTACCAAGAACCTTTCAAACTTTCGTCGTGGTATGGTTTCGTAGGCCGCAACCGTTGGTCTAATTATCATGGTGATAGTCATGATTACCAAAGATTTAGCAGTGAGGCGACTGGTGTGATTTAATCCTTGATTACCGCGGTGTTATCTCACCTTGATGAGCATACTGGTCATCCCAATCTTAGTGATATGTCTATCTATACAATTACCATGAGAGAGCAACATTGGACAGGTATTACTAAATTTTGTTTTAATACGACTATTTTTGCTGATACCAAAGAACCTAATAAGTCATGTTATGCATCAATAACTGATTTCAAGTCATTACTCGACCAATTCTTTAGCGGTATGGTTGATGGCGTTTTTAAAAATAAAATTGAATACATGTTAGAAAAATTACTTGAATATCCCTTCAACGGTATTAATGCGTGGAAAAATCGATTGCTAATTAATTATCCCGCGTTTTGGGATGGATTTGAGCGTCGTTCGTTTCATATTCTCTTTTTTTGGCGCCTTCAAGTTAGTCAATCCCAATCTCGTTCACTCTATGTTGTGGTGGATGAGGTGGAGAAGATGTCGTATGAGTTTTCAGGTTTAATGAGAAACTGGCATTCCAAAATTCCTCGTAATTCCATTTACGAAGTTGTTTTTAATGCTGAGGGTCGTGACGGTACAAAACGATACCCTCAAGGTTCCATATATGTGATTCTGCACTACAAAAGAGTATTCTATCAACATTTTACAGAAGCCCGAGCCAAAAAGACGGCTAAGACTGACGTGGATGAAGCCGAAAATGTTATATCATCCATCTTTAAGATGGTTCTGATAAAGTTTTACGAAGAAATGTGCAAACAGAAAACAGTAGGTCTCTCAATAATTTATTGAAAGACCGTCTCTCTCAAGTTACAAATCATGATTAAACATAAACTTAGGAGTCGTTTGGTTACATGTAGGAATTTGTATTGCCTAGGAAGTCGTAAAACACATCATTTTAAAATTCACGTGAATTAGAAAATGTTGTTTGGTTGCTATGTAGGAAATGCAATTCATGTAGGCATTCCCACCCACCTAGGGGGACCTAGGTAAGCCACTTCCTCCATTATGAAGGAATTGCAAATTCATGGGAAGTACAAATTCACGTGAATTGGGGTAACCAAACAAGAGGTCAATTTAGCAATTCACGTGAATTTAAAATTCCTACGTTTTTTAGTGGGTAACCAAACGACCCTTAGTACATTTATTATGTAAATAGGTACGAAATTACTATGGTACAATCAATGGCAAAATAGTTACGAAATACAAATAAAAGGGTACAAAAGAATGGTCTCTCAATAATTTATTGAAAGACCGTCTCTCTCAAGTTTTAGTGAACAGAAAATATGCATGAATCAGTAGGTTTTATGGTTATGTGCGGGGTAATGTTTGTTTAGTGTAAGATCGCGTATGTTTTAGCTGTTTTCGAGGACTAAAAGGATTAGATGGAGATTGTGTATGATTTTGCCGTCTCAAGCCACATTACTTGCAATTTACTTTCATGTTTTTTCATGTTTTTCTCAGACTTGTGGGTGTAGGCTACATCGAATTATACACCTTTGCCTTTCTTAATATTCTACGATTAAGCTGTATACAATGTTCTTTTTGCATTATCCATAGAAAAAGTCATAAACAGAGAAAACATAATACAACAATTCTCTTATGTTATGTTCTGCAATTTTACTTGTGCCTTCCTTCACTACAGTCTCAAAAGTCGTGGTTGTCATAAGCTTTTTCTTCTTTGCGAATTCTGCTTTCAAAAAACTGATTCACAGCTTTCTCCAGTTCAGGGGGCCAGGGGGCATCAGGGCATCGTCTGCCCCATTCCGACTTCTTTCGCTCAGTTCTCATCACAAAAACTCGGTTGTGATAAGAATCCATCCATTTGTTCACAACAGACTTGAACTTGGTTCATGCTCTTTCGTGGGTGGAGAGTTAATCCAAGCTACATTTTCAACCACCAAGAACTATTAACAATGCATACAACTGATACAATTGCATGAATGTATGAATGTATTAGCAGATGCAAGATAAGAGGAAAAACTTACAACGGGGAACAGTGCCGATAACACAACAACGGGCACGGAGGGAGAAATTGGGGAAGGTGGTGTTAATTTTATAGCAGAAAGATGCTACAGGGCGGAATACAGTTTCGCTATTATTACTGTTACTGCCCCACTTTGAATTGTCGGTATGAGCCGGAACTTCCTCGAAAAACTTGATCAAAACAGCACGAGAGTAAGGTTCATATTGTGTATTATTACACTGGTCAAAGAGCTGAGCAGTGACAACATAACAAAAGAAGGCGCCACCCACGTGGAAAAAGTATCTCTCGGGAAAATAACCTCGTTTAGTGAACGATTTGTTATCGTCCAAATCTGTAGCCCGAGTCATAATCTGGCACTTGCCAGAGACCTCTAGCGTGGCAGCGGGGAGCGGGAATCTTGTAACAGCAGTGTCAAGCGCAAAAAAAGGACTGACAGTAAACAGAGAAGGATTTAAGGGGACACCAAGACCAGACAGATGGTACAAAGATTGCGATTGCTGTACAAAGAGGGAACCAAACGGAAAGTATAGATCCTTTTGTGCTGGCAGGAAAGTGGGCTCCCAAGTGCGTGAGTCCAAGTTAAAGATGGCATGAAAATAAGGACAACCTATGATAACACGGCGACCAATGACAGTAGCACAATCCGAAAGCTCTGCACCCGCCCAAGAATGAAACAACGGAGGGTCAGGCAGGACTTCCCAACAGTCAATAATAGGATCATAGCACTCAAATAAACCGGTGTATTTATAGCCAGGAGGCTTGATAGTACAATCCAACGGATCTGCGGCAAGTGCGTAGATCATACTGTCAGCAACAAACACACAAGGCGAGTTCTTCGGTGTATGCATGGGTGCAACAGACTGTATTTTTTGTTCGGGCTCATTAATGTCAATAACCTGAACTCGACAAGATAGGGTGTCCAGCTCATGTGCAGGTGTGTTTTCTTCAGGAAACATAAGCGTTCCCCCAAATAAGTAGATTTTAGAGCCAAGGTTGACAAAGGCTGACGAGTGCAGAAAGCTGTTTCTCTCCTTGAAAGCTAACATAGCAATGTTGTGTTTGGAATCAGAATCAGAATCAGAATCAGATTCATTATATTCAATCATCTGGTCTTCGTCGTGTTCCGAAAAATCAAGTGGCGGCCGAATCATGTATATTGCAGAATCAATTTCATCAAGGAAATGTTGAATGAAAAAGCATATAGTTGGTCCCTCTTCCACGCCATGACCCACCTCCTTCATCTCTTGGCTTGTGACGGACACTTTCTGTCACAAGTTAAGTTAAAGACGGTTAGTGTCCCTCTCGCAACAAAAAATCGTGTATTTGTTATTACAAAGCGATTTGCTTCCTAGTTAAAGACGATAGTGTCCGTCTCGCAACAAAATAAGTGGGGAGGAGCGTATACATCATTAAAGTATGGGATAGTTTCCGAATACTATAAGTGGTACAACGGTAGGATTCCTAACTTTCTTTGTAGTGGTCTTGTGTTCGACCGTAGTTGCCCTCATTTTTTTATTAACCTCTCTCATTTGGTTTACAATTATCTAAAAGTGTATTATATTTAAAAACCGTGCACACAAAAAAAATCGTGTATTTGTTATTACAAAGCATTTTGTCTCTGACGAACATTATCCGTCCCTCTCACAATAAAACAAATGGGGAGAAGCCTATACATCTTTAAAATATAGGATAGTTTCTGAATATTATAAGTGGTACAATGGTAAGATTCCTAACTTTCTTTGTAGTGGTCTTGTGTTCGACCCTAGTTGCCCGCATTTTTTTATTAAAATCTTTCATTTGGTGTACTATTATCTACGAGTGTATTATATTTAAAAACCTTCAGGCTTCAACACACAAAAAATCATGTACTATTTGTTATTACAAAGCGTTTTGCTCCTGGGATAGTTTCCTAATACTATTAGTGGTACAATGGTAAGATTCCTAACATTCTTTGTAATGGTCTTATGTTATTAAAATCTTTCATCTTGTTTACATATTATCTACGAGTGTATTATAATTAAAATACTTCAACACATAAACAATCGTGTATTTGTTATTACAAAGCGTTTGCTTCTGACGGACATTATCCGTCTCTTGGCTTGTGATGAACACTATCTGTCACAAGTTAAGTTGATGGATAGTGCTCCTCTTACAACAAAACAAGTGGGGAGGAGCCTATACATCTTTAAAGTATAGGATAGTTTCCGAATACTATCAGTGGTACAACGGTAAGATTCCTAACTTTCTTTGTAGTGGTCTTGTGTACGACTCTAGTTGCTTGCATTTTTTTATTAAAATCTTTCATTTGGTTTACTATTATCTAGGAGCGTATTATATTTAAAACCTCGCAAAAAATCGTGTCCCTTTCGCAATCAAGGGTGTGGGAGGAGCCTATGCATCTTTAAAGTAGAAGATAGTTACCATAGTTACCTTTCTTGGTAGTGGTCTAGTGTTCAACCCCGGATACCTGTATTTTTTTTATTAGCAACTTTCATTTGGTTTTCTATTATCTTCGAGTATATTATATTTAAAACCTTCAATTCGCAATAAACCGTGTATTTATTACTATGGAGCATTTTGCTTGCTCAAGACAGATAGTAACTCTTTCACAACAAACAACTAAATCGTGTATTTATTACTACAAAGCGTTTTGCTTGTTCAAAGATAGTACCTCTCTCACAACACACAACTTAATCGTGTATTTACTACTACAAAGCATTTTGATTGCTCAAGACAAATAGTACTCTCAGACCAAACAACTAAATCGTGTATTAGTTACTTCCACAATTCCAATCAATTCTATATCTTTCATATTTCACTTTTTAGGCACTATTCATATTTCGGGGAACCTTTAACACAACTCCTAATATATAAAGACAGTCCTGTGAGATCTTATTTAAGTTATTTAAAGAGTATTATCTCAAAAATATGAAAGTTTTATAATTTTTACCGATATATAACTACATATTAACAAAAGAAAACGGATATTGACAAACGTGAATATAACAAATGTATAGAATTGATTGAAATGGAGGAACTACTACTAAATGTTTTAGTTGCTCAAGTCAAATAGTAACTCTCTCACAATAAGACCGTAATATATTACCTCCATAGAATTCCTTTGCTTGCTCCCTCACAATAAGAGAAAAGTAATATATTACCTCCATATAATTCCTCTATCGCCTCCTTTTTTTTCCACCCTCTACAACCAACCCTAACCAAGTCAAAAATCCAAGTCCATTTTTTGATTTTCAGTGTCCACGTTCTATATGGAAATTAATTAGGTAGCATTAGAATTAGATCCTGAGTTTCTCTCAAGTCTCGATTGTTCATTGTTCAATAACAGATTCTATATGGGAATTAATTAGATAGCATTAGATTTAGATACTGGGTTTCTCTCAAGTTTCGATATTCCAAAATACCTATTGATCCAACTACTCAGTGTTATTACAGAATTTGAATCATTTTTTTTAATACATATTACAAATAATTCAGGGCAAAATACCCAAATAAATTAAACTTGTTGCAGATTATAAGGAATCATTAAATAAATTATTAAGATACAAAAACTAAAATTACCTGGTGATGTTGGATAGACGAGACGTTGGTGGTGATGAACGATGGTGGTGACCGTGACCGTCACCGGAAGCAGGGATACGGCGATAATATTAGAAAACCAAAGAGAGAATTGTGTACCTTTAAACTCCTTTGTTAGACCTAGGAATAAATAATACTTCCTCCGTTCGAATCCATGTTTCTATTTTGTACCCTATTCACAAGTGAACGTTTAATCTCAATTTTCTCCTTATACGTAAGAGAAAACATATTCATGTGGGGTCTTGTTTGATTCGTCTTTACGAGTACATTGAAAATATCCAACTTTTATAATTTTTGCAACTACGTAGCTAAAGATATTTAACATGTAAAACATGCGTTGGCAAATGTGAAAAAGCAAACATGCAGGGTGGATTCGAACGGAGAAAGTACCTTCTAGATAGTGGATTATAAGTATATAGTCTATAGATAAGATGTGTTGGGCTTTTTGTTATTGGATTCGTCACATTGGTGATCTCATCATGGCTTTTTACGACAAATTATTAAAGTTCGGTGGCCCCGGGCCACGTCGAATTATTATATACGGATTATTGAGTCATTTATACTCACTCCCTTATCGCGCATTCTCCCAAAATGTAAATGACACGACATGTAAAATTATAAATTTTCTTCCATTTATTCATTCTACTTTCCTTATTTTGACATAATTACTCTTTTTTTTTGTCTATAACGGATATTATACGTACTAAGCAAAGACTTTTTGCTCCCTCATACTTTGTATTCATTATAACCGTCTCTATTAAGAAAAGGTACAGTGAATTAAATAATAAATAAATGAAGGTATTGCGATATTATTATGAGATGGAGTGGTCAAAATACAATAACTCTCCCTTGTGACGGATCACAAGCTTACGATGGGTCGGATAACTCCCACTTGTCTAGATAGGACAGGTCTCGGGAATTACAAAGGGTTTGTTTTTCCTTCTTAATAATACTAGTTTTACGCCCGTGCAAAAAATGCACGGGTTTAAACTGAAAAAATAAAAATAAAAAGTGAATATATTTAATAAAAAATATAATTTTAGTATCGCAAGTATATCGATCTAAAAAATAAAAAGAATTTATACGTTTAACTTAGACGTAAGTAAAAACAACGCATTTGCTCTTGTTTTATTTTTATGATGATATTGGCGTAATGCGATTTTTGATAATATCGGACGATTTTTTGTGCAGGGATTTTTGGTTTTTCCAAAATACGGGATTTTTATATATTCTATCGTTGTATATAGTATTTTATCTTGTTTGATATTTTAATTTGTATTTTATTTTTGGACTAATTATTTGTGCATTTTGTAATTTTTTGTGTGTTAGGATTTTATTTTTGAATTATCGTATTTTATGGAATTACGGATTAAAATTAGTTATGGAACAGAAATGATTAAGTAAATAGAAATAGAAATAGTAATGAGGAAAGATCAGAATACGGAATTACGGATTATGGATTAAAATTAATTACGGAACACAATACGGAATTACGGCCGGATTAAAATTAATTACGGAACACAATACGGAATTACGGAATAGAGGCAATATACGCAGGAATTATGGAATAGAACGGTTTCTGATACAGCAGAGAAATTAATTCAAGTGCAAAATGGTAGGGTCATAGTTTCCCTAATTTAAGTAACCAATCAGAAGGCTAGAAAATCTACTCCTTTTATAGAGATAGATTTGACCCGTCACAAGCTTGTGACAGATATGTCCATCACAAATGAGAATTTGTGGTCAAAATACGAATAAAATATGAGTATTATAGGGTGATGTTATTAAAATAAAAATAAAATTTTTAAAAAAATGAAATAGGGAAGCTATTGTGAATAGATTAGAAAATGAAAATTAGGAAGGGTTACTCTGAATAAACTGAAATATTTAGTTTAATTTAATTTTTTTAAAAAAATTGTAGGTTTGTAGGAGGGGCTGAGTTTAGATAAAATTGGGAAAGTAATTTTACTTTTTGAGAAGTTAAGGTAGTTAATAAAATGGAGGGACCAGGCATGGGTTGTGTGATGCAAGATATCTCACACTAATGATGAGATTACTCATATGACTAAATCAATATCAAAATGCAAAATGTACATCTTATCTATATAATCCACGTAGTATGTTTTTTTTTAAATTTCTAATTAGTAGTAAAGATGGCAATCGGTCAATTGGATTGGCTATAGGTTAAAATGAGTTGGGTTAGAAATAATATTGATATTGATATGGATTATTGTTCGGGTCGCGTTTGGGTTGGTTCTGTTTCGAGTAACCAAATTTGGGTACTATCGGGTCGGGTTGGTTCGGCTTTTGCCAGCGACACCTAGCATTATTGTGTTTAGTTCAGTTTATTTTCATTCAGTTCAACTCAACTAATCTATTTACAAATTAACGCTTACCTCAACTCTATTCAATTTAGCTAAGTTCCGTTCAATTAAGGTCACCCCAACTCAACTCCTTTAAATTCAATTCAGCTTCTTCCCGTCGAAAAAACGGGGCGCAAGTCATCCATTTTAGTATTTTGTCTCATTTTACGCTTAAAACAGATATTATTCGTCTTAAATAAATAATAATATATGTGAAAGTTATTTGGATGCTTGTCATTTCTTTTTCTCCATTTTTTCTCTAATAAACATATTATATGATATAACTCATTCTCCTTCATTTCATCTTTCGCACTACACTTGATCTATTCATAATAAATTTGGGCTATTGAAAGATAAGAAAATAAGATATTGTACCTTCAAAAGTTTAGAACTTAACGAACGTTTGGTTAGAGAAAGAGAAAGAGAAAGGGAAGGGAAATTATAGAGGATAATGAAATCTCATACCTAGGAGCTTGGGGGTAAGCAATAAGATGGATTGGGGATTAAGGAATGTAGTTTCATTCTCTTTGTTTGTATCAAACAAACACCAACAAAGGGAATGACTAATGGGTAACTTTGTTTCCCTTTCTTATAAACCCCCAATCAAACGCTCTCTTAGTATCATAATGATGCTGGTTCCAAATGTACAATAGTGTAAACCATAATAACCACCGGCTAAATTAATTACGGTGCATATAGATATTAGTTTAATTAAACACTAGTGTCATTGTATTAAGTTGTTAAATATGCTAAAGCCCTGTTCCTTTGGACTTCAAATCACTTTATTTAAGTTCACTTCGGATCCTATAAGTTCAATTCATTTCAGTTCAGTTCCTATAAGTTCAGTTCAGTTCAGTTCAGATGGGCGGGACATTGACATTCAACGACCGGCCATGGAGTGAACAATGTCATTCAATGTCTATCCATGGATAGACACTGAATGTCATTGTTCACTCCATGGCCAGACATTGAATCCCAATGTCCGGCCATGGAATGGACAATGACATTCAATGTCTGTTCCATGGACAAACCGTGAATGCTATATTTGCAACTAATTGAAAAAATCGATTTCTATTATTAATCTAACACGAAACTATAAATTACACATAACATAAAAATGTTAAAAATTTGATAACTAACCGAAAAATTGGTTGAATGAGATTCCGTCATGGATTTTAGATGATTTTCGTGTTTTTAATTTTTTTGGGTTCTAAATGAATTAATCGGGTTTGCTCAAGAATTTCAGAGAATTATTCTAGTGAGAGAAAGAGGTCAAGGGTATTTTCGTCTTTTTTATGAAAAACGCCGTTTACGTTTACTAAAATGTCGTCTACAAAACCTAATCGGGCAAAAAAAGAGGGAATAGAGTAAAATAAGAAAGAAAAAAATACCAGGAGGAACGTATGAGAAAGCGGCAAAGTGGCAAACAGTAGAACTCCATTATCAATGCAAGATTGAACGCGAGAATGAATGAACTAATACTACAGCATACAGTACGACACTTTTTTATCTCATGAAAATGTAGAAAAGAGAAAATATCATTATTGGTTTGTTGGGTATTGCGATGACTTGAGTATTGCAATGAGTAAAGCAAGTGGATAATATTTGACCCATCACAAGTTTGCGACGAATATATCCGTTATAAATGAGAATTTGTGTTAAATAAATAAAAAGCCTTGTTGATAATCATACAGTAGTGCAATGATGATTTGAGATAGTTGTGAGAAGAGTTTGGTAATAAAAGTTAGGTAAAAATGAATGTAATAAAATTTTAACCGCCCGTCTTGTTTAAGACGGGTACTATCTGTCCTAAATTTAAGACGGGTTAAATATTATCAAATGATGAAAATAAAAACAAAAATCTTGACATTTTCTAGACAATAAGTAGGATGACTTAACATGTATTTGACCCGTTTTAAGCTTACGACAGATAGTATCGGTCTTAAATCAGAATTTGCGATAATTTAAAATTGAGAGGGGGCCTTTATCGTTGATAATCGTACCCGAGTGCAATAATGATCTTTTTGCCGACAAATATTTGCTGTTAAAAAAACATCAAAGAAGACGTGAAACTTTTAACATGTTTGACCACGGAGATCCGTTTGAATGGAAGTCTATTAGAATAATTCACCCACAAGTCCACAACCTTCAATTCAAGTATCAATCCAAACGATGATAGATTATCAATCTGCCTTGAGCACGTACGTAAAGCTACAATCCAACATGAATGTGCACTAGTTTCATATTTGAAGGACCAAGAGAGGTCCTGTTCGCTAAAACATTTCAATGTTAATACAACTGAGTAGTTCAACCACAATCAACTGAGCAAAATATTTTACAAGTGTCGAAGACGAAGCAGCCAAAACGATTTGACCGATGAAACATCTGAGGTTATAGTTTCGGAGAAACATTCGTGTGACTTCGTGTAACATCTCATACTAGTATAGCTCTTTTTAGATGAGAGTTAGTGTTGGACAAAACAAAGCCAGCTCGCCTTTCTTCAAACGAGTATTCTATCTCGTCACTCCTTTCTTCCACGGGACTACCATATACCGATAATGGGGCTGGAGTCATTGCTGTCACCATTGGGGCTGAAACTGTTGACGGAGTCATGGGCACAGGGATGGATTTTACATTGGGAGTGCGGTTTTCTTCATCTGCAGCATAGATCAACTTTGAAGGAGTTGTAGGCACGGTTTTCTGAGGAGTATGGTTTTCGGAGTAGCTTTTCTGGATTGAGTCGTTTTGTAAGATGTTTGGATCATCATGGAAATCTCCATTTGTTCTTAGTGATGCAGTGGAAGAGACGGGTGAGAAAGGTCTTCTTACAGAAGCAGGTTCGGATTCACGACCATTGAACGTGTAGTTCCTTGCAGGTAGATTGGCCACATCTAATGCCCTCCTTGCTGTACATGAAAAGAAAGCTAATGTTAGTTAACACGGTATTTGACAAGAGAATGTTTGGTTGATTATGTCGATTAGAGTTCCACAGAAGTTTCGACATTCAATGGGTCGTCATGGGACTAGATAATCAATTTCTTCCATTTCGGAAACTAATTTTTGCCATACAGTAAACTGGAATTCTATGTATTTTTGTAAGTTTTTGCATCAGAAAAATGGACTAACCGTTCGTTTTTGTTCTTGGGTTGTCATCTTTCTTGACAGGACGTGAATTTGGAGTTGCTCGTGTAGAATGAGATGAAACAGGCCTTGGAGTCTGAATCATATTCCCTCCAACAGACATTCTTCTATTGTTTCCTCCCCCCATCGACATTCTTGATGCTTTCTTGCCACTCTTTAATGGGCTCGGCTTTGAGCCGAACATTGCTTCTTGTTCTGTAATGAATTGTCCTTGAAGTTTTTTCTGTTCCTGAATTTAGAGATTGCAGCAATGTTGTTAATGTGCATGTCTTTGTTAAACATTGCTGTGATAATGTCAATCAAGGCAACAAAATGATCATAATATTCATACCCGCTGTCTTTTCTTCTCCTGTTCCCTCTCTTGCCGTACTATCATGTACTCCTCGAGCATAGAAAGTAGACGAATCTGAGATACAATCACAGTAAAAAAAATGACAAGTAAGAAGACGACACAAACCGAATAAGTTTTCTTTTAACAAAGGGGTTCGTGTTTATTTGACGACACGGCCTGTATAATGAAAATTGCTTCAAGGCTTGCATTGATCGATATTTACACTTCATAATATAATAACTGCAGACAATCTAGTGAGTTTCATGCTCTTTTGGTACGAAAATTGAGACAGAGAAACGTGACGTGAATTTACCCCATCATACATGAATACAACTCCTCTTTCGTTCTCCCAGCTAAGAGCTTTTGCAGCTAGTGCCTCCACCATCCCTACAGAACATTGATTATAATGTTAACCTCGATTGGATAATGATTAAAATCTAACTTGGATAGTTACAGTGTTCATCACATAGAAATAGTAAAGCTCATTATATTTGTTCTTCAGAAATAGATCATTGCTTCTTAACAAACAAGGAAAAAGTTGTACTATTTACCAGGAAGCTTGCTAACTAATGTTCGAGCTTTTTCAGCACGTTTGAGGATAAGATGAGCACCTCTGCCTGCATTGTATCTATTTTCATCCTGCAGTACACAGCAGCTGGTTTTCAGCATAATGTTTTAATACAGCAAATTCACAAAAGTGATGGTCTCACACAATGTATTCTGTGAGACGGTTGCATTACCGCACTAATTACCAGAGTATCACACAATCTCTATAAGTTACAGTCTCTTATGAGACTAACCCCGTCAATATATACGTCTGTGTACTATATGAGATTAAGCAAGCACTACCATATTGTAGTCTTCTAGCCACTCTTCCTCTTCGCGGGCAGATAACCACTTCTCAACTCTCTCCAGTATTTCTTTCCGACTAAATGCTTCCTCTTTAACCTTGGCGACTTCCATTTCAATTTGCCCAAGGACAGAACCAGGGTCTAAAGCTCCTACATTACGATAATCATAAATAATTATAACAATCTGAAGAAAAGAAACAGGCAACATAGAGAAAATAACATATTAAGTAGGTTTAATAAGAAGATACCGGTTTCAATTGCTGCAAGCAGACTTTCTATTTCACCGTCTCCTTCAGGAAGCAGATGTGTCTTCCTACAGAGTTCCTCCAACTCTACCCTTTTCTTCAGGACTAATTCTTTCATCTTGCTAGATTTGAGCTCTTCCAACCTGAAAACTTCCGTTTCAACCTGGACAGGTAATTGCATTTACATTAAGAGATTTTCCTGACTAAATATAAGCCTTAGTACAAGATATGCATTGGCAGATCCATCCTACAGTACAAGGGGTCCTGGGAGTTGGGACGTAGGGAAATTATAGCAATATTATGTGCATTTTCCCTAGCTTTATGCTAAATAAAATTACTCACGGAGTATTCACTTTCGTATTATAATACAAAAACCAGTAGACAAGAAGGGCAGCAGCTTACATGTTTAATGAAATTTTCAGAAAGAATGTCAGGGTCTGTTATCTCATCTTCTGATGCTGCAATCTTGCACGTGACGTTTTGGAATGGTTGTTGCTCCTCCACTGGTGTATCCATGAGATTCCAGAGCTCCACCAACATTGTCGCAAGATCTTGAAGCTGCGTAAATTTTATTGAATCGTATAGCAAATAAAGTCAAACAAATGCGTAGGCGGCGAAATGGAAAACAAAAAGCTAGTCCAAGAAAAACATCTTTTGTAATATACCCTCTGCATTCTCTGGACTTTGAGCTCTTGCAATCTACTGATGGCAGACTCCGTCAGCTTCAGTGTCTCGTTACTTATACTCAAAGTTTCCCCACCATCAGCTAAGCTAGGATGAAGGTTCTTCACAGTTTCTTTGAAATCTAACCCGAGGACAGAGCACAAGGAGCTTAAAACACTCACATGTTTAATTACCTGCTCTAAACGATCACTCTGCAGTAAAAAGATGAATCGCTATCAATACATGTTAGAATTTATGTGAGAGAAAATTAGGACGGCGAAAGTCTCAAATTCAAGAAAAAGTTTGAAAGATTGATGACCTTTTCCCTTTGTAGGGACTCAAGCTGTTTTTGCAGTTCTTCAAACCTTCTTAGAGATAGGTCATTTTCATCAATTACTGCCGCCTGTGAGCTTTCATATCCCATGGATCCGAAAATCTCCGTGGATACTTTCTGAATCTGACTGATAACATCAACAAACTGATTCTTTCTTTCTAGTTTCCTTTTCCGCATCTCCTCGAGCTCCGGAAGAATAGTATTGAGCTCTTCCATTAAACTTGCACCATTTTGTTCAGGCTGCAATGTTCAACACATTTGTATTATTCCTTCTTAGCTGACAATTACAAGCATAACATGGAGAAAAAGCATAATGCAGTTCTTCGGTTGTTGAAACTCATTCTCAGTCTTCACAAAAACGATTTCAAACTAATTCTGTTCTGAAAATCATTCTGACATCAAACAGTCCGATAACCTTGGGAACAATTACTCCATAGTAACCAAACCAACATAATATAAGCAACAGAGATGTATTATTCGGATAACCTACCTGCCTAATATGTACTGGCAGCTCTCCTATAGCAGAACAAATGGCTGCAAGCTCGGCCTCAGAATCAGCAATTGCCTGGCGTAACTGAGCCCTAGAGCGGTTTGCTTGATCTACTTTCCTCCTGTATACTTCTAGACACTCTTGTTCAAGCTCATATAACATCTTATCCCTTGATGATTCAGTCTCACCCACCTCATCCCATATTTTCTACACACATCATTTACAAGCACAAGGAACACAATTAAACATCAGATCAACAATCTAAGGACGATAAATACAGTTATCTTTGGATTATTTCAATCTTGAAATGTACCTGAAGCTCATATAACAGTGACCCACAAGTTGTTTCAGCTTGTAAAAGCACGTCATTTGGTGCGCTCGTCATATTTGGAAACACCACAGAGTTCTAACCTGAACCCACATTAGCACGGAAGAAGATCATTAAAGCCGTCAATAAAAACCAAAAAACAGACAAAATGGTGAGGTGAGATTCATATGTTTGTTTCAGTTTAAACCTTGAACATTTATTGGCAGCTGAGAATTACTGAATGTCTTTTAATTTTCGAAAACCGAGTCCTTGACAGGTTATGAACTCAAGGTTTCTCATACTAGTACTATCATGTGCACATTATTTTCACAACTAAGATAACTGACATCCGCAATACACTATTCAATATCAAAGATTTAACACATGATTAGACCAACAACGACATTACCCCATTGCCTCAATCGCTCCCGCAAATTGCGGGATAGGGAGTCGGATGTACCTAGCATTACCCTTGTGTTAGCAACACGTGATTAGATTCTCTCGTGAAAATCTTTAGATCAATCTTAGTAGGGTTTGGGATGATTATAGTAAAGCAAGGCCGAATTGAAAATTCGGACAAGATTATATCCCTTAATTGCCCTAAATTACATTAAATTATCCCAAATTACACTAAATCCACTGAAAATTTGGAAAGTAAAACTAAACAATCAAGTGAATCAAACTCAAACTCAAACTTCAAACCCTAATTTTGTAATTTTCTTGAAAGTGAGAGATTTACTCAACCAATAACTAATCAGACAGTTTATAACTTCACATCAACCTAATTTTCACAAATTTTCACAAATTCTCTTGTAAAACGGTTTTAAACAGTTCTACATAAGTGTTGTTGTAAAACCGAGTATAATTTTACTCACATATAACCCTAATTTAAAACTTCCACGGACATCATTTTATTTAAAACCGTTTTATAAGAGACTTACTCGATAATTAAAGACTAACGAATCACTAATTCTAACATGAACACATTCAAATCACCTTCATTTCTTCCACTAAAATTAAACACAGTTCATCAAAACACAATCAATTACTCCGACAACCAACGAAATACAACTTTAATTAGGGTTTTAGCGGATGTAAAAAAATCACAATTCAAGCTCATAATCACTCACAAATCACAACTAATGAATCAACAATGTTTTATTTAAAACCGTTTTATAAGAGACTTACTCGATAATTAAAGACTAACGAATCAATAATTCTAACATGAACACATCCAAATCACATTCATTTCTTCAACTAAAACTAAGCACAAATCATCAAAACACAATCAATTACTCCGACAACCAGCAAAATACAACTTTAATTAGGGTTTTAGCGGATCTAAAAAATCACAAATCACAACTAATTAATCAACAAATTAAGAAACAAAAGTAAATTGACTGAGAGAAAATTTCAAACCTTGTAGTACAGAATATAATCGAAAAGGTGAAAGTAGGTGCGAATTGTTTGATTATATGAAGTAACGATGATGAAGAAGGAGAAGAAAATGGCGAGATTTAGTTGAAGAAATTCGACCGTTAAAGAGAAGAGGGGAATATTATAAAGTACGAGCGTTTTTTGTGTTCTTTAAATTTGAATTCGAAAAATAACACAACTCACCATTACTACATTACTATATCTCCGTGGACTTAAAAAGTCGAAAAGGAGATATTTTACGTGTTAATCTCGTATTTTTTTTATTATTATTATTTTCTATTTTCTCTGTTTAAATTTAAAGTACAGGTTTTATTTTGTACTTTCTCCGTTCGAATCCATACTGCATGTAGCTTTTTCACGTTTGCCAACGCACGTTTTACATATTAAATATCTTTAGCTACGTAGTTGCAAAAATTATAAAAGTTAGATATTTTTAATATACTCGTAAAGACGAATCAAACAAGACCCCACATGAATATGTTTTTCCTTACGTATTAGAAGAAAATTGAGATTAAATGTCCACTTGTGAATAGTGTACAAAATAGAAACATGTAGTGTGGATTCGAACGGAGGAAGTATCTTATTTACAAATGAACATTTGATTATAATTTTCTTCTAATATGTAAGAGAAAATATATTCATGTTGGGGTCTTGTTTGATTCGTCTTTACGAATATATTGAAGTATTTAATTTTTATAATTTTTGCAAATACGTAGCTAAAGATATTTACTATGTAAATCGTGCGTAGACAAATGTGAAAAAGCAAACATGCAGTGTGGATTTGAACGGAGGGAGTACATTATAACCTTATTATTATCGAAAATATTTTTTGGCTGACTATAACTCATAATTAAGAGTTCCAAAAACGATGATTTTTTTCAAATCAAAATTATCATAAACGCGGTCAATTTGAAAAATAAGATGATGTATTCAGAACTTACTATAAAGAGGAACGGTCGGTCAAAGTTTCAAGTTTAACTGACCGTAACTCTTACCACGAGTTCAGAAACTGAATTTTTTCAGGTCAAATCTTGTAAAGTCGATCAATTTGAAAAACAAAATTGTCGTTTTCAGAACTTTAAATCGTTGGGTTATGACCAGTTAAAGACATTTTTGTGATATAGGTTGTCTCGATCCTAATATTTATTGTTGTACGTCGACCATTAACTTTAAATAACTTGTTAATACCAAAAAAGTGCCTCGAGCTAGAAGTGATATGACCTAACTCAAGCTGATATGAGTTCTTCCATACATGGAGTTAACCTAACCCGAACTAACACGACGTAGTTGACCCATTTATCAGGTCTATTTTTTCTGAACTTAATTCTAGTTTATAGTAATATACATATACTTCATACTTAGTGTAAGATGGTTTTACATAAGCTTACGATAAATGAATTTTTAATAATTACTTTTATTTAGCTAATACAGTTATGTTTTAATTCGGTTTAACTATATTAATTCAGAACTATTTTAGAAAAAATTAGCTAGTTTATTTTATTTATTTTTCAAATTTTGTAACATCAATCATTTATTTGGTCATAAATGTCGAATACGTGATGGAGCCAAGAACATGGAGCTTTAATTGTATTTTGATATTGGTTAGAAGAATATGATCCAAAATATTCCTTTTGTTGAATATGTGATGAATCCTTTCGTATTACAGAATTTTTAACGTTCTTTTTTAAAGGGCACACATTAATAACTTAAATGTGTAAATATTTAAAAGATATTTTCAGAAGATATTTAAGTATAAGCTCATATTTACTATAATTAGTGAGAATATGTTGTGAATCTTACCACATTTAAAGTGTGCCAAAGTACATGTTAGAAAAACCGAATTTTTAATCAAAAAAATTCTTTCATATATTTTTAAAGGGAATTCTTGTACATTTTTGCATCTACATTACCATACCTTAAGAGAAACAATTAGTCTCAATTAATTCATCATCAAAATTAAAATAAAGAAATAACTCGTTAAATTTCATGATTTGAAAAAAATCACATCGGAAAAATTACAACTACTTGAACTTCGAACTATCAAACAATGGCTGGCTCAGGAATTCATCCCACACTCTCTAAACCGTTTACATCCCACACTCTCTAAACCGTTTACATCCCACACTCTCTAAACCGTTTATGCATAGCAAAAAATCCCCTTAACTCGATTCGATCCGAATATCTGATTTCCGACCTATCTTCGATGGATATTTTGATCATGCTAATGACCTAACCTTTTATACTTTTTACCTAAAGTATTAGACTATTTTCCACATCCAATTTTTTTTGTAAAAAGCTTTTGAGAGCACGAAATTTAACATTAAATCCAAGCACATAAGACAATTAAGATAAAATACACCCCAACTTAAACCCCAAAAGGCAAAAATTTATTCCCTTACGTATCATGCTACCACATAGTACTAGAAAAAAATTACAAGATTTTAAAATTAACTATGTAGATGTCAATATGTCATCGTTTTTGTCTCTTTCTATGTCAATAAAAATCCATTTTAGGTTAATATCGATTGAATATTACGTAGCATTTTACAATAAAATATTGACATTTTTGGACAAAAAGTTATTACTCGTTTAATATTAAAAAGTGAAATTTTTAATTATTTTTTGTATAATAATCACTCTTTTTATTATATGATATTTTTTACATTTTAAGTTATAACTGTGTAAAATGAGAAGCTTTATTTTAGACTATTTTATTGAATATGTCTAATGTCGCTATAAAAAGTTGATCTAATGAACGAGTTAATCGAGTTAGGTTATTTTGGGTTTGGGTGTTTAGGTTTGCAAGAAATTAGGTCGGATTGATTCAGGTCATTTTGGGTTGGCTGTTTTCAAACTATTGAGGATTACGACCAGTTTTTAATAATAATTAATAAACAATTGAGTCAAGTTGAATTGCCTGGATCAATTCAAGTGCCATGTCGGGTTCAAGTTGAGTTATTCGGGTGCAGGTTGGACTAGTTTTGTCAGGCTAATATACGTATTTCATCGTAAAAATGAGTTTGACAGTAACGTCATTTAATAATAAATCTATGTATGAAATTACTAGTATACAAACACTAAAATTTGAGAGAGACGGTCTCAAATTTATTTTCTTTTATTTATACTTAATCCATCTCAAATTTATTACGATTATGCACGTCATAAGGAATACTTGCCGTTTAAACTTTGGACTAATATACAAGTTATACCATGTTACTAATACTTTAAGATCGAAGTGAGTGTGTTGATGAATATATAAACTACATACACATTTGTTATTTATTTATTTATTTATTTATTTATTCATGAATAGAAAATCACATGGTTCATCAATCATGAGTTCATGACCTATGAAGCTTTAAGACATTCATCAATCGCCATCTGTTATTACTTGACGCAAATTATATTTCAAGACGGAAGCTCACATAATTCACCATTTTATGTTAAAAAATAGGAAAAATTATAATTTACCACCTAATATATTTCCTTTTTTACAATTTACCACCTATTATGTTTTACTTTACAAATAACCACCTAAGTTTGAACAAATTCCACACCAACCTAATTTATTTTAGTTCGTGTGACATTTTTGCGTAATTATCGACTCGATTTCATTTTTACAATTTTCGATCAATTTCATGACCAAATTACCCTTACCAACTACCTTGACTTATTATTTGAAATTTCTAGCACTTCTCACTTTTCATTTCCAGGAGAAATTGGCACTTTAATTATGAACCCTAGAAATTAATTTTTCACCTTTCTTCACCCTTTATCGTCAAATAAACTTTTATTAAATTTCTCATTCACTTGATTGTTCTTCAATTTCAAAGTTCCATTTTTATTCCCTGATCAATTGATTGTCATCTTCCCTTGTTCTTCATCTTTTTTTACCCATTTGCATTCCTCGATCAGTTGATTGTCCTTCAATTTCAAAGCTCCATTTTCAGCAACTATCTTATTGTTCTCTTCCATTAAAAAATTCTTCACTCAAAAAACAAGATTGAAGCTAGGTTTAGGTTGTTGGATTCCTATATGTTCTAGGTTGTTGGATTCCTGCACTTTCGTTTCGTTTATTTGCATCCAACAAGCTGGTTGCAGACTAAGCATAGATAGAATAGAATTTATCTCAGTACCTTTGCTCACTCGAATAACAATTGAGGTTGAATAAATAAATAGGAACCAAACCTAAAATTGCCCAAAAATGACTAATGAGGAAGAACCCTAGGTTAATATTGTACCAAGTAAATGACTTCTTTTTGGGATTTTGTTTGAATTGGTTAAATGGGTATTAGGGAAATGGACGAATGTGGAGTCTATGTAATTAGTAAGGGTAGTTTGGGCATAAAAATAATCGAAAGACGTAAAAATGAAATCGAGTTGATAATTACGTAAAAACGTCACATGGATGTAAAATAAGTTAAATTGGTGTAAAATTTGTTCAATATTAGGTGGTTATTTGTAAAGTAAAACCTATTAGGTGGTAAATTGTAAAAATGAGAACATATTAGGTGGTAAATGGTAATTTTCCTTAAAAAATATCAGTTTTTATTTATATAAATAAATCTTAAAGTGGTTACATTATAAAATGATTTTTTTTATAATAAGATGATCACGTTTTAATCCGTCGTACATTTGCACCAAACAATGTCTTACACTCACACAATAAGACTGTTTTAGACAAATAAATCGTAAAACGAGATCTTTAATCAACCATTATAAACCGCTAATACGATTGCATTTGGAAACGTTTCATAACTATATTAATTCAAAACCGCCTTACACGGGAATACGGGATATAAGACGATTTCAGACAAATTAATCGTAAACCGGGATCTTTAATCAACCATTATTAGCCCTTAATACCATTGCATTTAAAAGCATTTAATAACTATATTAATGCAAAACCGTCTTACATACGACCAACTCGGTATTTTTTTTCAAAGAAAAACTTGACAGACTCTCTTTTTCAAACAAAATTAAAATCAAAATTTCAAGATTTGCAGCTTTATTATTACTCTTTCTAACATTTTTTAATTTGTCTTTTGTATAATTTTGGTGATCTGCTAATCAACAACTCATAATCAAACTTGATTAGTCAGCTTGTAATAACTTAAAGAATTGGTCTTTTTCTGACAACATTTATGTCAGATTCTTTCCCATCAAATATTTGGGTTCATTTCTAGACAAAATTTCCCCCCAAATTTGTGACAAACAAGCTCCAATCATTCCAAATTTATTCAATTTTTTTTTGGGAGTTTCATCAAATTTGGCATGAAATAAGTGATTAAATCATACTCAATTTCTTATTAAAGCTTCAATCTTTTTTGCAAATTTCATCAAGTTTGGAGGGTATTTGTGCTTAAATCATACTAATTTTATTAAAGTTTCAATTTTTTTTGCAAATTTCATCAAATTTGGATGATATAAGTGATTAAATCATTCTAAATTTATTAGAGTTTCAATTTTTTTTACAAATTTTATCAAATTTGTATGGTATGATTGAGTAAATCACACTCAATTTGTTGAAGTTTTTAATTTTTTTTTGCAAATTTCATCAATTTCGCTTGATACAAGTGTGATTAAATCATAATTATTTTAGCAAAGTTGAAATCTTTTGTGCAAATTATTGAAGACCTAATATTGAATTGGGTTCATTTCTACACAAATTTCCTCCCAAATTTGTGAGAAACCCTTACAAATCTCAAGTTTAAACCTTCAATCATTCCAAATTTATTAAAGTTTCAATCTTTTTTTACAAGTTTCATCAAATTTGGCATGGTATTTGATCAAAATAAGTGATCAAATCATACTAATTTTGGTAAAGATTCAATCTTTTGTGCAAATTTCAAAACCCCACTAAGAAAATTTCTCATTTTTGGATCAAAGTTGTCATCTTTCATACTAAAAATGGATATAGACAACACAACAACATCAACAATACCACCAATACCACCAACAACAAATGTTAGTGTTCAAACCCCACTTCTTCATCAACTAAATGTGACCCACCAACATAATCATAATCATAATCGTAATCGTAATCGTAATGGTAGTCATGATCAACAAAACCAAGAGGAGGATCAAAGAAATATAGGAAATGTTGATGTTGTTGTTGTAATTGATGGAGAATATGATGATACCCAACTTGATAAAACCCTTCAAAGATTAGAGTTTTGTTTAAGATTTTTGGGTTTTGATCAAAGTAATGTGTTAAGATTTGTGTTATCTTGGGTTGTGTTTTTGGTAATTTGTGTGATTGTTCCTGTGATTGTAATAGAATTTAGACATTGTGCAAAATGTGAGAATTATCAAGTTAGGGATTTTGAGTATGAAATTCTTGCTTCACAAGTTCTTCTTGGTGCTTCTTCTTTGATTTCATTGTCTTATAATCTTACGAAAAAAGGGATCCGAAAGTTCTTGTTTGTTGATAGATATAGAGGTCATACCTCAAGGTTCATGGGACAGTATATTCAGAAGATTAAGGTAATTGATCATTCATCAATCTGTTTTTATGTGTTGATGTTTTACTGCAATCTGAATGTTTATGTTTGCAATGACGGTTTCATATGCACGCTTTGTTAGTGTCAGCCGACCCCAAATCATTTTTAGACTAAGTATTCGCTTCGCTATTGCTGGTTTAGTGTTCATGGTTTATCATATTCATGTTGATGGTATAAGAAAAGGACCTTGTTTTGCTCATCTTTACAAATATTCTCGAGTTTTGAGTTTTGACAAATGTGTTGAATTGTTGCCTTCTTGCTGTATGGTTGTTGATATTAGGGTTAGTATCTTCTGAGACTGAGTGATTGGAATGGAACAGAGAATATAGAAGCTGATTTTTCGATGTAAAAAATTGTTTAAAGGGGCGATAGTTCAACATTTGTTCAGTTTTACTAAGATCAACTCACAAAGTTATTTGAGGGGCTTGAATTATACTCGTTTTTTGTTGAAGATAGCTTAGATTGATAGTGAAGTATCTGATGTTACCAACATGCGCTCTTGTCCCGTTCTTCTGAATGCTGAGAAAGAGAGGATGTTCTATCAGCTACGAATATAGCTACGGGTTATTATTCACACTTTCTGATCTCCCTTAGTGAAAATTTCAGACAGAAAGTATAAGTTTAGTCTGGCATTCTGGCAAAAAGGTTAAAAGGATACAATCTATCGCCTATGTTACTCAGACTCGTTTTGAAGTACCTGACACGGTACGTGTCCAAGTGTCGGACACGGCTATTTTATTGAAAAATATGCACATTTTGGTCTAAAATGAGGTGTCCATGTGTCATACCCATGTCCGAGTGTCGAGTGTCAGACACGGGTACGTGAGGAAATTAGAAGAGTCGAAGTAACATATGCATGTTAAGTACTCTTACTGACTTGCCGATGTTGGGCACATATGCATGTCCGAGTATCCGACACAACTATTATGTGAAAAGTTCGTGATCTTGGCCAAAAATTACGTGTCTATGTAATATGTATGTCAGAAACAAAGCCTTGTTATAGCATTTCCCGAACATTTTCAAGAAAAATTCTTTACTTTTACCTGCAGTTTTTGTTTATTTGCTTTTTTACGATTGAATGTATAGTTACCTCTCGTATTTAATATGATCATTTGCACTTACAGGAGCTTTTTGTGGTTATTCTATAGGAATCTTATAGCTTGCTGGTAATGTCGCTCATTCCATGTTGCCTTCTAAAGTTGGCTCATGAATTCACACGGATGTTATACGTTGAAAACCATTCATGGTGGGAAGCCGGGCTTGTTGTTTCAGCTTTAGTTATATCATGGACGTATCTAAGTGCGATAACTCTAGCCGCGTGCATCCTCTTCCATTTAGCCTGCAGTTTACAAATTATCCATTTCGAAGATTATAAGAACCTCTTGGAGCGAGAATCGAGTATCCTGACTTTGATGGAGGAGCACATTCGATTAAGGGATTATCTTTCCAAAATCAGTCATAGATTCCGGAAGTATCTTCTCTTGGTCTTCCTGCTCGTCACAGCAAGCCTATTCATGACCCTTGTCCAAATCACGGGCGTCAATGGAAGGGTTACATTCTTAAATGGCGGAAATTTTGCAGTAAGTTGAGCAACAAATTACGAGGCATCTAGTAATGTTAAACTCGTTTTTAATCTGTTTACTACTAGGGGTGTTCATTCAGTAGTCCGCACCAAAGACCAGACCGGACCGAATTTTATTTGGTCCGGTCCACAGTCCACCTATTTGCTCTAGTTTGGTCTTCGGTCCGGTCTTGGACCAAACTGAATGGACCGCGGACCGAACCATGGACCGAACTTATTATGAGAAATGAATTTTCTAAATTGTAATATTATTGATTTTATTTCTACTTTGTTTACGTGTATTATAACATGTATAATTATATAGTTAAATCTAGTAAAAAAATAATGTTGCTTATTTTGATCGTTAAAAATTTCTCGAGTTCTAATTTTACATGTCAATGACAATCATATTTGGTCCACTTTGGTCCGGTCCGGTCCGGTCCACAACTTTTTATGGCCCAGACCGGACCAGACCAATATTAATACGGTCCGGTCTTCGGTCCATCCTTTATCCCTTATTTGGTCTTCGGTCTAGAGAGTTTGGTCCGGTCCGGTCCGGTCCCGGACCAATGAACATCCCTATTTTCTAGCTCTGATCTATGTTTTCCGTAAACTGTTGTCTTATTTCAGGTAACATCATTAGTTCAAGTTGTCGAAACACTTCTTTGCTTGCATGCTGGCACAAAAATATCGCACAGAGCTCAAGGCATTGGAGCTGTGGCATGCAAATGGCATGCTTTGGTAACCTGCAAGTCGTTTGAAGGAAGCAGACCTTCGATTTCAGTGGGGTCGTTGTCTCCAAATTGTTCTGAGAGTGACCTGGAAGCGCTGGAAACAATCGACGGTATTACTGTTCGTAATCATTCCCATTTCGCTTCAGTATCGTCTCACAATAAGAGGCAATCGTTTGGTAAGTCTATTACTACAAGTTTATTGCAATGTTCAATTCCGTATCTGTTTTTTTGGTATTTGTTCTGCATTCTATAAACATTAAACGGCCTGAAACATACGTTCTTGTAGTACTATTTGATACACTATTAAGGCCCTGTTCTTTTTAGCTTTCGGCTAAAACCAGCTGAATTGAAATGAATGGAGTGACACGTAATCAAACAAAATTGAATGGACTGTAGTGAATGAAGTTGAATTAAAAGTTACATTTTCGAAAGATACGAGTTAAACAAAATTGACTGAAGCTGAACAAAACTGAACGGAATAGAGTTGAGTAAAATTGAAATGAGTTGAAATTAAGTCAGAAAGAACAAGGCCGAAGACTCTGAATAGAGCGCGGTTTTCCCATTATGGCCCTAATCGACTTGAATTCAGACAACCCCATAAGGTGCAAATCGAAAAAATAGTGCCATTTATATCGTGTTGTCACTGCTGCGGCAGTTACTTTTAACTTGTATCATATGGGATATTCACATGTGACATCTCTTTACGAGCTAGAGTCATGAGTTTTACCGCCTCAACAACGAGCATCACTTATGGTTACTTTAAGCTAATTTTGAGCGTTGTAAAAGGGCAGCCCGGTGCACGATGGCATCCCCGCTAGGCGAGGGTCCGGGGAAGGGCCCAACCACAAGGGTGTAATGGGGGCAAGCCTTTCCTTGTCATTTTTTGGCAAGAGGCCGCTCCCAGAGCTTGAACCCGTGACCTCACGGTCAGAAAGCAACACCTTAACCGGTGTGCCAAGGCTCCCCTTCAATTTTGAGCGTTATAAGAGGAAAAAATGTCCCTTAATTTCCGTATGTTCTTGATAAAAATGTTTTCGAGTTTTATAAATTGATGACCTTCAATTTGTTCACTAAGCATCCAAGATGTTAAAATTGTTGGTTGTTCATGATACTGACTCGTATTTCCAGTGATGTATTTGCAGTCAAATCCGGGAGGAATCACCTTATACGGGTGGGTAGTGGATCGTTCACTATTGACGACCATCTTCTTTATCGAGCTTTCACTCGTCCTTTTCGTGCTTGGTCAAACCATTATTTTCTCATCGTCACCTTCATGACGGCCATGACATTCTTTCATTCAACAGACGGTCTCTTCTTAGCGTCATTCCGATAGGTTACCTTTGAAGCCGCTTGTAGCAAAACGAATACCACTTTCCGAGTTAGAAGGTAACTTATCAATCTCGGGTGAATTTCACTCACTTTGTACATTTTTTGTATACCCATTTTGTAAATGTTTCTGCTAGAACTCGTTAGTTAGTCTCGTTTACTATGAGTTTATTATCGTGTTAATATAAGTCGCTAATTTCTTCTGCTACCTTTGAATTTATTAAATTACTAATAATGTTCGGTCTCTGTTGCCGTTTTGGTACAATCGCTCCACAAGGTTTCATTGAAATTGTGTACTCGGAAACTTTCGATTGAGATGTGTATGATGTAGCATTGTATCCACTTCTTCCCATCCAATTATGTTCTGTAATTAATTGCGATTAAAAGCGGTTGCCTTGGAAAATAGACACCGTGTTGTTTTCCGTATTCATTGTAACTAATATGAACCTTGCACAACGCTCAAGTTCATATCAAGTTTATTATTGTAACTAATATGAACCTTGCACAACGCTCAAGTTCATATCAAGTTTATTACAAACTTATCGCCTTGGTTTTAATGGTACTCGTGTCGTGCAGAGCGTTTACTTTGAAAATGAACTCGGGTGGAATGAATCGGTCCTTGCACCAACTCAGTTCCCTTTCGGCGATAAGGGCATTAGAGCCTTAATTGCGGAAATGATTACGGGTCAGTTGATCGTGAATCATCCTTTCAAGCCGTCAGCCCGTCACTAACCATATACCCAAGTCAGATTCCTTCCTAGAAAATAGAAGAAACAAAATATAGGAGACATCACAAACGCGCTATAGCAACTTTTAAAGGGTCAGGCAAAAGAGTCGAGTGATCAAACCTTGAGGTTGTTGCCTGTACCCATCCGTAAGAAGGGTGGGTACAGGGGACTTGATCATAACCTCGACAAATAGGTGACTTGATCTTAACTTACCTAACACTCGGAAATAGGAAACACAACAGCCTTTCTTTTGCTGAAAAACTATAGCAAGTCACTGTTGGTGATTTTCACAATCGACACGGGACTATAATTGCTTGATTCCGATCTACCGTTGTAACTTGTAAGCATGAAAGATGAACTACTACCCTTCTGCAAAAGAGATGAGCAACCACTTTTCTATACTAGTGAAAAATAAGAAAACTTCGACATATAAAATGCATATACGAGGCCAATTTACCAGAGCCATAGTGCATTATTAAAAAAAAATGAAATTCAGTTAATTTGAAAGTCCACGAAAGAGATGAAAATTCAGAAAGTTTGACAAAAAATTCCCTAGAGTGAAGACAAAAAGAACACAGTCGCATTCAAAACCATTTCAGATTTTTACCACGGCTTTATGGAACGCTGTCTTTAAAAAAGTGAGGGGTTTCCGAACAACTATGAGTTGAGAATTAATGAACGTTAATTGGGAAAATAAGTTCACAAAAAAGAGGAGAAATCTGAGGAAACTAAATTGTAACTAAATTAAGAGCTTAGCAGTGAATAAACAAACCAGTGCACAGAAAAGAACTACAAGTTCCAAATTGGTAGTCCTAGTAAGGTGGATTAAGAGTACACGGCAAGGATCTATGCCAGCACACAAGTACCCGAAGCAAGACAAAACTGTCAGTTGCAAAATATCCACCAGTGTGTTAATTTCCATGTAACAGAAGACGAGGGAAAGCACTTAAGAGTTGAAACAGAGGATCTACAGTCATGAAACAAAAGACCAGACATTGGCACTACACCTGGATGTTAACTACGAAGGCGGTCTGAAGAATGAAAGCACATAGCACAGCTCACAAGTTGTAACCTAGACACTCTGATGACCTAGTAGCTTACAGGACCAAGACACAAAAAAGCTATTTCAAGTTCTTCAGCAAGATGTGGCTCAAGCTAAAAGCCTTTCCAGATTCCCTTTATTTTCAAATACTTTATCAAATAATTTGTAATTAAACTAATTACCGTCATATCATGCTTAGCAAGGACTGATGATGATTCCTAAATAATATTAATAGGTTTTAAAGTTTTAAAGTGTCAAACGTGTACATAATACACGTTGCAGTTTCTATCAAAACCAGTCTTGGCACACAGCATAGATCGAAAGAAAAATCTAAACAAATAAATTACCCAAGAAATAGAATATGAAGATACCTTTGTTGCGTACAAAAAATATGCTGGACCGCATTACAATTTTGGGGGGATTCTACCTCCTCAACCTGCTAGCTTTACTACTGCAGACAATCAGGGGCTACTTTGAGGAACAGTCAAAATGCAACAATCATAGCAGCAACAAAAAACAACAGAATAACGATTGCTCAAGTCTAAAAATAATTTAGTCAAACGGACAGGGGCCGTCATATCACTTGTGGAGGATAAGTAGATCACTTCTCTTTGTCAAGGGAAGAAGAAAATAGAAAATGATCCGGAACTCTGAAGGTACCGTTCCCACTCATGAAACTAGTAATGGGGTCAACAGGAATGATGTCGGCCAAGACAAATTAAGACATGGGGGGGAAAGCAACTACCACATCATAAATATTACTCAATTGCCTCAGTAGGAGCCTCATACATATGATTTGACTTGCACTTTCGATTCAATCTGTAGATAGACGAAATATCTAAAAGAGAATGAAACGCAGATAAATATTTTTGAGGTTCAAATATAAAGCAATAAATTTGAAGGAATGCTAACTGCTAACTTGGTGATAGATGGATGGAAAATGTAAGATTGAAGCACGTCTTTGACGCCATTAGGAACAAAAATCATTATGGAAAATCAAATACTCCCAAGAGCTAAAAAAGCCCATAAAAACGTAGGCACCTAAGAAGTAGCCAAATCACAACAACCACCACAAGGGTAACAATACTGTTGTTGGCTTCTGGAGTAAAAAAAGCTTTTGAGCATTGCATTCATAACAGCAAGGACACCACCTTCTGATAAAGCAATATTCCTAGATTTAAAAATAGCACTATACTAACATGTGTTAACCTCAGCAGCTAATTATCAACACAACAATTTTGGAGAACTTAAACAATACTGTAACGATGTGACATCAATTCAGAAGTTAAACAATACTCTAATCAGATGACTAAAAAAAGCATGAAACATACTCGGGCACTAGGGATGTTATAAAATTCTGATGGGTAATTATGTTAGGCACATTATAGAAAACCAAACAGCAAGAGAAGTGTACTCCAAAATCCTGGAACCACATGCGCGGCTTTCTAAAAAATTATCCACAGAACCGTAAACAGAAATAGATATACATAAATCTGTGCAGACAAACTAAGACTCACTTCACTCCATATGTACTAGATTTAGATGAACATGTTACCTCCTCTATCCAGCCATCAATGAAAAGCGAAGAGTGTCCCCTCGGCTTTACACCGACTGCTTCTTGCAAACACAATTATGGAAATCAGGACATGAGAGACATGGAACTGTGACAAATTCATAATGCTTTGCTATTGAAAACAAAATTCTAAAGTAGTTTACAGTGTGTCAAATAGATTTTACAATACATAAGTCCAAGTGAACCCGATCTCTCAAAAAGAAATATTGTTATGCCACACCCTACCAAGCAGGCAGGGTCAGGATGCATTCTATGAAATCACCAAAAGCTAGAGTATCATATCTAGCCTGCGACGAACAGGTTGGCAAAGGCAGATAAAACATTTCTTCAACCCAATTGTAATACATGCCTTCTAAAAACAGCATAAATGATATTCTCACAACCCAGTTTTGGAAGTGTGTTGAATCTATCTCTCTCACCTCAAGCATGTTTATCCGCCAGTTTGTTTGGTGAAATACACGAAGATGAAGTTCAAGCTCATCTACTAGCCAAACAGGCCCCCGGTCCCCAATTCAGCTTGTTGCAGTTCCTTCCTCCGTTGCTCTTCCAAAGGATCTGGGCTCTTCAGCATTCTACGCATGCGCCTGCAGGGTGCATAATCCATAAAAAATATCAAATCACAAACTTGAGAGAATGGTGAAATAGACGAGAGAAGACACAACTGCAAAGTAGAACACCTGTCTTGTGCATGTTGAGCAGGGAATGTGGGCATGAATTCCTTCGACTTTGGAAGAGGAACTTCTCGGAACCACTCATGCTTAAGAGCAGCATCAGCTGTTATACGCTGCAGTGACAAAGTACAGTCAAAACATAACATAACAAAAAAAAAGTTGGCAAGAGAATAATGTTTTAAACAACACACCCACCTTGTCAGGATCATAAGTTAGAAGTCGATTTAACAGGTCAAATCCAGCATCAGAAAGGACTGGGGATCCAGTAAAGGATGTGGCCGGAAATTTCTTGCGCAACTGGTTGTACCTGAGAGATGAATTGAAATAGTTAATCATTACAAAAGTATGTGCCCATGTAACTGAAACAGTACCAATGAGGCCAGAAAGCCAGACCAGAACCACCCAAAGCCGGAAGCCTGGGAAAAGAGTACAGAGAATAAGAAAACCGGATCCAAACATATATGAAGCTCAGGTTATGGAAGTTATGTAAGACTTACTGGTGCTTAACAAAATTGACCTTCACTCCAGGCAATTTTTTCATTCCAGGCCAAATGGTCTCATTTGGTGTTCCAAGAATCCGAAATATCTGCATTTGAATGAACGTAAAAAGAAAAAAGAAAGGAAGAGTAAGTAATGTATTAGCAACATAAACAGCTGGAGCGTAACAATCAGCCCCACGACTGTTATAACTTGTAAGCTGACAAAATTCATATGTACATACTTTTCGTTAGCACTGAGGTACCTTGTCAAGTTGATCAAATTCTGTCTTCCCATTAAATAGTGGCTCCTTGGACAAAAGCTCTGCCATAATGCAACCAAGCGACCACATATCAATGGCTGTTGAATACTCTTTAGCCCCCAACAGCAGCTCTGGCGCCCTGCAAATAACCAAGGATGCACTAATCAGATACTTGATTATACATATGGAGAAAGATCACAAGACAATTCTGATGACACCTAATAACTTTCCAAAAAGTGTAAAATTCAGAAGCAGCGGCATCAGAATAACAGCCGATGGAACAGAACTAAGTGGTGACATACTACTTGGAACAAATACGGGATGTGTGGATGACAACTACAGTAATAGTATTAAATTCAGAACTCAGAAGCAGCAACCAGGATAGCCATATTCAAAGGATGGTGCAGACCCAGCTGTCCGGCAAGTGGAGAACAAATAGATAGACAACATATGAGATATAACAGAGATTAAAAGCAGCAAAGTACAAAAAGTATACCTTCCTAAGTTCAGAGAACGACATGCTAGTGATGAAGAGTACAACAAAAGTACATGAGGAAAAAAGTAAACCAAGCAAGTAGCTAACATTTAATTTATTAAAGAGAAAACGAAGTATGCAAATCAATTGTTGATTACCAAAAAAAAGAAAAAAAAAGGCAACTCCAACAGAAAAATGCATACTAAGAGTGAAATGGAACTCAGTTCCTCACCTGTACCAAAGTGTGACAACCAAGTGAGTATAGGGCTTCAATGGACTCCCATACTGACGTGCCAACCCAAAATCACAAATCTTCAGCTCACCCTGATTGTTCAGAAGCAAATTTGATGTCTTTAAGTCACGATGAAGCACCCAATTATCATGAAGATATTTAATACCATCTAACAGCTGAAGCATGAGGCATTTAACTTCACTCTGGCTATATGGTTGCCTCATGGTTTCCATGAGACCTTTAAGATCATGCTCCATGTACTCCATCACCATAAAAATACTGTCAAGGTTGCTTCCGACCACAACCTCCTTCACATCCACAATCGATGGGTGGTGCAATGATAAAAGAATGTTAATTTCTCGCAAAGAAGTCAACGGGAACCCCTCCCTTTCCTTCTCCATCTTTACCTTTTTCAATGCTACTATTTCTCCGGTCTTCTTATCTTTAGCTCTGTACACCACACCATAGGTACCTTCATCTATCTTGTTTAGCCTTTCAAACTCATCAACGCTCCTACAGCCCATAAGCATATTGACTGCCCTCTTCGGCGGAGCTGAGGGTTCAGGTATTCTACGAGAATAATCTTCGTCTTCCGAGTCTGTTTCTCTGGAACTAAGACTAATGTCAGTATCATTGTAGTCATCATCTAACTCCATACGATCCTTCTTATCATGATTAATTTGAATATCACGGTCAGTGCTGGAGGGTCTACTTAGCATGCTTTCATCAGTATCAGATGATCTCCCCTTAGTTACATCCAAAACCTCTCGTGTGCCCTCTCCAGTTTCTGGACTAGACAAACTTTTGCTTCTCCTAGAGCTCAAATGCTCAGAAGAAGGCACTCTCCGCCTCCGCTTCCGCACGACTTCATCATCACCTTCATCAGCAGGAGAAGTGGCATCACCCGCCCACCTAGAAGCTGATATGTGCCTAGTAGGAATATACTCCTCATCTTCCAGATGAACAGCCTCCCCGTGATTGCCCCACCGTCCTTCATGAGACAGTGATTGAGATAAATCTACATGAGACTCTACTACATCATTGTTGTCCGCATAATAATCTTCCGTTGGAACTTCACCAAGTGGAGACTCAGAAGCCTCAGATTTATTAACACTAACAACTGACACTGCCTTTTTCTCGATAACACAGACTGACTGCTGGTCTACTTTACTAACCACTGATTGAGACAACGAAGTGGTAGATGACAAGACCACACTTCTCGATCTATCATTCACCCCCTTATCATCTTTGTCCCATACTATAGGAGAAAACTTTCTTTTCTTGACAACAGGTGGGGGCAGCACCCCATTGCCCCGTGAATCTGACTCAGTCGCACCATCAGACCCACCCTCACTCGAAAGCTCACCCGGCTCCCTGTCCCCAACCTTAACCGTATACCCACATCTCCTAGGCCCTCCTCCTACTCCCGCCTCCACTCCTACCCCCGCCGTATCCCCACTACCACCAGAGTTACTCCTACTCGACGAAGACCGGTAACCACTACCATTAGCAAACTCTCTTTCCTTAATATCCCTCTGTCTAACCCTACCCCTACCATCACTTCCCCTCAAATCTCGATCCCTATCGTGCCTACCGTTGTCAAACTTATCCAATGCCTCATCCTGATAATCATATTCTTGACCAGACATCTGCCAATTAGGGTTCTTAAATCCAGCATCATTATACACTCCATGCCTTCCAGCTGCCATAACCCTAATTCCCAACTTTCTACCCTCACAAATCAGCAATTAAAACCAAACAACAATATTTTTTTTTCCTTTTTTGTATTATATTGATTACAAACAATTAAAACCCCTAATTTCAACAACAATTCACCAAAGAACAATAACAACAGATCTGATCAAAACAAGAAAAAAGCAAACTCTAATAAAAAATCAGAACAGGCGAGCAAAATCAGACCTTCAATTCAAAGGTGCACGCCACTTCGAGCTCTAAACCTTGTAAGAAATCATCAATTGCGAACTGGAAACCCTAACCCTAACCCTAGAAATTGAAATAGTGAATAATTTCCAAAATTAAAAACCCTAGGAATTGATATATGACGATCAAGAATTGTGAGCAAGGACGCTCGCAATCATTGAAGAATAAGAGAAGGAATAATCGATTTGGTAAAGTTGAGAGAAATCGAGAGAGATTGGAGTGAGGGTTTGCGATAGAAAAGGGGGGAAAATAATAAAAATCGCGATGTTGATGTTTAAATGATTTTATCAACTTATCCCTAATTCCTAATTCATTGAATTCAATGAATGAAAAGACCATTATAACCTTTCCTAAATATTATTTTCCCCTTTTTTTCTTATTTTGAGAGGGTATTTTTGGCAAGTTTTGTCAATTTTAATGAGGATTTAAGGAAAATTTAGTTGTGTGCTAATTATTCGAGTCGAGTCGAGTCGGACTTTGGCCTTCTTCGGCTTGTGCCGAAGAATAAAAACTCAATTGCGAGTCAATTTCGGGAGTACCTGAACTTATTAAAAAATGTGCCTAGTTGTCTGGCAAATTATTATTAAGCTTGCGAGTTTGAGCTCAAATCGACCCTATATAAAATGGTTGATTTTTTTTATTTTTTTCCTGATATTTTCGATAACAAGGCTCGAATGTTAAATGTAAAAAAATAATTGACAAATCGGTGAGACATTTGATATATACTTATGTAATACGAAAATATAAATATAATCATGATAAAATATTTTATTAAAAATAGAGCAATATCTTATATAATCACACAAGTTCGAGGCACTCACGAGCTTTTGAGCAGAGTCGACATTTGTTCGGCTTGACTCGTTAAACTTTCGAGCCGAGCCCAAACTCGAATTAAGGTCCCACGAGCCGAGTTTTAACCGACCAATCTCGAGTTACTCGTGAACTGTCTCATACTCTCATCTCATTGTTGGCCTTATATATAAGTATATAACAACATAAGTAAATAAATGATTCCATTCCTGCATTGATTACTTTTTTTTAATGTAAGTTTAATTAACATCTCAACCAAATGTTCAAGTTTAAACTGATGATCGGGAGTTCAAAACCCGGTCAATAATTCTATACCTTACTTTACTAAAAGTTATTGGCACTTTTTGCAATTCAAGTACAACATAGAGCTATGCGCCTATGCAAAAAGCTTCTTAAAGCTTTGAATGTTACCGGGGCCGCATTTTGAGGCAATATCGGCTGCATTTATCGTCATAAGTCATAACAATAACAAGGAACTTAGTATAATTTAATCGAAAGTTATAACTTATAATCATAAAATGAACATAATTTATTCTATCGATCCAAATTTCCGGGTATGACATGCATAAAAACTTAAGATACAGACATACAAGCGGCCGAAGGGGGGAACAGAACTTAAAAGACGGTATTTTCAGATACATGTTGCTAAGTTTGCTACTGCCAGCAAATGGAAGGCAGTTTTATGGAGAACGATGAGGGTAAGTGACCCGTTCTTCTGATGTAATCGGCTTTCTCTGATGTCTTGACGGCTTTCTCGCTTAATTTGGCCTCTGCATTTGCGCGTTTCTCCTCTGCAATTCTTCTGGTGGCAGCCAGTTTATTTGTATATTTCTCCTGGGCTCTAGCTTTCAGCCTCTCTGCTTTCACCTACAGTAACACCAAATGTAACTTACTGTCATTAGAGTTTATCTATCAATTATTCTGATTGCAGCCACTGTTTAACGGCCCACAAGAGCGGTTTTGATTCTGACAGGTCGAGCTCACAGCAGGAAAAGGGGAACGAATGTATATTTCTGGTTAATCTTATGGTATTGACAATGCAGATTGGATGATGCCCTTTTATCAGAATATCAATCACAGATCACACAGAAAACATACGCGCAGCATCAAGAATTAAGGATATCGAAACTAAGCTAAAGCAGCATACTTGATTATACAGACACAAACATGAGCAGAAGTTAACAATACATCATACGGTATGATAAATTCATCAGTATCGTCTTTTTTTACTCACAGCAAAACCGAAGTTTACAAAAGTATACCTCCAATTTCTTCATCTCCATTTCAGCTTTTCGTTTCTCGTGATTTTCCCAAGCCTGTATCTTCACTTCTTCCCTTTTATACCTACAAATCAAACTAATCAATCTAAAACCAGTTCTGTATTAAAGTAATTAAGCAGATCAGATGCAAGTGAGAATTAAGTTATCAGAAAATAACCTGGCCATATATTTGGCACGCTCGGCTTCATCCCACGCCAAAGCCCGAGTTTCTAAAGGATTGTGCTTCTTAAGTTCCAATCCAGTAACCTTAGCCTCTTCTTCCTCCCCACTCGACACTCTATTAGCAACATTCTGCCTTCCAAGAGGAGAAACATGGCTTCTAGTCTCCACTGACTGCAAACCCGTATGATAATTCTCAGTATTTTGCCCACCGGCATGCTGGCACCTCAACGGGGTGGACCCAGCAGAAGAAATCGGGCTACGATTAGCCGGTGTCGTTGCCCTAATCGGAGTCGCTGTTCTAGAAGGTTCAAGACTAGCAATAGGAGTCATCTCAGTGCCCATATCCCTCACACAAACCGATCTAACAGCTAACCCTGCACTATTCTCAGCTACACCCTTGTTAATCCTCCAAAAACCCTCATCACAATCGACATTCTTGGTATGAACATCGAATTGAGACGACCCGGGAATTTCATTCTCCGCCTTCTCCACTTCCTCATCATACTCAACTTCCTGTTGAGGGATTGGGGCAATCAACCTAGTATCATCGGCATTCGAGTTTCTTGGCTTAGTTTTTGATGTGTTCCTATCACCCCCTCTAGAAAACCCAACTAGCCATTTTTGAGCATCATCCCACTTTGAAGGTGTCGGTTTTCCTAACCCGGTTCGAGGATGAGTTGCTCTATTACCTCCCCCATTTCCTTTGTGGAACTCAAATGTAATGCTACCATTTGACATCTCCTTATCTTCTATAGATCTCATCTTTCACTACAAACTACAACTAATGAACAAGATCCCTTAATAATCTAAATACTCCTACCTAATAACTAAAAGACACTTCACTACTTCAGAGCACGATTTGGGGTCGGCTGACATGAATCATCACCAGAAACCGTCTAGGCATGAATCAAACAATACTACAAAATACCACATTCATAAAATTCACAAAATTCATAAAAATCAACATCAAACCCCAAAATGTATACCAAGATCCCCAAACTTCACACAAGATTGAAAACCTTATCTAAACCCTAAGAACCCTAAGAACCCTTGAATAAAATAATTATTTCATCACAAAAAAAATATGAAAAAAACACCAAAAACTTCACAATCATAAACAGTAAACAAAACCAATCATATGGGATTAATCATAATCATAATCATAATCATAACATTCCAAAAATCATGAACAGTGAAAATTACTAATAACTAATCAAAAAAGATTATTAAATTAAATCTTCAAATGCATGTAAATAAGAGAGACAAGCAAGAGACAACCCAAATGGAGAGACTGTCAATTTTATGTCAGAACAAAAAAAAACTATCATGGGAAAAAAATTTGACATTAAATTAAATCACTGTCAGAAATTTATGTGAATGCAACAGTAAGATGACAGCTACCCATATAAGAAAATCATTAAAAAACCGTAAAATTATAGAATAAGACGGTTTCACATTACAATCGTATCGATTGATGAGCACTGATTTTGGTAAAAAGGTTGAATCTTTGATAAAATTGAGATCATGTGAGGTCACCTAGATCCATGGGAGTATGGAACACATTATAAAAAATGTGTTGTACTATGACTATGAGTAGTAATGTAATAATAATAACACTAGTACTTGCACTTGTACCTATGTTTGATGATGGAATATGACTCTTATGTAACTTACAAGCTATGTGCTTCAACGGTTAAAAATCTGGGTACAAGTATCGATACTCGTGAAACGGTATTGTCGTTCTATCGCTTCTTTGGAAATTTAAGTTATTTTAGTTTTATGCTCGGATATGTTGAGCATAGTGGCCGGTAGAGCGAAGAGGGAGTTTAGTTGAAGCTTTCGAATATTTTCAATCATTTTCTACCGTTACCTAATTGTTTTCACTGAATGTTTTTTTCACCGGTAACTTCAGATTCCGACTCTATATCGTGTAACGGTAATGTCGTTTTATTGCTTCCCTGAAAATTTAAGTTATTTTAAATTTGTGCTCGTAGATATTGAGTGTAGTGGTGGACCGAAGGAGGCTATTAGTAGAAACTTTCGAATATATTTAAGGGTTATTTTCTATTGTTATATATTCGCTTCTATTGCAGAGTTTTTTCTCCGATAATTTCAAATTCTGACTCTATCTCATGAAACGGTAATGTCGTTCTATTGCTTCCTTGAAAATTTAAGTTATCTTAATTTTATACTCGTATATATTGAGCGTAATGGTAGAGCGAAGGGGAGCTTTTAGTGGAAGCTTTCGAATATTTTCAAAGGTTATTTTCAAAGGTTACTCATTAGTCTCCACTGGAGGTTTTTTTTTTATCCTCGCTAACTTTAAATTCCGACTCTATCTTGTGAAACGTTAATGTCGTTTTATTGTTTCCTTGCAAATTTAAGTTATTTTAATTTTACACTCGTATATATTGCCTGTATTGGTGGGCCAAAGGGGGTGTTTTAGTAGAAACATTCGAATATTTCCGAAAGGTTATCTTATACTCAACAACATGTTATCACGATACCTCAACCATTAGACTAAGATATCTTCAATACCGCGCAACGCCGGATATAAGTGTCATTGGTTAAATCAATAATTATTGAAACTATGTAGCACAACAATGTTAGCAGTATATGATTTGTACTGTACTAGTTGGCACAGGTGCACGTGAAATGTTGATAATTAGTATATAAATTTTCGTTTTAGACGGACTGAAATCAGACGGATCATATATCACCACTTTTTTAATAAAATAGTCATTTAATGTCAATATTATAACATTTTATTAATAATATTTTATCGTAAAATAATTACATTTTATCCGTCTTTTTTAGACAAAAAAATAACCCGTCTAAAATAAGAATTTGCATGGATCGTAAACGGTGGGAGGCAAATTTTCTTCCCTCACTTCAGAATGATCTTGGGAACTAATTAAAGTCACGTAAATTCAGGTTTGAAATTGTGAAAAACAAAAATTATTCTTTCTCAAAGTGGAATAATATTAATTACTTTTAAGATTAAAACGAATTAATTAACACAATTTTTTTGTTAATCGCAAAACTATTAGATTTAACTTTTAAGTATTTAAATAAGACGAAATTATGAATATATTTAGGGAATACCAAAAATTTGTCTATGTTCTAAATGACGAAATAGTAAGTCTTGCTTGCGAGGGGTCGTTATTTGTGACGGATATTTTGTGAGATAAAATGGGTAGAAAATGAGTTAGTGGAGAAAGGAGATCACATGAATAGTGTTGGAGAGAGAGAGAAAAAGTGGGTATTTTGTGAGAGGAAAACGGTATCCGTCACAAGCTTACGACGGATAGTGCCGTTGCAAATAAGAATTTGTGATGACGAAATAAGTTAGTAATTGACCCGTTTTAAGTATAAAATTGATATCTTCGTCATAGACGAAACCAGGGTAATACATACGAACGCGCGCAGCATTATACGTTTTACAAGGTTGTACCTCCATAAAAGTTTTAAGTGTCCGTTTTCCTTAAGACGGAACTACCCGTCTTAAGGTTGCGACGGGTCAAGTATGTATCGTATTGGGTAAATACGGGTTGTATTTGGAATACGGGTAGGTACTTGTGCTGATTTTGCATTTAATGTTGATTGGACCTTTGAGAAGAGAGGTCCAAGTTGTCCCCCCACTTCCCCTAACCCGTCAAACCAACTACACATTTCCCCACCCCCATTAACTCTCCCATTTTCCAGATTAACCCCCCCCCCCCCCCCCCAACTCTTCACTTTCACCCCTCATTCTTTATTTCCCCCTTCTCTCCTCCTCTCCCCCTTCTCTCTGTAAAAACCCAAAAAAAAACAAGTACGTTTATATTCCAAACAATTCCAAAAAAACCGAAAAAAAAAACGAAACACGGCAAGGAAAGCAGCTACAAGACGAGTATTAGGAAAAAATGTTGGAGGGGACCAATTAGAAGAGGCTGATAAAGGTATACTTTCACCCCTCATTCTTATTATAATATTAAGTTCGTTTTTTGTGCATGTTTTTTTTGGGTTTAGGGTTTAGTGTTCTGAATATATTATTAGTTTTTGGACATGATATTGTTGTTAATTTATAATTAGTAATCGTTTTTTGCATGTTTGTTTTAACAATGATTTCATTTTTTGCATGTTTTGTTATCATAATATTTTAAATGTTGGGGTTTTTATTGTTTTTGCATATTTGTTTATTTGTGTTTTTTTATTGTTTTTGCATGTTTTGGACATTAGGTTCTATTAAAGTCTGGGTTTTTGGTTTTTTTTAGGGTTTGTGTTTGTTTTTATGTTGGTGTTTTTATGTATTTTGTTTTTGTTTATTAATTTTTGTTATACGACATTTATAGTTATTTTAGGATTTCTGTTTTAAAATGTTGGTTTTTAATTTCATTATGTTGTTGTTTAATGTTGGGGTTTTAATGGTTTTTTTCGACATTTATAGTTATTTTAGGATTTCTGTTTGAAAATGTTGGTTTTTAATTTCATTATGTTGTTGTTTAATGTTGGGGTTTTATTGGTTTTTTTTTTGTGTTTGTTGTTTAAAATGTTGGTATTTTTATGGATTTTGTTTTTGTTTGTTATTTTTTTCATTATGTTGTTGTTTAATGTTGGGGTTTTAATGGTTTTTTTTCGACATTTATAGTTATTTTAGGATTTCTGTTTTAAAATGTTGGTTTTTAATTTCATTATGTTGTTGTTTAATGTTGGGGTTTTATTGGTTTTTTTTTGTGATTGTTGTTTAAAATGTTGGTATTTTTATGGATTTTGTTTTTGTTTTTTATTTTAGGATTTCTGTTTTAAAATGTTGGTTTTTAATTTCATTTATGTTGTTGTTTAATGTTGGGGTTTTTAATGTTTTTTGTTTGTTGTTTATTTGGTTATACCCAGTTCACATATTTAGGTTTTAATGTTTTTTGTTTGTGTTTGTTGTTTGAAATGTTGGTACTTTTATGGATTTTGTTTTTGTTTTGTATTTTTGGTTATACGACATTTCTTAGGTATTTAAGGGTTTCTGATTTGAAATGTTGGTGTATTTAATTTCATTTTTTGGTGTTGTTGTCAGCAACTGGAAGTAAGAGGAAAGCCCCTTAAAGGGCAGAGGGAAGAATGCTATTCCGGAGGAAACCGCAGAAGAGGGTAAGGTCCTGCGTAAGAGGAAGGTAACATTCAACCTTCCTCACAAGGGTAAGGGCAAAGCAAAGGAAGCACAGGCTGATCCTGTTGAAGAAGAACAAGAAGAGGAGTACGAAGAACAAGAAGACGATCCTGTGCCTACTTTCTGGGTAGACCTGCAGAAACAGATGTCAATGTAACCACATCAGACAAAAAAAGTTGCCATGTTTATTATTTTTGTGACCCTGGCAGAATTCGACAATCAAACAAAAAAGTTGCCAAGTTTCGCATTTATGTGTCCCTGGCAGAAAAGTCAGCTAAAAACAATTATGCAGCCAAAAACATTATGTTGCCATATTTATTATTTTTGTGACCCTGGCAAAAAAAGTCAGCTAAAAACAATTATGTTGCCATCTTTCTTATTTATGTGACCCTGACAGAATACGACAATCAGACACAGAAGTTACCAAGTTTCGCAATTATGTTGCCACCTATCTTATTTATGTGACCCTGTCAGAATTAGGCAAAACACTTAACAATGAGTCTGAAGCGAAGGGGCAACGTGGGCTTCCGTCAAGGCCCTTATGACTTCTGCCTCCCCATCGCCAATCCTCCTCTCCGACCGATGGTGTTGCTGCCATTGGGTTGGAGTAAGGTCATGGTTATGCATTGTTAAATGCTGAACCACTACCCATTCCCCCCCCCCCCCTCGTTCACATTCGCACGTAGGCCAGCCTTGCATTGGCATCGAGTAACTGCCGCCCTCCTATTATGGTTCTGCTGAACGTGAGGTAACCCTTCCTCAACTCGGCGCGACCGGTTTCCATGGACTCCTTCACAGGAGCAGACAAAGTACCTCTCCACGAGTGGCGTCCCTGGGCCATCAACCCTACGTGAGGTCCCCTTCCTAACACTAAAGTCCACCGCTTGCGAGTGCTTGCAGTACAAGTCATACAACTCTTCCCACTTATCAGCTTCCCTTCCCAGCAACGTAGTTGAGTAGTCTGCACATTAACAAATAATGCAGGGACACATCAGAAGCGTAAGTGGGAACATAACATTCACAGAAGTTCATCCTTTCTGCCAGGGGGACATAAATCCCAAAAAGGGCAACATAATATCAGCCATACTAAAAAAAGGCCCTGCATAAATTGAAAACATCCCCCCGACATTTGGTGATTTATGTCATGGGTACATAAATTATAAAAAATGGCAACATTAATCTGACACTACTAAAACCAGGTGGCCATGCATACGTTGGAAACATCCCCAACATTTGGTAGTTTCTGCCAGGGATACAAAAAACACAAAAAAGGCAACATTAATCTAAAAACATAGGACATTCTAAAAAACCATCCCTATTACCATCTTCATAACTAATGTATTGGTGTTCATCACTTACGTCATTAGTAGTGTTCTGTTATATTTGTGTTAAACAAAAAAAAACACAAGAACACCATATACCATCATCATAATAGATAATCTTTTATAAAAAAAACCATGATTTTCTTATTCAAACATTTCTTCATATTTTTTAAAAACAACCATCATATACATTAAGAACATTGTCACAAAAAAAAACCAACATTGTCCCTGGGCCATCAACCCTACGAGAGGTCGCCTTCTTAACACTAAACCCCACCGCTTGCGAGTGCTTGCAGTACATGTCATACAAGTCTTCCCACTTATCAGCTTCCCTTCCCAGCAAAGTCGTTGCGTAATCTGCACATTTAACAAATATTGCAGGCACACATCAGAAGCGTAAGTGGATTCTGCCAGGGAGACATAAATCACAAAAAGGGCAACATAGTATCAGACATGCTAAAAAAATTCCCTGCATTTGCTAATTTCTGCCAGGGAAACATAAAAAAAAAATGGCAACATTAATCTGAAATGTTGAAAAATAGGTGGCCATGCATAGACATACTATAAAAAGGCCCTGCATACATTGAAAAACATCCCCCGACATTTCTGCCAGGGAAACATAAATTAAAAAAAAAGGCAACATTAATCTGAAATGTTAAAAACAGGTGGCCATGCATACGTTGGAAACATCCACACCATTTGGTAGTTCTCTGCCAGGGATACAAAAATCACAAAAAAGACAACATTTATCTAAAAACATAGGTCATTCTAAAAACCCATCCCTATTAGCATCTTCATAACTAATGTATTCGTGTTCATCACTTAGGTCATTAGTAGTGTTGGGTTATATTTGTGTTAAACATAAAAAACAAGAACACCATATCATCATAATAGATAATCTTTTTTAAAAACAACCATCATTTTCTTGTTCAAATATTTCTTCATAGCAACAAAAACACAATCATATACATTTAGAACATTGACACAAAAAAAACAAAAAATCATAACAATGAAGCACAAAATTAGGGTTCAAAAAAGAATGACCTTTGATTCCACCATTTACCAAGGAAGACGCTTGATTTATGTTGTTGTCATCAAGCACACCATCGATATCTCCGTTACTGACTACATCACAATCAATGGTGTGGTCGTCAATCTCAGCCGCAATATCCCCGTCCGTAACTACATCGCAAACAATAGCTTCGGTCATTTTGAAACTCCGTTACTAACTGTTCTACGATGTTTACTTGTGAGCTAAGCAATTTATTAGATATGGGTTTAGTGTTTTCCGTATGGTGATGATTATGCAAAAATGGTGAAAGTTGTAGAGGAAGATGAAGATGCTTAAGAATGAAGGAAGATTGTGAATATGTTGATGAATATGCAAAAAAAAAACCAGCCAAATTTGAAAGAAAAAATGGCGGCAGAGGTTTGGTGTGATTTGGGTACTATTGTGTCCAATTATTAGTATTTAATATGGCCAAAGTACTCATTTGTGAATAGTACTAGTACTTCCTTGTCCCCCATGTCACACCCACCATTTAATGCTGCCCCACCCATTTAGAAGCAAATCTGGTATGTATTCGGCCCGTCTTAAGCTTGCGACGGGTCGGTCCGTCTTAAATGAGAATGATACAAGTTTTAATACATCAATTCCGAGTTTACAATCACTTTTCTACGGCAAGATCCAACTCCAAACGATCTAGCAAGTCTTTTAGATTTCCGTGTGGTCATTTCCGAGCACAACATAAATCTCGATCCCAGTTTCTAGTCAAATTGATATCCAATGAATACACACAGACGTTAGACGATTTCAGGAAAACGACATTATATAAACAGTGAAACCCGTAACAGTGGATTTGATGCCGCCACTTTTGTATAACTAATATCCCGGTCTGCATTTCAACTGGCTATGTTGCGATTTGGCGACAAATACTGATGATCAAATGAATCAGAGCAGCAGTTACGAGCCCTAATAGTCCGCCAGCAATAACCTGTCATAAGAGAACAAAAAATATCAATCGCATGTATGACAGAACGCTGACAAGAGAGATTTGCTGTAAATATCAATCGAACAACTTATAGCAGCAAATCTTTATAGTTTCGAGTGCCCTCTATTAGAAACGACTTACATGCTTCTACTCGATTCTCGTCAAATGGATTAACGGGACAGGGACAATATTTAATAGTCTAGTGCATGGAGGGCATGGCTTACGGATGTTTGGTAAACAGTATATTGAAAGAAATTAGTAGATTCCGGCATAATTAGTAGCTTCACCAATCAATCTACTATTTTCATGTGTTTGGTAAACAGCATATTATGATCGCATATTGGTCGGAATCCACTATTTTTGAATATGCTGCTATTGTATTAGCATATTCAATTTGTACATGAAACGGTTCTAATTATCCTGTAATTTGCTATTTACCAAACAACATTTTTTAATCTGCTAATTTAATCTAATAGTCAAACCTGCTATTAAAATCTACTAATCGTATTATGCTAACGTTATCTGCTATTATGAATCTGCTTATGCCGTTTACCAAACAAGGGCCTAAGTATTATGTGTACAGATTCATAGCTAAATTAATTTTAATGCCCTCAAGAAATCCAATGACTAAAAAACAGAACGCGTGGTTTACCCACCTGTGGGGGAGTGTGACCGAGAAGTTCGTGCAATGGTCTACTTTCTGCAAGAGGGTGTTCAGCAGGGAGTTCATAAACAATCTGGTTTAGCACCTGCGGAAAATGGGTCACAGAACGGGGTAAGAGAATAGACACAAAAATCAAGGAAAATGGTTGTAGGCTACGTTTATAGTTTTGTTAGGTAGGTCTTTGTTAAGGCGAATAAAACGGGTCAGATAACACCGCAATTGTATAGATGAGACAAATCTTTTGCTAATCTCCATGTATTATGTTTTTGTCTCTACCCGTCTTAAGGTTAAGACGGATATCCCCGTGTTAAATGAGAATTTGTGATGTTTATAGTTGGGCTGAACAATAGAATACCAACCTCTGCCTGGCGTCCCGCCTGTAATCTCACGCCAGTAGCATCATACATGACCTACCAGTATACAACATTCCGTGAGAATCCACGAGGTAATATATATGTATAGTTCAATGATAGCACCGTTAAAAAAACAACTAACGGCAAATGTGCGAAGACTATATATAAATATAGAACACGCACACTAAAGGACAACAGACAATTTCCAGCGATGGTGTCACTTTGAGTGAAGAACAGCACAACATTATATGAGACGGAGATTTTTTTTGCATAACGAGTTGGGTTGGTCTCACATATAAAACTGTCCTCATACAAGACTCAAAGTAAGGCATAGCACATTTCCTAGCAGAAGAGCCGAGCATTGTAAAGTGGGAAGCAAGAGATATAACAAAAGAGATCTTAAAAATTACGTCTAGAATTTTAGGCATTATATTAATTTTGATCAACCTGAAAATAATCCTTAATGATAACATAGGAAATATCCTAATATGCACTACAAGACATGGAGATTTAACAGAGGTGAACGGAAAGGAAGTGGGCGTGGAGTATACCACACATGCTAAGATCAGGGAAGCTGCAAACAAAGAACCTCCCAGACCGTCTTGGAAACCAATAGCGGCAGCTAGAGCCGTGACAGTGGCCGAATGTGATGATGGCATACCACCAGAACCAATTAACTGTTTGTAATCCCACCGCTTCTCCTTGTACCTGAAAATATTTAAACCTTAGGAACCTTTGGAAAAATTTTCCTCACGCTCAATCGCTCATGATGTTTCGCAAAGAGCAACAATAAACATTTACGTATTAAACATTGAGAACCCAGATTGTCAATGATAAAACTCCTGCAATTAATGGTTGGCTAACACGAACTGTCAATGGTAAAATGCTCTACAATGCAGGCAGAGGTTCTTAAAGTCTTTTTTTCCCTTTTCCCTAAACATGAACTTAGTTATCATAAAATGGTTCAGAAATTTCGAGTCTTCTAATTACCCCGTTGTATATTAAAACTAAGTTGAAAAGGTTTCTCTTTAAGAAGTTTCAGCACACCATTATTCCGCACCTTGTTGACGAGAAAGAATACATACTCACCCTATAATGATCATGCATAAGCATAACCATATCAAACTCCTAAACCCTAATCCTAATATGTTACGCTTGAAAGTGTGTTGTGCTCTCATATCAGGGAACTATAACGAATGCACTGCTTTTATAATCTGAAATTCAATAAAGAAACAATCCCGAGATGACAACTGAAGCCCAACATCACTACATCAGCACCAATTTCTACATTTCCACGAACCCTGCACCACATGTAGATACGTAAAACCTAAAGTACTACTAAAGTCCTAGGTCTTGGTTCTTGATCTTCCACATATCACGTTAACACAAAAGTGTACAACTATGTTACTACTCAGACTCACTCGACAACAGGCATGCACATGAAAGAGCCACCATGTCTTGGACTTTTCACCTAAAATGTCGATAAGTGTCGTGTCATTTCGGCCAAGTATGGTGTCTAACACAGGACATGCATGCTATACGGCATCGCAGTAACATAGCTGAAGAACTTCACAGGCTCACAGCTGATATGAGCTGAGCCATTTCTCCATTTCTTCAATACAACTCGTTTCGACATAAAGATTCCGAATTCTTGCCCAACCACGGCTGATATACACCATATCATAGTATTATACCAAATCGAAATTCCGGGTTCCTCCAAATACTCAAATTCATGCAATGGTGCAGCCAGAAAATCATGATTATGCAGGCTTCAACACAGTTCTAAACCAGTTTATCCACAATTAACATCCAATTATGCAATCATTAAGCTAATCTAATCAACAACAATTGATTTTCAATCAACAAAAACACAATTTACTAATATAACTCTCGCAAAGAATATAAAAGGTAAACAAATGATCGAGACGGACAATTAAGAGCTACCCACCAAACAAAAAATCATAAAAAGATCAAAACTTTCGGATCTAACACAAAATAATTATAGAAAATAACCTAAAAACAAAGAATTAAACAAAATTAATTACCAAGTTGTAACAACTTTGATGGATTGAGCCAAAGCAAAAGCAACAAGTGCAGAAATCAAAGGCCAATTAGTGAAAATTGATGAATTTGATGAAGAAGAACTCAGAGAAGAAGATGAAGATGGAATGTTTGACATTGCAGCTGCCAGTAATGATCGAGAAAACCTCGACCCACCATTTTCCATTGCTTGAATTTTTCTACAAAATTGTGATTAAAAGTTGAAATCTTTTCTGGGTTTTGAAATTAGTGTAATTTGTTGAATTAATTTGGGTGGGTAATGAAATTGAAAAGAGGAATTTAATCAAACAAAAGGGGATTTTGGGGGAATTTTGAAGTGTTCTTGTATGGAATATTCTTTACATGTCTTGTAATAATAAGCTTGAGTTAGTTGACTAGATAACTAAGATAAGTATACTGAAATAATTACCACGGTAATTATTGTGTAAGACGGTAAAATCCAATGTTTTTTTTAGAGCATTTTTATTGAAAAGCTACAAGTCTACATCACGTTCTAGCTTAATTGGCCGACTCATAGCCTATTTATTTAAATTTAATTTTAGTTGATTTCATTTATTAGTTCAAGTTAGTTCAGTTCAGTTCAGTTTAATTAAATTCAGTTAAGTTAAGTTCGGTTGAGTTCAACTCTTCTCTTCACAAACTAACTTTTCCTTTAGTTCAATTCAATTCAGCTCTATGAAGATCAGTTTAGTTCAGTTTAGGCAGTTTCAATCCAAAAAAAGTATAGTCTCGATTTTCCAAGTTATTTCGCTATTCGACTGCATATAGTTCCTATGGTTGGCTATAATACTTTCTAACTTTATGAGTCCTACAATAAAGTTTTCTCAAACGGTATGTACTAAATTTTGTTTCATATATAAATATTTGATGTTATGTCTAATTAAATAAAAAAAATTGGTGTTAAATATATCTTTTTCAGTATTGAGCAGACTTAAAGAATTAGTGACCATTTTTGCCAAAAATAATAAGATTAACAATCAACATTCACCGTTTTAGATATTATTATTTTTTCGAAATGAAAAATTAATTCTTTTAAAATGATATTCAGTTAGTTAACAATTAATTTTTCTTTTTACTCATAAATATAAATACTCAACCAATTGCCAAAACCAAAAAACCGTCTCCCAAAAAACTTACTAAATTCAATATGTAGTCATAGCTTCCTAATTCTTTGGTCACTACTCTTCTATACATGCACATTTGTGTAGACTAGCTTGGCCACCCATGATTATTGTCATTAATCTTCCATTAATCAAGCTCAACCTCAAATTAAAGTTTCAATATTTATTGTTTTTTCTATTTTCGAAATTTCAATCTTTTTTTCATTACATTTATCCTATTTATCCCCTTTTATTTCCTTTTTGTTCTGATTTTTAAAATTTTTTGTCAATCAATTTAAGGTGGTTTTCTAAAGCTTTCCACCCTTTTAATTTATCGGTTTTTCTAAGATGTACTCCTGTGCTTTTCCGAATTTTACGATAAAACTCTCGATTTTTCAAAATCACTCAAAGAGATGTCATAAAAAATACCCTAAATGCTAGATTTACAATTTCAAGTATCATAGTTTCGCGGTTTTAGTTGATTAGGCGTCCAAAATACGTAAATTCGTCAATGTACAATTTTGTGTGATAATATGTAACCATTTAAAAACTCAAATTCGGATACTTGGAGTATTTTAAAGAACTAGTTTGAAAGTTTAGGGGTATATCAAATGGTTTTTAAATTTCAAGGATATATAATAATATTTGGGAAAACACTGGGTATACCGTAAAAAATCCATAATTTGTTTTTCTTCACATAATTTGCATTTTTTGTATGATTAGTTATGCTGTTTGGATTAAGGATACATTTTTTTATAAGTGATTTGTGTTTCTAATTTAACCATGATGTGATGTTCATATATTTAATTGTGTGATTATCATATGAAATACACAAATTCTTATTTAAAATCGATGTAACTTGAAACGAGAGTGTAGACTTATTTAAATCAACACTCTTTTAGGGGTGATTGGTGATGAAAAAGTGATCTACAATATTATTTATTTTTGTTTTATTTGCATGTTCATCATGATAGTCTGATAATGTAGACGGTTTTACACAAATATGTAAAATGGGTACAACTATCACGGAATCTCATTAGTATAAAAATAGTTTTAAAGAACAAATTAACCCGTTTTACAATGTACATGTATAAAACCGTCTTAAACAAGAATTCGTCCACTGATAACACTTGACAATCAACAACCAGGTGTAGAAGATGGCTGATGGTGAGGATATTCAGCCTCTTGTTTGCGATAATGGAACCGGAATGGTTAAGGTAAATTCTCTACATGTTCGGGTTTTCATTATGATGCGATAAAGTAAGATGACTCTTATAAATGTAACAGGAAAAGTTGTAGTAACATAACTTAGCTCAGTTGGTCTTGCTTCAGACCACAATTTTGGTTTGAAATAATAAGACGGGATTTTGTAACCATTTTACACCTAAATGTAACCATTATTTACAAACAAGTTATCATAAGCTGTAACATTGACCATACTATCGTGGTTACATTTAGCTATAAAATGGTTACAAAATCCCGTCTTATTATTTCAGACCAAAAGTGACGGTCTGAAACAAAAATTTGTGTAGCTTACAGAATACAGAAGGCCATTGCCACAGTTTTAATAGGAAATGTACTGATCTAAGTGTTTACTACTTTTAGGCTGGTTTCGCTGGTGACGATGCTCCAAGAGCGGTATTCCCTAGCATTGTCGGCAGGCCACGCCACACGGGTGTGATGGTCGGCATGGGGCAAAAGGATGCATATGTCGGAGATGAAGCGCAATCAAAACGTGGAATCTTGACGCTGAAATACCCGATTGAGCATGGTATTGTTAGTAACTGGGATGACATGGAAAAGATATGGCATCACACCTTCTATAACGAGCTCCGTGTTGCGCCTGAAGAGCACCCGATTCTTCTAACTGAAGCCCCTCTCAATCCTAAGGCAAATCGCGAGAAGATGACTCAGATTATGTTTGAGACGTTCAATGCTCCTGCAATGTATGTCGCGATTCAGGCTGTGCTTTCGCTCTATGCCAGTGGCCGTACTACTGGTAAGGAAAACATGTTACAGATGCTCCTGTTCTGTATGTAGCGATTGATAGATGAACCGTCTCAACCAAAATCTTAAGGTGTCAAGGTGATGGTTGAGGCCCAACTATTATTAATATTCCTAATACGCTCCCTCACTCAAATGCCCGTTGGGCTTGAAGAGTGGTTAGTTTGCACAAGCCCACTCATACCGTGTGCTGGTTTCTACTTCGTGGTTTTTGAGAGGTTTTGAGGTTGTCAGGATTTGAACCCTGTCTTTCGGTCACACTGGCTCAAAACCTTAAGGTGATGGTTGAGGCCCAATTATTATTAATATTCCTAATAGCGATTCAGTTTGTCGCCTACTGTATTTTTTTGCTTCAAAAACTGCCACTGTTGCAGGAATTGTGCTGGACTCTGGAGACGGTGTTAGCCATACAGTGCCGATCTATGAAGGGTATGCTCTTCCACACGCAATTCTTCGACTTGACTTGGCAGGCCGAGATCTGACAGACTACATGATGAAGATCCTAACTGAACGAGGATACTCTTTTACGACCTCAGCTGAACGAGAAATAGTCAGGGACATGAAAGAAAAGTTGTCCTACATCGCTCTCGACTATGAGCAGGAGATGGAAACAGCTAAAACCAGCTCATCTGTCGAGAAAAGCTACGAGCTTCCCGATGGGCAGGTGATTACCATTGGCGGGGAGCGATTCAGATGTCCGGAAGTCTTATTCCAACCGTCGCTCATCGGAATGGAAGCTGCTGGTATTCATGAAACTACATATAATTCCATCATGAAATGTGATGTGGATATCAGGAAAGACTTGTATGGAAACATTGTTCTCAGTGGTGGTACTACCATGTTTACGGGTATCGCTGACCGTATGAGCAAGGAAATCACCGCACTCGCGCCTAGCAGCATGAAAATCAAAGTCGTCGCCCCGCCTGAGAGAAAATACAGTGTTTGGATCGGTGGATCTATCTTGGCATCCCTTAGCACCTTTCAACAAGTATGCTATGTTACTCCGACTCTTCTAATTTTCCTCGCGTACCCGTGTCCGACACTCGACCTCGGACATGGGTATGACACATGGACACCTCAGTTAGACCAAAATGTGCATATTTTTCAATAAAATAGCCAAGTCCGATACTTGGATACGTACCCGTATCGGGTACTTCTAAACGAGTTTGAGTAACATGGCAGGTATGTCTGTACCTTTGAGTGAGACGGTCTGACATATGAGACCAATACTGTGTATTCATGATCTAATGTTTGTTTCTTTGAAATTACAGATGTGGATAGCGAAGGCCGAGTACGATGAATCAGGACCGTCGATCGTTCATAGGAAGTGCTTCTAAGTTCACCCGAGATCAAGAATAGGAGAAACTAAGTAACCCTATATATATATATATATATATATATTTGTTGGGTTAATATTTGTTTGTGAGATAATGACGACTTTAATCGCGTAATGAAGTTGATTTTTGTAACACAATTTAGATGGCTTAAAGCAGCAATTGAAACCTTAAACTTAGGGTAATGCTGCAAGCCTGCAATTAACTTCCCTATATGTAGCAGCTGAGCTTCCATTGTAGTTTTCAATCCGAATTTCCTGTAGTAATACAATAAAAAAAACTTATGTAACACGGTTTTATATGTAACTCCGCTTTCATCCAGACGGTTACAACAATACCCCGTTGAATACAAGCTAACAAGCGAAAAAGCTACTGCCTTTGTAACTCCCTTTATACTCGAAAAAAAGCCAAGATCGAAAAAAACCAAGATCACAATCAAAGCCAAGATCGAAAAAAACCAAGATCACAATCAAATCTATTTATTATTTCATCTATAGATTGAATAAAACAATTAGGACAATACCATCATCTGATCTAAAAAAAAACTCGAATGCCTAATAATAATTCAGCCTAATTCAACGCCGAGGTTAACTTTACAAAACTTATACACTCTATATCCACAAAATTAATGTGGTGTTACAGATAATTATGTAAGAGGATGTAGTAGTGTTGCAATCAGCAAATAAACCTCCAAAGCAACCAAACCCGGAGAAAAAAAAACGAAAAAAACGTAAAAAAAGGCATTTTTTTTATGAATACCTCACATAATTGTGCAGTTGCATTTTGATTCCAGCTTTGGTGGCTTCATGCTATCAGTAGAGTTAGGAAGACCAACATTACGAACAACGGGTTTAACAGGACTGTCGTCAGTTTGAGCGAGAGGAGGTTCTGTCTCGGTTTCTGATGCTCGTCTCTTTCGGGGTTTCTGAGTTTTTGGTGTCCTGCCAGTAGAGAATCTGCTTGCATTCTTTCTATCTGAATTTGATTTTTCTGGGATAGTTGTTACAGTGGGAGTTGAACCTTCCAATGGTTTGAGATTTTCGTTTTCTTTCTCAATCGCAATACTAGCCGCGTTGTAAGCCAGATCATGAATGATGGAGCTACAAAAGAGGATTGTGTCTGTTGCTTCTTCTAGAGTCAGACTTCTTCTCCTCCTCCCTCCCTCGTCCTTCATGGTCACGGTTGATTCCTCTGTAAGAAGCAGAAACAGCTTGGTCAACTTGGTAACTGTAAGCTTAGGAATGTCAATAAATTGTAATCACAATCAAACAATTCGTGGAGTCGTTAAGGTCCAAATCTATGTTACTCCGACTCTTCTAATTTCCTCGCGTACCCGTGTCCGACACTCGACACTCAGACATGGGTATGACACATGGACACCTCATTTTAGACCAAAATGTGCATATTTTTCAATAAAATAGCCAAGTCCGACACTTGGACACGTACCCGTGTCGGGTATTTCTAAACGAGTCTGAGTAACATAGGTCCAAATCCTAGGAGATGATCGTAAATGTAGAATCAACGAGATTTGTTATACTCCGTATCTACCAGTCTACCGCAGTCCACAACGGACCAAGATAACATTTACACCAAGACATTAACCAATTCCACCATGTCTTTACTTCCGAAGTTAGCATCGTCAAGAATCTCATTCACATACAAAAAGATCTCAAGGGCAAGACACAAGTTAGCATCATAGCTAAGAAACAAGTTCTAAGAGTGTTACTCAGACACGCCGACACGCGTCGGTGTCCGACACGTGTCGGCGTGTCGGACACGGCTATTTTGGGTGAATTTTCCTATTTCGTGGTCTAAAGTGAAGTGTCGTGTCGTGTCGGACACCGACACGTGTCTGACACGCGACACGGCAGTTAAGCGAAGTGTCAGAGTAACATAGAGTTCTAACAGGTTTCTCGAAAATCAGCATGTGCTACTCCTTGTCAGTAAGTGACATTAACAAAATCAATCGGCTATATATAGATATAGGCAAAATATGTTATACGGAGTATATGGAATGTTGGGTGCGGGACCTTTTCGGGTTTTCTAAGTGTTGCCCATGAGAAAAAAACAGATTTTGATGGCAGAGTCTAAGAAGATATATACCAGCAATTTTGTCAGGTTGATCAGATTTGTCAGACAGTAAAGACGTATCCGTGGCAGCTGTATCATGATGAATTAGGGTTGAAGAATCTCGGACTTCCAAGTCCTCTCTAATGACGACATCAATTTGTGACCTTGGGGAGCTAGGATGAGAATCATTAATTTCTATTTCGGACATTGAAGATAACGAACACGGAGGTACGCTGGCAATTTCGATTAGACGGACCCTGTTGTCTGACGTGGTGACTTCTTCTCCAAAAGACGATTCGTGACAACTTGACTCTCTTAGATGACTTTCATCCATGATTACAGAAGCCTGAGACATGTTCTCCACGTCATCGTTGTTCCGCTCGGTTACTGAGGGTCCAGCAACCAGAGATCCTTTACTGCACAATATTGCATTTTCTAAAGCGGCTACTCGATCCAAGGGTGATGTAGGCCTTAGGTTGATCAGAGTTCCTTCAAAACTTCCCTCATGAGAGCTTGTCGAATGTCCATAAGATCGATTCATGGGCACTGAAGTTGCGGAGAATGAAGATACAGTACTTTGAGGTTTTGAGCTTGAGTCAGATTGTTTGCCACTCCATTGTCTCCGCACAAACATTTCTCTATGTCTAGTTGAAGTCGAGCTAATGGAAGACGAAGCGGAGAAACTACCATGACCTATGGAGCTCGTCATAGAACTCGTCAAGTCTCTTGCATAAGATAGGTCTTCAAAAGATATTGCACTACCATTGATGGCCCTACCATGAACAATAGGCCCTTTAGCACTACTAGACCTGTTTAACAGAACCGAAATGCCAGAACCTTCAGCAACATCAATATTTATATCAGTTTTATGTTCTATGGTTATTTCCTGCTTGGAAATGGTGTCTAAGCTTTCCACTTCCACTTCCATTAACACTGACGGAGAATTTTCCGAGTAGCTTTGACTTTGCTGACAGTCATGCTGCGAAACATCAGGAGTGCCCGATGATAGCTCCTTTTGCTTGCATTCGGAGCAAATATTATCATATTCACTTTCTGTCTGGTCATCCGGATGATAACGGCTGGCACATATGGAGCAGATTAAGGCATTACCAGATTCTATGGGATGATCACGGTAACCATATTCTTCCGAAACACAGAGTTCATCAAGTCGGGATTTGGACAGCGAATCATGTCCTTCATGCCTAGAGTCTTCAGGACCAACGTCCATCTTATCGAATACAAATACTTCATCGTGGATATCAGAAAATGTTCCCCTAGCACTCTCACTTACAACGTCATCAGGCGAGAGAACACTTCCTTCAGTATCACATGCTGCACTCGTCGCCAGGTCAGAACTTGCATTACTACTGTTTGTAATCCTTGATGGCACAGTATGATCTGTGGAACTGGTCTTTCCAGAGTAGATGGTCGAACTTGGGACACCAGATAAGAGCGGCCTGAACATATTCTGCGGAGTCATACGGTCCTACAAACAACAAGCAGTGTACTTCCATAAGATATCCAGAAAACAAACGTAAATAACCAGTTTCACGTAAATTCATGATGATTATTAGAAAATAACGTCTCTGAATAAATCAAATTTCAAAGTTACGGCTGTGTCCTAGATTCAGTCAGGGATGTTCTAACATAGAAACATAAGAATACAAGAAGGCATAAAAAATGGGGTATAATACTATAAATTCATGGTAATTACTTAGAAAATAATGATGAATCCTATCTTTTGATGCAGATTTGAATGGTTAAGCCATGTTATACCTTGATACTCCCATAATTCCCGTTTACGTATTCATGCTTTACCAGTTTACCAGATTTACACGGATGCAAACTAAGCTTTCAACCTTAGCACAAAATCTATGAATGAGCAAAATATTGTTTCGTCGCCACTGTCCAGACCTCGGAACTCTTCTTCTTTGCATCTTTGACTGGCTAGCTAGCCCATAACCATAGATTATGCCTCAGTATTACATATTTACATCTAGGTCATGCGGCTTAGAGGGTTTTTGTATTAAGGCCTTTAAGGGGACATTTTTGTGATGGCCAGACGAATTGCAAAGGATTGTTTAAACTCTCGATTAAAGTTTAAGAGCAGATATGCAGTATTATTACCATTTGGCGTATGGCCGAGTCAAATGAACGCTTTGGAGCAGAACTTGGAGAAATCGTCTTTGTGTTCCTCTTTGGGAAAGCTAATGGCCTTCCACTGACCCCTTTCCTAGGCATAGAGCGCTCATGGACACAATCGGGATCAGACTGAAATGAGTCAGCGTCAGCATCAGCATCAGCATCAGCATCATCGTCCCCTGATGATGCTATGGAACCTTTGTTATGTGAGCTCAGTCTATCTCGTTCTTGACTATGTGACGAACTGATACATCTAGAAGGTGTTGGAGACATTGACTGCCTGCCAAATTTTGAGTTTGACTCTCTGCTTGTCCTAGATGCTGGTGAAGACCCCCTTATATAAGATGCGGGTCGATCAGCCAAAGAAGTCCGGAGATTAGGAGGTGCATCCAAGGAAAAGCCGGGAATGCTAGACTGCCAAGCCCTTGCTTTTGGGGATGCTGAATTTCCTCGATTTCTCCTAACAGGAGAGGCTCCAGTTGTTCTCCGAGAAGTTGGTGTTAGAGATCGTGGTGGTGGTGGTGTTGAAGGTTTGACTGGAGGAGGTGATTGTCTCCGTGATGGAGAAATAGAGTGTAAAGGAACAGGATTTGAATAAAAAGCTGAAGATGATCTTCCCCGGGAAGTAATATTCCCAGACCGAGGAGAGGGGCTCAAATGCTGAGGACTACGGCTCCCTCTACTGCTTCTGTTACTTTTCTCCATCTGTAAGATATACATATGAACACCCCATCATGAACACAAAGTATGAATACAACAATAACTGTACGCCCAGATGCCTCAAGAGCTCCGCATGTGGCACGGCAAAAGGTCGTATGTATGTAGTCTTATGCCGTTGTTAAACACATAACTGATAGATGAACCGTCTCAACCAAAACCTTACGGTTATGGTTGAGGCCCAACTATTATTAATATTCCTAATAATAACAACCGTTTTCACATGACCCATAATGAAAAATGCATCAAGAATTGCATCCAAATGTCACTTTGGAGACTCATTTTGCTTTATCCCATCAGAATCCGTAACCACCTTAATAGGGGGTCATCGCTTCATTGGAAATGAAACACACACGAATAACAATTCCGAGGTTAAATTTCAGAATAACTATAAAAATTGACTAATTCAACAAATTATGACTCACTGTAGATGATCTTGAAAGTGAAATAGGCCTGCTTCGAGCTCTACCATTATGTACGAGGTCGACAGAGGCTGGCTCATCGTCCAATGAAGGAAAAAGTGGGGTCTCTGGGGGAGTCAATAACCTTCCAATGGACGAGGTAAACACAATGTTACAAACACCACTTGAAAAATGTAAGAATCGTAAAGCATGATAGCAGGCCAAAAGATAAGAGGTAAATCAGTAAATGTGATGTTCCGTGATTCACAACACTCAGCGTCAAATACTCCCTCCATTTTCAAATTTTCGCGTCAGCAAAAAGGCAAGGTTAATGAAAAAGGTGGTGCGAGTACATTATACATAAAACAATTCAAAGCTTCAGATCAGCATGCAGAGAAAAAAGAGGAAAGCGCAGAATTAGAAAGAATACATAGTCCAGGAAAGGATAAAAATAACACCAACCACTCATAATCATTCTTGTCACTGTCCTCGTTGAGCAGATCACTGCTCTCTCCCCGAGCAGCGATATTGATTCCAAGGTTAAACTCCGGATATGGTTTCGTTTTGGAAGCTGGAACAATCACAAAGATATGAAGAATAGTTAAGCATTGAGTTGTCAAAGAAACAATTTAAATTCAAAGTACAGAAGCAATCGAGTTTGTAAGAGCAAAAGGAATTACATAATAAATCGTCAAAACCATCTGTTGACTCAAGAAGGAAATTCTCCATTTGTCGGCTTTGCATTTCATTGAATAGAGCAAGATCATCTTCCTGTTTTTTAAAAGACAATCCGCTCTCAAAACTACGCCCCCTCTTATGGATATCACCACCAGGATCCCTTCTGAGAGATCCCCTCAATGACGGAGAAGGTGGCATCTCGACTCCCTAAATCACTCCCAACCTCTGTAGCACACGATGCAACCCATACGACTCTAAAAGGCTAAAACAGCCAACAAAAGCAGATCTACAACCCCAAAATGCCTAATCACCTCACGACGATTTGCTGAATTAATAACTTCCACCAAAATCAGAGTTTTCCAGATCAGTCAAAACCTTAGATATCGCCACTTAAAAGCGTAGATATTGCCACTTAATCTAAGACAACACTCCAACGCCACGTAATACGCGATCACAAGCTCAATATGTCAAAACACAAAACATTCCACCTTCACATAAACCAAATTCAATGCCAACTAAATTACCCTAAAAATGTCTGATTTGATGTACCTTCACTACCTTTCAACCAAAATCATGAGCTCAAATGAACACCCTCATCACTACAGTAGCTCATAATCTCATATATCACTCTTTTACAAGTATAAGCAAAACAAATTCAAGATCTTTAGTCTAAACAAACCCTAATTATCACTACTCAATTAATCAGCAGCATTAAGCAAACAGCCAAGCTCGATTCTACCCTAAACGGATTCGAATGATGATTCATGATAGCCGACCCCAAATCATGTATCAAAACAAACACTCAACACAAAAACTTCAACAAAAATCAACCCTTTTCACTTTCCTCCTTCAAAAATCATGAAATTATCCAAAAAGGTATGAACTTTGATTCTTTGAACAGTAAAACATCAATTCAATGAATTTTCAACACTACCCAGTTCAGAAATTACCCTAAAAAAGCAACCCAATAACCTAAATTACCAAAATGAATCAAAATCACACTCTGTTGGATCTACTGTAGATCAAATGACAGTAAAAAAAACCCAGTAATTCTGTATATTTATGTATATTTATAATAAAAACAAGCTAGAATTATGAAGATAGAAGATAAATGAAGACAAGAATAACAAACCAAGAATAAAGATTGAATTTTTTTGCAGAGATTTCAGTTTTGTTGGTTCCCTCCTTGTCACGCATTCATTCTCTCTCAGAATTTTGTTCTCTGCTCCAACTACAGTCTACTATCTGTAAATCTGTAGTATGTAATGTAACTACCTTTTTTTCTTAAAAAAAATCACTAATTATTAAATAAGACGGTTTAAAACGTTACGCGATATCTGTTAAGAACACAAGCTTAACACGGTTTGAAGTTTAAACCTTTAGTAGAACTTTTGAGAAACGGTCTCTCAACGAGTTTATTGAGAAATTATTTTACAACTTTTACAAAAATTGATATTAAAGGTAATAAAATATGTGAAAATCATGATTAAAAATAAAACTACAAAATTACTATATCACGCTCACGATCAACAACAAAAAGATCACGAAATACAAATGAAAGACTGTCTATCAATAACTTATTAAAATATCGTTTCTCCGATATCATTATCATTATCATTATATATATTAAAGAATTAGGTAAAATAGCTGACGTGGCGCAATGTGGTTTTAGAAAACCACATTTCAAGCCCTCTCATTCACTCTCACAATTTCAATTTTTCTCGGCCAATTAAAATTAGCCATGTCAGCAACCGTGATATTAAAATTTCTTTTTTTAATCAATATGTCACGTAATCAATATGTTAATAAGGAAAGATGTCTTGCGTGATTTTTCCATGCGTGAATTTTTTATTAAGCAAAGCTTCCTAATATTAAGATTTCTCGGCCAATATGTCACGTAATATTTCTTTCTTTAAATCAATTCTTACTAAATATTAAGATTCGTGATTAATAACAAAATATGATTTCAATTTAAGTCAATTCTTACTAAGATATGTAATATTCCTTTTTAATCAACGTAATCACGGAATCTTCAATCACGGAATCTTAATGTAATCTTTCAATCTTTAATAGCTGCCAATTTTAACATAATCACGTAATTTTAGCCTGCCAATCTTCAATCACGTAATCACGGAATCTTTAATAGCTGCAATATTACTTTAAAATAAGATTTTAAAATAATGGCTATTAAAATTTAGAAATATCTAACAGAATTTTGAGAAAATAAGATTTTAATTCATAGTACCATTGTACCAACTTTCACAAATTCATGCCTTTATTTTAATAATTTCACTCACAAATTCTCTACTCAGAGGTACGATAAGGTGATCTTTCAGTAATTTAATTAAAGACCGTCTCTCTTAAATTTTTATAATCGCTAATACCACGAGTATTGAAAAACGTATACAATCAAATGGAACGATATATTGAAAAACGTATGCTATTTTCTACGGGGTATTTGTTTACCCGTTTTTCCTTTTTCGTGTCTTATTTCACTATTGTAAAATATGTTTGTAAATTATTTGACGACACTTTTTCTATTTTAATTTGTATAAGAACGTTTTTTAAGTTAATTTATCTTTTATTTTAATTTATTTGTTCTTTCATTCTCCTAACTATTCGTCTTATAAATCTAACAATTTGATTCAACTAATATAACCACAATCTTGACTATAATTTTCATTTTCTGTAGTATATAGAACTTAATTATCTTAATTTTGATTTTTTTTTTTTATAATTTCGTTATAAAATCCGTATATATATATATATTAATATATATATATATATATATATATATATATATATTATTTTTTATTTTTTATTTTTAAAAAGTACACATATTCGAATAAATAGAATTGATATATAATGATTTGTAGTCATCTTTAAAAATAAGTGTACACAACCCGTGATTTTTCACGGGTGTTACACTAGTTTTATGGTAAAACATTTAAATACCTCCTTTAAATTTGTTTTATTTTAGCTGATCAGATCTAACTTAGCTTATAAGTTGTAATCTTACAAGGGATGATATTATAACTTTGGTTCAGAGTTCAAACACGTCACTATTATTTTATAATTATCCATTTAACCTTTATTTATTGGGTTCAGATACTGTCAGTATTATAATCGCTTTATTAACTCCTTTTACGCCAAAATTATAAGAAAAAATAAGACGGTTTTAATAAAGAATTCGGGTTAATAAAAAGGATAAGAAAGAAGGTGGGAAATATATGTGATGAGTAGTTGTTGTTGAGTGATAATTACAAGAGAGTGTACAATTCTTTCATTGTCTTTCAATCTTTTTCATTTTTCCTTTTTTGAGTGGAACTTCATGTCATGTGTTGATAGTATGTGTCATGTGTCTCCTACTTATAATGTTCCTCAAGCATTCATGTCTAATTCTTGTGTCACATGAAGAACCGTGGGACATGTCATATGGGGTTTAAAGTTAGCGAGGACGAACGAGTAATAACGTATTAAAAGGTGTTGAGTGTTTCGATTATTGTTAGGGACATTGTTACGGGAATTGAGTTTTATTAGATACTCCGTATTATTCTAAGGGTAGTGATCTTCGTTAAATGAAGAACATCCAGTGTCGTTTGCCCGTACGTCGGGTGAAAATCACCATGTAACAGCCACGCCAAAATTTGTATAATGCATGATTGTGAGAAAATTGGGGATTAATTTAAAGTCAAGACGATTAATTATACTCCATACGATAAAGGTAGAGATACTATACAAAACCACCACCAAAAAAAAGGTTTAAAGCTTGTTTAGTGAAATTAGGCGAAAAGCTAATAAAAACCTGCGAATGTAGCTGAAAATTAGGACCCGATAACTGATTATATATATAATTAAGCAATCATAGAGCTGTTAAACGTAGCGGGCGGCCCTTCCCGACTTCGGGGGCCACATCTAACAGCCTACCGAGAAAAAAAAAGGTTTAAAGCTTGTTTAATAAAATTAGGCGAAAAGCTAATAAAAACCTGCGAATATAGCTGATAATTAGGACCAGATAATTGATTATATATATAATGTTAAGCAAACATAGAGCTATTAAACGTAGCGGGCCAATCCGATCCTTCCCGACTTTGTGGGCCGACATCTAACAGCCTACCGAGGTTAGCAACCTTCGTTAAATGTAGAGGATTTAGCCTCATTTCCTCAAAAGTCGGACGAAAATCACAATTCACAACGCGCCCATCGCGCTTTAATTTGCACATCGTATTGTCTCATGAGAAAATAGAGGGTTTAGTTTAAAATCACGACGAATGATACTATACAATTCAAACACTGCAAATTGAAAAAAAAAAAATTCGAGATGCCATCCATTGCCTAAATTTCTAATGTAATATCTCATACTCGATAATTGAAGTAAATGAGCTACAAAGGTTTCGGGAAAAAAAAAGATGAACTAAAGCTTATATATCACGCATCATCGGCCCTATATTTTTTTTTCCATTTTCGGGCCAGATATTTGGAAGGTAATAACAAAATAAATCAAATGAACATCCAATAAAATCCATGTGTCGAACTCGATCATCAGTTAATGAAATCTGGGTAAAAGTGCGCGAATCATAACCAGCCATTCAAACAACAAAACAAGAACTCAAGGATCAAACTACAGGAACGGTTCGAGCAGGTAATACGAGAGGAACAAGCAGTGGTTCAGTAGTCGAGGTGTTACGATCAGCGATGTCTTCAATTCGTTTCCATATGGCTTCACGTTTCGTTCTGATTTCTTCTTCTTTTGACTCGTCTTCCTGAAACTTGAGCACACACTCCTCGAACAGGTCAGGGTCAAGGTCTGAGAATATCTTCCGCACATTCAGAGTCAGACTGTGAACGGCTTGATTCCAGTGGTTTCTAGTGTTTTTCTCGAGTGCTGGGAATACGATTGGCAGAATAACTTTGCAATTTTGTTTCACCAGGTTTTCTATATGATCGTTGTTCCACAGAAACAATGCTCTCTCTGCAACCTAATGGAAAAACAAACATGGGATTTCAGATGACAGTGAAACGAGTAAATTTACAATTCAAGTCATGGTTTTAAAACTCGAACTAGTTACTCCGACTCTTCTAATTTAGGGTTACTCGAACTAGTTATCAGAACCAGTGTGACCGAAGGTCACGGGTTCGAATCCTAGCAACCTCAAAACCCATCAAAAACCACGAAGTGGAAACTCAGCACACGGTATGGGGGCGCCTGTGCAAACTAACCACTCTTCAAGCTCAACGGGCATTTGAGTGAGGGAGCGTATTAGGAATATTAATAATAGTTGGGCCTCAACCATCGCCTTAAGGTTTTGGTTGAGACGGTTCATCTATCAGTTACGATTCAAGTCATGGTTTTAAAACTCGAACTAGTTACTCCGACTCTTCTAATTTGGGGTTACTTGAACTAGTTACGATTCAAGTCATGGTTTTAAAACTCGAACAAAACCTGGATAACTCGGTTGGGATTTGGGGTCCAGGCTATATTACACCGACTCTTCTAATTTCCTCGCGTACCCTGTACGACACTCAACACTCGGACATGGGTATGACACTTGGACACCTTATTTTGAACCAAAATATGCATATTTTTCAATAAAATAGCGGAGTCAGACACTTGGACACGTACCCGTGCCAAATACTTCTAAACGAGTCTGAGTAAGATAGGGTTCAGGCCCAAATTTATACCGTGATTCCTAGTGTAAACATATTTTGAGCACGCAGATAAGAAAACAAAGATCAGGTTGAGTCTAGGGCTTTCGCTATATCATTGCAGACCACATCCATCCTCTTCACTAAAAACACGAGAGATATCGTCTGCCACGACCTCTAGATAGAAAAGAAACGGAACAAAAAAAAGTAGCTGTAAGCTCGACGCCTCAACACTAGTAAGCACCCCCACATATGCAGGAATGTCGTATATGCTATCAGAATCTCGTAGCCTAAGTTAAATAGGGTGACCATCTGTCAAAAGACCGTGTCATTACAACTTTACGCCTACGAAAATCAAAACGTGTCGAATGGCAAGAAAAAGGCTATAACATACTGTATCCATCAAATCTGCTTATCTACATTACGCCTATATTTTAAAGTCGGGGCTGTATAGTTTGTTTGAATATCCAAAACGGAGGGGAAAGAGAAAGAATGGACGGTAAGGGGAGGGAAACCGGACGTGATGAGAGAAACGGAAAAAAAAAACTCGGCAATTTGGATAAACTCAAAAAAGTAAAAGTAATAAAAGGCATAATGTAGGACAACAGACAAAGAAAAAAAAGAATTTTTCTCCGATTCCAACTATGTGGAGTGAAATATACGTTAACGCAGGAAGAAATATAGTCCTTACAACGATAGATTCCCATCAACTCTATCGCTATCCTAAGTAACGTTGATTTTTTAGCCGACTCTTTCCCTTCCGTCCATTTTTTCCGTTTCTACTAACACAGCTGAGTTGTAAATACACCTAGAGAGTTTAGCTTCAAATCGTTAAATCAGCCTCGATTCATTCTTTTTAATGTTCGTAAAGTATTATCAATGAACTAAATGAACCCAATTACCGAGCAACTTTAAAAGTAAAATTTTATTAAAATAAATAAAAAAACCGCCAAAGTGATAAAGAACTGTACTACACGTATAAGACTCTATCGAAGAGAAAATGGCATGCCAATGCTGGTCGAAGAGTCAACTCCCGAGAAATAATTGACGGGGGCAGATAAAAATTCTTTCGTACTACTCCTTCCCACAATCAAGGGTAAGTTTAGTTAAAATGTTGTTCCATATTGTCGATAACTGTTTGCAAAAGACGATACTCAGTTATCGGAGTGATTTCACAATATTTAAGAAATCACTTGAAACACAAAAGGAAGCTTTGCACATCTTATAGTTAGAGCACAAATTCTTGTTTCAGACGGTCACTTTTCGTCTGAAGCTTCAGACGGACTTATAGTAGTCATTTTTATAATAAAATGTTACCATTTTTTGATAAAATGTTATCATCATTCTTCGGGGTAAAGACTAACTAATTTGTAATATAACATTTTGTTATTAAATGATTACATTCTATTAAAAAAATGGTGACATTTTGTTCCTCTTAATTTGGTCGGCCTGAAGCAAGAATTTCTGTAGTTAGAGGGCCTAGATATTAATCGGCTGGTATGGTGTCGTCTTCAATGAGAGGTATTACTACTTGAAGACACATCATTACTCAATAGTAAAGTATGCCTTAAAAGCAACAATGATAGACGTCAAACAAAGATTTAGAAGTCATTAGCAACCAAATTCAGACAGAAAACATTACGAAAATTTAATATGTTTGATTAGCTTGCTCAAAGAGAAGTTTGGCCACGACTTATTTCCGAGAAATTTACATGCACAATCAATCCATTTCATAAATTTGACCCACGATCATAAAACTAGCCAAGATGTACTAGACGAAAAGTTTCAGTTCATGCGGGCATAATAACCGAATAATACTTGTTAGGTTAGATCAAGATCATGAGATGAGCACCCTACACCGTCAATTAGCTCTATATGACCTATTTCTCCGCACAAAAAAAGTCGCTCTAATTGACTAGAATAGAGGGAGTATCATGAGATTATTAGGAATATTAATAATAGTTGAGCCTCAACCATCACCTTAAGGTTTTGGTTGAGATGGTTCTATCTATCATGGTATCAGAGCCAGTGTGACCGACGGTATGGGGGCGCCTGCGCAAACTAACCACTCTTCAAGCCCAATGGGCATTCGAGTGAGGGAGCGTAATAGGAATATTAATAATAGTTGGGTCTCAACCATCACCTTAAGGTTTTGGTTGAGATGGTTCATCTATCAAGTACGATAACATTAATGACTAAATTTCAATGAAAAAGGAGTTGCGGAAGTTGATATCGATACCTGAAAATGTGAACTATTCAGACAACAGGCGATTTGCTTAAACAAGGACACCACAACACGTTGAAATTCGGGTAGCTGAGTAGCTTCCAAAACTTCCTCCAACTCGCTTAAGAACATCACTTCCTTTGAACTATTTGTGATAGGCCAATACTTCAAGAGGCCGCGTATTACAGAATCAGCAAGCTTGCAATCTTTCTCGACAAACTGCGTAATACAGTAAGATAATTGTTGATGATACATAGGCAAGCACCTTGGTCTATGAAGGGGTATTAATACTCTCACAAGAAAGAGCTTGTGCTCTTCTTTCAAAGGCAAAGCAAACCCGTTAATTATGCTTCCGAGTATTTCAAGAAGCTCAGCAATACCATTGTGCTTCTCAGTCTCGAAAATAAACTGATAAAAGATGTTGTTTATAGCCTTCCTGATATATGGCCGGTGGACCATAAATTTTCCATATATGCGATGTAATATCGTCTTCAGGTAGTCTCTTTCCCGAGGATCTTCAGAATCGAATAGGTCTAACAACCTCAGTACAAACGAGTGATCAACATATCTCTTCGCCAACTTTGCATCAGTCTCAGAAGACGCCACAAATCTTAACAAGAATTCATAAATAATTTGCAAATGAGGCCATGATGCATCCATTAAAGGCTCCTCCTCTTCGACATCAAATGCTTGTACGGGTTTATTCTCCCTCGGCTGAGAAGCAAGAGACCTAAACAAGTTCACAGACACCATCTTTATCATATCTTGCATCACATTCTCCGGGAACTTCCCATTTGCCGAAGAAACATAATCCACCAATTCCAACAATGTTTGCCTCTTTACCTCCTTTTCTCTCAAATTCTTCGTCGGGTCACTAAAGTCAAATAGGACACAACACATGTGAAGCTTCTTAATGAACAAGCTTTGCTTCTCAGAGCTAGGAACATCCCTAAAACTAGGCAATGCTTCATAAGACGATAATGAAACACCGTTCACCATCGAATCAACAGCCCTAGATACTTTTTGACCCGCCCATGAAGCTCCATTTGCACCCGGACTGTTAGGATTATTAGACCTGTTAGAACCCACATCACTTTTCCTTATACTGCTCGATGCATTCGACCCACCAACAGTAACTCCCTTATTATCTCTACCCTCAGACGACTTGGACGATTTTCGAGGAATCTTACTAAGTATTTGCTTAAACATTGCTCACAAATAGCAAATTCACTACCTAATCCTTCTTCAAACCAATTTTGCTCGCGAATTCACGGTATACCAATCAAATCCCAATAATCACTTACACAGCAAATTCCAAAGATATAATTGATGAACACTTCACTATCAATACACAGCAAACATACCCAAATCTCAATCCAAATCAATTTAAATTAACCAGCATGCAAGATCACTCACTAAACAAATTAACCTAAACAATACAAAGGGGGCTAAATTAAAAACCCCCTTTTTTATATCATATGCTAGTATATATGAACAAAATACAAAAATCAAACCAATTTCAGCAGTAAATAGAATACTCACCAACACCCAAACCCTAGAATTTCAATTCCTGAAGAACAAACAGCTCAAAGAATGATTTTCTCCCCCAAAAACTTTCTACCCAAAAAATCAAATCAATTGAACTTCTTCACTAAGCTCAAAGATTGAATTTTCTCCGAAAAAACTTAATACCCAGAAAATCAAACTAATTGAACTCCTTCATACAGCTCAAAGATTGAATCTTTTACCCAAAAACTTAATACCCAGAAAATCAAAGTAATTGAACTTCCTCACAAAGCTCAAAGATTGAATCTTTTCCCCCAAAAACTTAATACCCACAAAATCAAATTATTTGAACTTTTATTACAAAGCTCAAAGATTGAATTTTTTTAGGGTAATAGTTGAAATTGAAAAATAAACAACAAAGAAAAAGTCAGGAACGTGTAAATCCCACTACATATATGAATGATTTGAGATGAGAAAATGACATTACATAATTTTTAATTTTTAATTTACTCTTTTGTGTTTGTGTTCTTCTTACTACTTTATTTAAAATTAAAAATTTAAATAATAAATAGAAATAAATAAAGAGGGGGAGAATATATTTTATCTTCTGACTCTTATTATAATAATTAATTTTGTCCTTGTACAACAAAAAGTACTCAGAAAAAATAATTGCATTAAATAAAGTATAATTTATTTTATTTTATGAGAACAAAATGTAACCAAGTTGCACATGTGTATGAGTAGATTGTAGGGTGGGTTTTCAATAAAGGGTTAAAAATAATAATTGGAAAGTAAAAATAAGGGTGTCCTACCAAATTAAATAAAATTATACTTCGTATTTTGTAAAAGGAATAAAATATCTTAGAGTTGTCTTCGGACCGGGTTGACTAGATGGTGGATCGGGCTCATTTGGCTAATCCCGGGCTTGAGTGGGAGAATACTTGAACGGGGTCAGGCCCGGGCATGCCGATTTGGTGAACCTATGTAATTCTTTTTAATATATTAAGTAGGTGGGATAAGAACGGGTCGGGTTTGAGTTTCGTGACCTGGGCCAAGCAACGAAGAGGAGGCGGGTCGAGACGGACCGGGTTGTGTGCTGAGAAGTTGAACATGCCGGTCGGGTCTGGCTGAGTTGACATCTCTAAAATATCCGAAGGATTTGGTGTAATTTGTAAAACATAACGAAAAAAATCTGAGATCGAGATTTTATAACTCGAAGATCTTGGGTAACATGGTTGTATAATTCCCATGATTTGACCTAAAATTATTATTTCCATAACTATATGTAGTGTCACTGCCTAATATCGTGTAATGACATATGTAATATTTTCAATGATAGTTTCCTGTTTTTTTAAAAATGAATAAGAAAACTTGTGTGAACGATTTGAAATTTGGACAATATATGTCGACCTGTACGGTTGTACCCGACCCATTGTCATCGAACTAGCAATTCGACTTACATTTGAAGCTGGAAAATGTGGTTATGGTTGAAATTTATGCAATTTGGTTTCAATATCAGCATACATTCATTGTACTATGGAAGATATTACGATTATTAGAAAATACGATTATTTTCTGCAGATCTTTGGAGTAGTATAAATGCGATATCAAGCTAATTGTTTCAACACAAGCAATATCAATAACACCACAATTACTTCTATGCAATTTCCCGCCTCCGATTATAATATTGTACACCCTCAGATTCAGTACAGTATGTAAAACATTTATGTACAGAAAAGAAGGCATGATCTGTATTCTATAGTTGGGAGTCCAGAATGACCATGTCTTCCATATTCATAGGGTAGCAGATACTCGAATGCAGGCCCGACCACACGTTATCTGCTAAGATTCTGTTCACTGCATCGGTTGGATGGTACTGATCCCACCAGGTGTGAGTCGAAGCATTTCGACAGGCCATCTCTGGTGATAGGCACATTATCCACCCCTTGTACATTCCCATTCCGCAGCATGCATCGCTTGTCGCTTGGAAACCTGCAGAATACTAACATTGTTGATCATTTATTCAATGACAGGAGACGGAGCAGAAAGACAGCGAGCAAGATCATTCATTCAACGACAGGAGACGGCTGAAACTGAAAGGCAGACGGAGCAGAAACACAGGTTGATCATTCATTCAATGACAGGAGACGGACTGAAACTGAAAGGCAGACGGAGCAGAAACACAGGTTGATCATTCATTCAATGACAGGAGACGGACTGAAACTGAAAGGCAGACGGAGCAGAAACACAGGTTGATCATTCATTCAATGACAGGAGACGGAGCAGAAAGCCAGCAACATCATTCATTCAAAGACAGGAGACGGACTGAAACTGAAAGGCAGGTTGGTCATTTATTCAAAGACAGGAGACGGAGCAGAAAAACAGGTTGATCATTCATTCAGTGACAGGAGACGGAGCAGAAAGACAGCAAGATCGTTCATTCAACGATAGGAGACGGACTGAAACTGAAACTGAAAGGAAGGTTGGTCATTCATTCAAAGACAGGAGACGGAGCAGAAAAACAGGATGATCATTCATTCAATGACAGAAGACGGAGCAGAAAGACAGCAATATCATTCATTCAACGACAGGAGACGGACTGATACTGAAACTGAAAGGAAGGTTGATCATTCATTCAAAGACAGGAGACGGAGCAGAAGGACAGGCTGATCATTCATTCAATGACAGTAGACGGAGCAGAAGGACAGGCTAATCATTCATTCAATGACAGTAGACGGAGCAGAAAGATGGGTTGTGAATAAAGCAATTACCATAGTGTTTGTGATTCTCGATAATATCCATAGAACCTTGATACGCATCACAGAAGATGATATTAGCATCAGGGAGCTCATTGTTCAGCTGTTCAACCATGAACCTCATCACAAAATTGAACTCTATTATCATGTTATTAATCTCGTCGATACACTCTCCATTCTTGCTCTTGTACTTCCATAGATAATGAGGCGCGCATCCCATTGGTGCCAATCCCATTATTACGACTTTTCTTACTTCTCCCGCGTATAAATTCTGTCATTTAACCAGGTAAACATCATTAACAAGACTGTCGACTGTCGACTGTCGACTGTCGACTGTCAGAATGCTAATTACCTTGATTTGTTGCTTCATTGTGTTTGCCAGCAATCGGTTGAAACTCCAGGGAGAATACACAGTTTGGACCCCGGATACATTCAGAAGGTAGTAATGTATGTAATCATTTGATCCGATAGAAATGTAAAGAATCGATTTAGAGATGAGATTAGCTGCTATATCTTCACCCATGTTCATCTTGAATTGCTGAAATGTGTCTGAAAGCTGCTGGATTTGCTGCGCAAAAGAGACGCGTTCACCCTGCAGATATTACACCAGTAAGATCAGTCTGTCAGCGGCCGATTCAACTACAGTCGCTGTCAGTCGATCAGTGAAATTGTCGGCCGCAGACAAGACAGACTGCTTTCTGTTTTGCAGGATAATAACTAAGAAATCTCACCAAATCAGAACCAGTTGCGAAAATAATTCCGGCTCCAGCAGAAGCGTAGTTCACTCCATGAATCATGGCTTCTACACTGCCCGTGTTCTCTAGATAATTTGGCACTAACGGAATCCCTAATCGCGATGCTAATTAAATGCAAATTCAAGCGTTAAATGAACTGTATAGCATGATCGCTCTTAAACATTAAATGAACGGTATAGCATGGAAAAAAAAGTAGAACGGCTGAAATAAGAATTTGCGTTTGAAGTAAGAAAAGAAGAAATCGAACCAAGAAAATCAACAGGAATTCTGCCATTAGAGAATCTACCAGTAGGAAGATGAGTATCGAAATCACGACCATACGGAAGTCGATCAGCCCTCGCGAAAGTCCCAAGAAAGTTATTATTTCCAGCATCAACAGAAGAATCTCCAATGACAAACAGCCCGGGTACCATTCTTGACAGAACACTCGATTCATTTTCGGGAAAAGGCGAAGGCGATGGAGACTGAAACTGAAATGGAAATGGAAACGGAGACGGAGGCGAGGAGAAGAAGTAATCGTTTGAGGGAGGTAATGAGAGGGTGGATGATTGAGGTTGGAGATCTTGGGAGAAGGTCAGATATGGGTTGATTAATTCTTCTGGGTATTCGAGGGAATTTGATGGGGTTGATGAACTTGCGAAGAAAATTACGAAGATGAAGATGAAGATGAAGGCGAAAGCGGAGTTTAGAGGAAGAAAAATGGAGATTTTGTCCGCCATTGTTGTTTGTTGTTGAGGAGTTTTTGAATTACAGAGGAAATATTTTTGGCGGGAAAGTTTGTTTGTTTGTTAGTCAGTTAGTTAGTTTTAGGATAAGAACTATTTATCGAGTTTTTTTATGAGACGGTCTCATGGTAGAATAAAACATGAATCGAGTATTTAATTTTGATTTATAATTTCTCACTTTTTTAATAATTTATATTATGATTAGTGTGTCTATGATGATCGGTTACTTAAGATGACGTGATGTACAAATGCTCGAAAAGTTCTCTTGTTTTATACGGAGTATAAATTAGTTTGATTACCTTATAGAATTACGGAGTAGGTATATTTTTCGTAACTATTTGTTCGCTTACAGCTGTTATGTAAAATGAGATGACACCAGTACACCACCATGTGATACCGAGTCATCTTGACATCATCTAGTCACATTCATCATGTAAAAACCATGCATTAAAACGACGCTTTTTTATGTAGGGTGGTACAGAAAACTAGTCGATGACACACTATTATTATTCTCATAAGCTTATATGTATATGTCACGTCAATATACAATAGATTATAAATTAACTATAGAATAACATATGATAATAACAACACAATTAATCCTTTGTATCATTGTATTACTTAATCCAAAGATTATTTCATTCAAAATTCCAAAGTAATTATTATCCATATGATAATTGAGTAAAGTTTTTGAGAGACCGTTTCCCATAATTCGTAAGAGACATGACACAGAAAATATAAATTAAATAACTCCCTCTTTATCATGTTAGAGGTCTCTCAATAATGCTATGAGAAACCGTCTCTAACGTTTTTGTGATGAAAAATAACAATCAAACCATATGTACAAACATAACTCCTAAACAAGAGTTAAACCCTTTGAGTGACCATCATCTTCTTCTTTAGCAACACATCAAATTTCTTCAGTCTTCACCATAAATGTCGTCACCGGTCGACACGGAGATCGAAATGGCGTAAACGAGACGATTTCCTCTTGAATTATAAGTTTGGTTGTGAGAGAACACTTAAGAATAGAATTGGTAACTCTTAGCAGAAACAATTATAGTCCTTAGTCCTCCAATTGGTCCTAAGATCATCAAGAGCACTCCCAATGCTATGCAAAACTATAGAAAAAAATTACATAAATAAAGTTAATGACAATAATTAATTGAACAAAAAGAATATGATCGGCCGGAAAGAGTCTCGTGTAAAACCGTCAGAGTATAAATATATAAGTTAAATAAATTGTAATTTTATACTAATATTTGTGTAAAACCGTGTTAAAAAAGTATTAAGCTAAAATATAATTGAAAAAAGTATAGAAGTAGAATAATTTTTTTCATGTTTATGAATAAAAACTAAAAGAAATAAAATAATAAAAATAAAAATTAAATAAATAAATGTTAATAACAACAATTAATTGAACAAAAAGAATAAGCACGGCTGGAAAAAGTCTCGTGTAAAACCGTTGAAATATACGTATGTAAGTCAATCAACTTGTAATATCTTACACTAATTAATACTTGTGTAAAACCGTGTTACACAAATATCGAAGTAGAATGTGTAGCTTACGTAATTCAGGCACCATGTAATACTGAACCGCTTCGGCTTGTAAAGAATTAGCCACATTATGCAAGGCAGCTGTAAACGATATATTCGTAACGGTACATTAGTACACATTATTGGTTATATAAACACTCATTTATTACTGTCGATAAATGGCTTACATAGTATGTAGTCGGAGCCAAAGCAAATCCTCCGAAAAACCCGAGAAGGCCTCCAAAGAAGGGGAAGGTGATCGCGATGAACATTGTAAATGCTGAATTAACACGAGAAATTATATATAGAAAGTTCAGTTATTTTCAAATGATCCAAAATAGAAATTAAATTAAGGAACATGACAAACAACCCGGGTACCATTCCTTATCAATCTTTCTCTATTAGGTTTCTTAATGTGTGCCCTTAGGACACATGTTAGAAAAACCGTTTAGTTGAATTGAATTTATGAAAAAATCGTACCAACGTATGTGTTACGAGTAACGAATCTAAGGGTGCTTGAAGGCTCAAAGTTCATCTTCTTTACCAAGAACGTCTCCAGCATATCAAATACAGGCATTGCATATATCTGAAATCATACAAACACGTTAATTAAATGGTCTTTCTAAGGCACTTGTTATAGAAATTTAATTAATTATAGACGGTTTAATTTTTCTAAGGCACGTGTTAGAAAACCGTTAATCAGAAGACAAAAGTCCGAAGGTTAACCTGATAACTTCCAATGACATGAACAACAACAAACGCATTTGCAGCCACAATAAGCCATGTAGGTTTCTCCAGACTAATAAGAATGTTATCCTCAACGGAGTTACCAAACATTAAGAACCCGATCCAAGCAACGGGGAAGTAACAGAGAGCCACGACGACATAAGCCAAGATAACCCCCTTCCACATTGGACCCTTAGACGGTTTCTCTGGTGTCGAAGGGATGGTCGCTTGGATCTCTAGCACGACATTATGACCTGCAAAGGCGAATGCAATGTCGCCTAATGCGGTGAAAAAGTTCATTACTCTGGCCGATTTGGATGCGCCTCGTGGCGAGTAATCTATGTCTTCTTGTATTCCTTTCACTACTGATGCTGCCCATGCTATGGTAGAGTAACTGCATTAACATGAATAGTTTTCGTGTTTAAAGGAAATCTAACTCGAGACTTCTGATTAAATTGAATTGAACGGAATTTATTCCCATTTAATCCAAAGATTCAAAGTTGTCTAATATAACATGTTCAAAATATTCTCAAAACCCGAGCCTCTCAAGTTCATTCATTTGCTTGCTAAATGCCATGTTCGAGTACCATTTACAACGAAAATTTAAATTTTCAATTATTCGAGGCCTCAGTCTCAATCTAACTTTAAAACCAACCTCTCAAATTCATTTGACAACCCTAATAAGATTCAAACTCGATTCCCTTCCTTGCTAATCAAGTTCATTTATTGCTTCATGTTCGAGTACCATTTACTACAAAAATTTAACTTCCCAATTATTCGAGGCCTCGGTCTCAATCTAACTTTGAAACCAAACCTCTCAAATTCACTCGACAACCCTGATAAAGATTCAAACTCGATTCCCTTCCCTGCTAATCAAGTTCATCCATTTGCTTCATGTTCGAGTACCATTTACTACAGAAATTTAATTTCCCAATTATATGAGGCCTCGGTCTCAATCTAACTTTAAAACAAGACCTCTAAAATTCACTCGACAACCCTAGTAAGATTCAAACTCGATTCCCTTCCTTGTTATCAAGTTCATTCATTTGCTTCATATTCGAGTACCATTTACTACAAAAAAAAATATTTTTCCAATTATTCGAGGAATCCGTCTCAATCTAACTTTAAAACCAGGCCTCTCAAATTCACTCGACGACCTTGTTAAGATTCAAACTCGATTCCCTTCCTTGCTAATCAAGTTCATTCATTTGCTTCATGTTCGAGTACCATCTACTACAAAAAATAATTTTCCAATTATTCGAGGAATCCGTCTCAATCTAACTTTAAAACCAGACCTCTAAAATTCACTCAACAACCCTGGTAAGAATCAAACTCGATTCCATTTCTTGCTAATCAAGTTCATTCATTTGCTTCATGTTCGAGTACCACCATCTACTACAAAAAAATATTTTTCCAATTATTCGAGGAATCCGTCTCAATCTAACTTTAAAACCAGGCCTCTCAAATTCACTCGACGACCCTGTTAAGATTCAAACTCGATTCCCTTCCCTGCTAATCAAGTTCATTCATTTGCTTCATGTTCGAGTACCATTTACTACAAAGAATTTAATTTTCCAATTATTCGAGGCCTCAGTCTCAATCTACCGTTAAAACTAGACCTATCAAATTCAGTCCACGACCCTGATAAGATTCAAATACGCTCCCTAACATAACGATTTTTGACAAAGATTCAAACCCGATTCCCTTCACTTCTAGTTAAGATCCGCTACTAATATATCAAATAATCGAACAATAAATCAATATCGAATTGCAGTAATTACCTCAAAGACATAACAGCAGCAGCTAACGAGATGAATGACATAGAATTGAAATTAGGAAGATGAGAAAGAACAAAATGAACAGAGGAGAAGATCATAATCCAAAATGTCAATCTAATAGGCTTGCCATCATGAACAATTAACTCATGTATTTTCTTAAGTGATTTTCCACCCGTAACCATGTAAACAATGTCGGTACCAACATCGACCACTAGCTGTTGCGGTACCACGATCCATAACCCGAGTTTTTCACCAAAAGCGTGTTGGCCGAGCTCATGGTATCGGTCAAACCGCTTTCCGGGTACCATTTCATGCATTTCCACCATTTGCCATAGTGTGTATAAGGTCACTAGCCATGATAGTATCATTAGTGTCACCCCTGGACCCCTGCATTGCAATATTATGTTCGATATAAGTCTTCTGTAAAACGGTTTTTGAGTTAGTCAGTGTCATAATATTTGATTTGATAATATCGTTAGTGCTGACACTAACGATATTATCAAAACTGTGAAAATTAGTTAAGAGTAATTATTATGCAATGTGGGCATGTGACAATATTTTGATCGCCAATAAACCGAAAAATAAAACTATAATACATTATTGACAGACCGTCTAACTATTAAAAACCCAAGTACACTGGCGCCAACCATGGCCGTGACATTATGAAAAACGGCTTTTTGAGTTAATTAATGTCATAATATTTGGTTTGATAATATCGTTAGTGTCACTCGTGATCCATGAGTGACCCTAAGGTCCCTAACGATATTATCAAAACTGTTAAAATTAGTTAAAGGGTAATTAATTATGCAACGTGGCAATGTTTTAAAAAATTATTGACAGACCGTGTCACTATTAAAACTAGAAACATACCATCCGAGTTCAGACATAGCATATGGAAGGCTAAGTACACCGGCACCAACCATGGCCGTGACATTATGAAAAGTCGAGTACCACCATTTCGCATTTCGATCAGACGTAATTGGTAACCAATCATCGATATTTTTCACTTTCGAACTCTGCCCGGCTTCCCGATCATCCCCCATAATAATGTTCTTAGTTAATTACTAATTGAAAAAAATTTAATTATTTTTAAGTTTTTATGAGAATATATAATGAAGGAATTATGAGTATTCTTAAGAATCTTACAATGTATATTTATATGAAATTTGGAAAAATGGAATCTTGAAAATAGGAGATTCCAAAGCTTTATTTAGAAATTCAGATTCGTTTAAGCCTAAAACATGGATCAACTTTATTCTTTTTATTACATGCATATCAACGTTAGACTAATTTCTTATGTTTCGGTCAATTGTTATTCAATTTATTATCATAGTTTAGTAGAGTATATAGATCATTTATATTATGTGGCATTTTAAATATTAATATAATTTTACATTTTATTGTTATATTTTTTCTTTTTATTTCGAGACGGTTTTACACAAGTCTCTCTTACGGTTAAGAGAATACAATTTTTTAATAATTTTTCCTCCAGATTAAAAGGAATTTGGTTATATAAAAAACAAGAATTATTATTTTTTAATTTAAGCTATAATCTTTTAATCATTATTTTGATTAACTAAATTATAATCTTTTAATTAAAATAAAATAAAACTGGTATAAATTTCAAAATTCATAAGATTTGTAAGTGTTATTCTACTTTAAGGCCTCCGGCTTTTGATCCCGTAACCAGTGACGAAATTTCAAAATATTGGAGATTAATACTCAAATTACAGTAATTACTTGAGAAACAGGAACAAACATCGGATGTACATCAAATTTTATTTGTTTTTGAGAATATGTATATTTTTTCCGAGCTTATTAGCTTAAACTTTATTTCTTTTTGAGCATATGTGTATTTTTTTCTGAGCTTATTAGATTTTATAAGTTATATTATAATTTTTTTTTTCCGTTACAACTCAATTTTAACTAAGTTTGTATGTAATTTTTTTGAGTTTTATAGTAATTTTTTGAGCTTAATGTTTTACGAAATAAACTCAAATCTTTTCTATGCCTCGTAATTTCTAAAATAAATTCAAAAACTTTATTATAATAAACAGAACCTATAGAAGTGGTTTTAATACCTCGGATATATAATCCAATTGCTGTAATAACTCTATATGTTTTCAAACAGTTGCAAATTTTACTTTTTTCTTGAGTAGGTGTGACCGTGTGATGATAGAACTCGTTAATCAGCAAGTCTCTCGAGAGACGGCACTATTCATTTTAAGATAAACACGGGTCAAATACGTTTGAATTAGCTCATAATTTAAATTTTATGGCATTGTCAAACATTTACCAGTCTCTACCTTTCTTATTTGATGAGCAAAATCAAAGCTAATTCAACTTCATTTTTCTATACTGTCAACTAAAATTAATGACATTGACATTCAGTTTTTTTTTAGACTTACTCGGGTTACAGATTCAAACATACGACCTATTATTCACAACACGGAAATACTCCGTCTTAACAATTTTCTTCATTTTGCATTTTCTTCATTTTGCACGATGATGAAAACAAGTAATCCGCCATGGGAAGACCTTCCTCAAGAACTATTACTCACCATAGCCGATTTCCTAACTCCAAACCCTGTTGACGTTCTTACCTTCCGCGCAATCTGCAAGTCGTGGAACTCGTCTTCACCTCCATTTTCGCCTTTTAATCTTTCCCACATATTACCTCTCATCTCCTCCACTTTACCTTTGTATAAATACGATATGCGCTTTTATCCTTCGGTTTCTGGACGGCCTATCATCTCTGTCACTGCCATTTTCGCGCTTCACCAAAAACCCTTCAGTAACATGGTATGTGTATGTATGTAATTTGTGAATAATACTATGTAACATATACTATAAGATCATGTATGTTGTTACAGAATAATACGACTCTGTTTTTTCTAGCTTAATTTCAGCTCGTTTCAAATCTGTTCAACGCTATTCAGTACAGTTCAATTTAGTTCTGGGCTTCAATAATTTCAATTCAGCTCATTTCAGCCAAAAAGAACAGGATTTCAGTTCGTTTCAATACTGCTTAACGTTATTCACTACAGTTCAATTTAGTTTTGTGCTTCAGTAATTTCAATTCAGCTCATTTCAGCCAAAAAGAACAGAGTCTAACATATAAATACGATCTTTGGTTGGGTAATAGGTACGCGACAAACAATGTTGGCTAATGTTCGTCGATCAATTGACTCCTGGTAAACTCATGATCCGTCAACCTCTTACCAAATACCATTACCGTCTTCCCCTGAATTTCCCTTCTGGCCTTGATGTTCCCAACATTCATGTCGACGAGGTTGGCAGGTTTTATAATTTTAGTCTCCATCCTGAAATGAACGAGCCTCCGTCTATATGGTCTGAGCACGTTCAAAAGGTGGTCGTCAACTGTGATGAATCGAGAGCATTTATGCTTCTTTATACAGGTAAAGTTGGTTGCGCGGAGGTGATGATGGATCCTCGTTGGGGTGCTGGTAGTTGGAGTCCTCTCTCGCTATTTGGCTTCAGTAATGATAGTCTAGTTAACGATATAATCTATTATAAAACGAAGCTATTGGGGGTAGATCATGTTGGAAAAACATTTATCCAGGACTTCTCAAGTTCAGCCAAAAAAACGATTGCTTCTCCCGTTACTGACTCTGGTTCAAAGCGGAAGAGGCTAGTCGAAGCAAATGGGCTAATATACTTGGTTATCAGAGAAACGAGTTTTAAAGTCTTTGAACTCGATGAAGACGTTGATGAATGGGTTGAGGTCAATAGTGTTGGCGATATGGTTTTTTTCTTTGGGCTTGAGTTTTCCGTCTCAATTCCGACTCAAAAACTAGGTGGTTCATTTAGGAAGAACTGCATTGTATACGCAGAACAAAGTTTCAAAGATTATGATGAAGGAATCAATGACGATGACATACTTTTTAGCCATTTAAGTTATGGTGATCTTCGGGTTGGGGTATGGCATATGGACGAAGACCGTGACCATTGTCGTACAATTGGGTCGTACCCTGGCTATTCGAATGTATTATGGCCTCCTCCGACTTGGTTGTGGTCTATTGACATGTAAGTTTTTGCCTACAATTTCCTCAAAGATCAAGCGCGTTTTTTATATGTTCAGATCTGATCCGAGTACTTTTAAGTTTTTAAGGATTTATCGCTATATGTCAAGAAACCAACTCAACCAAAAGCTTAAGCCGATGGTTGAAATTCCTTGATTCGTTTTAAGTGTGGGTACAGGCGGGATTCTCTTGCCTGTTCTGATTATCCACTTTAGAAAAGAAAAGAGGGGTGAGATTCGAACCCGTGACCTTTGGTCAAATGACTCTGATACCATGTCAAGAAACCAACTCAACCAAAAGCTTAAACCGATGGTTGGAATTTCTTGATTCGTTTTATAATCTAACACTATATATGCTCTAAAATCTCGAGTAAATCTCTTTCAGGTCAAAGCGTATTCGTGATCTTGAAGCAGCCATTAATGATTTGCATATGGATCAAATGGATGTTCCTGCAGAGAATTTGAAGGTTCTTTAACTTTTTTTTCTTCTCTGTTTCTGCCATTATTAACCTCTTCTATTTATAACACGTACTCGAGAAGCGAGACTTTAACACACTCAATTTCTTTACGAAATCACTAGTCATACGTTTTTTAGAGACGGACAACTGTATTGATGCTGATAACGGTTAAATGTATAGGCCGTGACCAACGACGACCTTCCTCCCGTAGAGAAAGCTATAGTCGTGGACGACGATGCTGGCCAAAATGACAATTCCGTAAGAAAGGTAGCTCACATGGCGCAGATATACTTATACGAAGCCAAGGACATTCACCAACGACTGGAGAGTATGAGGCCGAAAAATTGCCAGTCCATAAATTCTCAGGATCAGGTAATCTAAACTCCCTTAATTCATAGACGCTTGCGCTTGTTACACCGTCTTATTGTTTTCTTGTTCGTTGCAGGCAGGACCGTCTTCTTGCAGTGGGACGGAAGAGTGGGAAGGGTCAGTTAGCTCGGAGGCCGATGATGTTTATACCTCAATAGAGATGATGCTTAATGGCATGCTTCTTAATCTAGAAGAAATCACCACAAAATTACAGAGCACTCTCAAAGGTTGTTGATGTGGTAGAGTACGGAAGACAGAGAGACGGTTTCTCAATAACGTTATTAAGAGATTTCATATGATAAGTAGACGCGGTCTCTCAAAAAATTTCAAGTTATTTTTTGTTTGATGAACAATTGATGTGTGTAAAATGATGCCTCATTAACCAAGAGGTATTTATCGATCAACTGGTTTCGTGCAAAGTTACATACGTGATAGAATTTGTCAATCGAAATGTCTCTCGGGATGGTACTATTCATTTTAAGATAAACACAGGTCAAATATGTTCCAATTAGCTCATAATTTAAATTTTATGCATTGTCAAACATTTACCAGTCTCTGCCTAGTAACTTTCAAATTTTCAAAGAGTATTTATAACATAAAATTAATTATACAACATTTTCCAATGCTTTTTTTATTCGGGGAATCTGATGGGAGATCGTCACTTAATAAATTTATTGAGAGATTATTGTACAAATTTAAGAAAAAATGGTATTAAAAAGTAATAAAATGGGTACAAATCATGATTTAAGATAAAATGGCTACATTTATTAGGTAAATAAGTACGAAACTATTATGATACGATTAATGACAAAAATGGTCCCAAAATACAAATAAAGAGGTAAAAAAAATAGACACTCAATAATTTATTAAAATAGTTTTTTTATTTCTCGTAAAATGGTATAAAATGACCTATCGAATCGATCAATTTACCCGAAAAAGTGATTTAAATCAACCAAAAAACCCTTTAATTATCTCTCCCAATTTCTTGAGCTAAAACCCTTAACTTTCTCCATGAAGAATAGTAGAAGTAGAAGTAATAATAATCCGCCATGGGAGGACCTTCCTCAAGAACTATTATCCACCATAGCCGATTTCTTAAGCTCAAATTCCATTGACATCCTCACCTTCCGTTCCATTTGCAAATCATGGTATTCCTCTTCTCCTTCTCCTTCACCTTTTAATCTCTCCCACATGTTACCCCTCGTCTCTCACTATCCTGCTCCTTCATTCGATAAGCGCTTTTGGCTTCCAAAACAGATACCTGGACTCCCCATGTTCTCTGTCACTGCCATATTCGCGCTTCGTCGTCAACAACTCTCTAGGAATAATATGGTACGTACAGTGAGTCGCTTCGTCTTAGTCATTTATTTATCTACCTTTCTTCAGCTTATTAGAATAGAACGAACGGAAATCATTGGCATATTGTTATTAAGGTTTTTCTAACGTGTTTTCTAAGGGCACACATTACGGAGCCTAATAGAAAAAGATTAATAAGATATTTTTGTAAATTATGGTAAATTTGAGTTTATACTTGTATTTATGATGAGAATATTTTATAAATTTTTCGGTATTAAATCTAAATGTAATTAGAAAAATCGTTGTTACCAATCGTTCGTTCGTGTTCGTGTTCGGTAGGACTATAACGTGAGTATATTTATAGTATAATAAATATCTAAATCATATTCACTAATGTCGGAATATAATATACCTTGCTCTAATTTGAATATTATTTTGATTATGTTATTATAATATACTATACCGTATTATTCTCCTAACACTGCGGTATGCCGGTATACATTATATATTCAGAGTTTTATATGTATATTTTATTAGCTTTATTGAAAAGAATTTGAACTTTAAAGTATTATATTAAATTCAAAAATAATACATATATAAATTCCATAAAAATATTATTTTAACACCTAACATAATTTAAAAGCTCCAAAAAATTGTACATAGACTCAATTAAATTTGTATACATTCGGATGTATAATACTATTTGTGTTATATTTTCAAATATCATCTTAATCTTAATATTCTATTAGGCTTTATAAAAGAAATCTAAGATTTGATTTTCAAACCTATTCCGTATAAGTTTAGCTTGACTTTTACATACCCATCTATTCCAAATAAAGTTCCATATTTTTTTTTTTCCGTCTATTCATAATACCTTTTCTGTTTTTCCCCTTTTTGGTAGGGTTTTTTTCCGTCTATTCATATCACTTATTTTGTTTTGAGGTGTGTGGACGGTTCTAGAGGGGGATTCATAAGTTTAGCTTGACTTTTATATTATTTTTAACTTCCTATATGTTTTTCGCTTTTCTTTTTTCTATATTTCTGCATTTTAAGGTGTGAACCGTTCTAAAAATGGTTCATGTCAGCCGACCCTAAATCATTTTGAAATTACGACCCTAAGCTCCTGACGATTGTTTATTATATACTCCGTATGAGGTACTGATTGGCCCTTATTTTTGTTCTTATAGGAACTAGAAGACCCAAAATGTTGGCTTATGTTCGTCGATCAAATGACGCCGGGTAAATTGATGATCCGAAAACCGCTTACAAAATATCATTACTCGATACCCTTTAATTTTCCGAGCAACCTTGATGTTCCTGGCATTCGCGTTGACGAGATTGCGAGGTTTTATAATTATAGTTTTCATCCTACAGCGAATAAACCGCCGTCTATGTGGTCTGAGTATGTTGATAAGGTGCTTTTGAACTCCGATGAATCAATGGCGACTGTGCTTTTTCAGACATTTTCTGACTTACCGCATCATAATGTTGGCTGGAGTCCTGTCTATTCGTATATGGAAAATGATATTGATGCTCGAATAGACGACATTGCTTATCATAAAGGGAGAATAGTGGGTGTTGATCGTGTAGGAAGATTATTATACGTCGCAGAGAGAAATGTGATTGTTTCGAAACTAAATGGTTGTGGTACTAAGCGAAAGCGGCTAGTGGAATCAGATGGGGTGATATATTTAGTCGTTAGACGAGAAAGTGAAAGACGGATAAGGTTTAAGGTTTTTGAGCTTGATGAAGACGTTGATGAATGGGTTGAAGTGACTAGTATTCGAGATAACATTATTTTCTTTGGACTCGACTTTTCCTTCTCCGTCTCACCTGACAAATTAGGTGGTTCAATTGGAAGGAACTGCATTGTTTATGTAGAAAACAGTTTCAAAGATTATGTTGAAGGAGTTGAAGATGATGTTGTGCTTTTCAGCAATTTACGATTTGGGGATCTTCGGGTTGGGGTATGGCATATGGATGATCCGTATCATTGTGGTGCTATTGGGTCGTACCCTGGCTATTCAAACGTACTCTGGCCGCCTCCGACTTGGCTGTGGAATATTGATACGTAAGTATTCAAAACAACCTATATTATGTAGTAACATATGTACGCTAACCTCCTGCAAACTGGGGGTCTTAGGCCCTGTTCTTTTCAGCTGAAACGAGCTGAATTGAATAAATTGGAGTAGAGCTTAATTGAACTAAATTGACTGGAACTGAGATGAAGTGAATTTAGTTGAATTAAAAGTTACTTTTGTGAAGAGATTAATTAAAAATAATTGATTGAACGTAAATATCACCTAACGAAATACAACCAACAAAAATTGAAGGGAGCTGAAATTAAGTCAGAAAGAACAAGGCCTTAGTATCTGCAATAATATACAGACTTGCTGTTTTAAATTGGACCGTCGTACCTTAGTGTTACGCTAACCACCTGCAAACTGGGGGCTTCAATATCTGCAATAATATACGGACTTGTGGTCTTAACTTAGACCGTCTTACCTAAGTTTTAGCGATCATTTCTCCAAACGGAGAAAGGAGGGTATGTTCTGTTTCTTCATTAAGATATGTTATCTGTTCATTTTAAAGTAAAATTGTTTCAGGTCTAAGCGTATTGAAAATCTTGAAGCTGCACTCGATGATTTACTTAGGAGCGCGCCTGCAGCTGATAAATTGAAGGTTTTTGCTTGAATTTTCTCTCTTGAATAAGATGATTTACTTAGGAACGCGCCTGCATTGTTTAATGTTAATGGTTAATTGCACAGGCGATGGCCAAAGAGGTACCTCCTCTAAAGATCGACGACTGTAACCAACAGGACAGTTCGGTAATCTGGAGGGTAGCTTACACTGTGCAGGATTACTTAAATGAAGCCAAAGATATTTACAAACATTTGGAGCTTCGACAACCTTACGACTCCATAAATTTTCAAGATCAAGTAATTAATTTCCCTTAAGCACGTAATATTCACAAACGGGTTTGCGTCTTTGTTACAGTACGTCTTACAGTATTATTTTCTTGCTGCAGGAGTCAGCTGTATCGTCTTCTCGTGGTACTGAGAAGTCGCACGGGTCAGCTAACTCTGAGACCGGTGATGAATTTATCTCGAGTGAGATGAAACTTAATGCTATGCTTATTCATCTTGAAGAACTCACTGCAAAGTTTAGAACATCCTAAATTCTTGTCAACAACCATGTATCGATGCTGCCGAGTAGATAGTCTTGCTGTCACCGGTGTCGTCCTCTTTGCTCTCGCAAACAGCCCTGATATATTTCCTATCAACTTCCAGTTTATGAAAATGTCACTTATTGCTTAGAATGAAATTAACTCCTTTTATTTCTACTAGTCAAATAGAGTTTTGTTTGGATCTGTTTTACAACTACTTCATATAAAACCGCTTTACATAAGACTAACTCTATAGTGATTATATATAGGCAAAGAGTATGACGAGTTCAATCATCTACAATAGTCGAGTAGCTATTTGAACATTTTCGTGTCGACATGTCGGGACTAACGATTGCGTCAAGCATCAAGCAATTTTTTTTAATTGAATTGACTTTTTATTACGATATAAATCGACTCATCGAAATTTATTTTCTTATGATCGTGCTGATTTTAGTAAAATAATCTGCAATTGACGATGAATACAGCAAGTAATCCGCCATGGGAGGACCTTCCTCAAGAACTATTAACCACCATAGCCAATTTTCTAACCTCGAACCCCATTGATATCCTTACTTTCCGCGGCATTTGCAAGTCGTGGAACTCGTCTTCACCTCCATTTTCGCCATTTAATTTGTCCCGAATATTACCCGTCATCTCCCTTTCACTTCATTATAGGTTTGATATGCGGTTCGCTCGTCCAGTTTCTGGACAACCTATCCTCTCCGTCACTGCCATTTTCGCGCTTCCTCAAGAACGCTTGACTAGTATGGTATGTGTAATATTCAATTCAATCAATTGCGTAACATTTACTGTTTTACGTATGTAAATCTAGTTTCCTTGGACTCCACTAAAGTTGGCAATCGGGTCACTCGGATCGGGTTAAAGCGGGTTGGGTCATGTTGCGTCCGGGTTAGTGGTGGGTTTGGGTCGGTACAGTTCATTTTAGGTCGGGTCATTAGCGGGTCAGCTTATAATATATTTTATCTTATACATGTAGTTTTAGATGATAATTTTATGTTTAAACAATGGGTAGGTCATACAGTAAGGCTGGTCAAGAGTGCGGGTCGACATTGGCAACCCGGACCCGACCCGCCACTAAACCCGGATCTAACCCACCCCGCCTCACCCGGGTCCAAACCCGTCCCGGCCCGTGTGTGTGAAGTAACCGGGTCCGGGTCCAATTTCTGGAGCCCGGCCCGGAAGCTGACTCGTAAACCTGCCCAAGACCCGCCAACCCGTCCCCAACCCGCCTCCAGACCCGCCCCGGGCCGGGTTCGGGTTACACTTCCCAAGAATCGGACCCAACCCGTCCCGGACCCGCTCTGACCCCGGATCGTGTCCAAGTCCCCATACCTTGAACCCGCACCGCCTCTCGACCCGTCCCGAACCCGGCTGAGCCGCACTATTGACCACCCCTAGGTCATAGGTGTACTAATTGTAGTTATTAGTCAAAATAATTAAGATAAGTGTCAATTTGACGTTATTTAAACCATTATTAAGCTAATTTATTATCGGGTGATCTATTAGGTTGAAATAATATCGAGTCACAGGTCAATTTAGGTCAGTTCGGGTTGGAAAAAATAACACGTTATAGGTTTTTGGGTCGGATAAGGTTTCGTTTCCTTTCGGTTCACCCAATTTTCGGGTTATAACGAGTTGGGTTTCGGGCGGGTTGGATCGAGTTCCTCGGTCAGGTCAGCTTCTACCAGCTCTGAACTCCACTCGACCTATTATTTACGTTTACATAAAGAATATGTTGAGTCGGAAGGAGTAATACATTCTTCGATTGTCTAACAGGACCGAGACACTAAACGTTGGCTTATGTTCGTTGATCAGCTGACTCCTGGTAAACTCATGATCCGTCAACCTCTAACGAAACATCACTACGCTACGCCTCTCAATTTTCCGAGCTGCGTTGATGTTTCCAACATCCATGTCGACGAGGTTGCGAGGTTTTATAATTTGAGTTTTCATCCTGCGATGAATAAACCGCCTTCTATGTGGTCTGAGTACGTTCAAAAGGTTGTCGTCGACACTGATGAATCAAGAGCATTCGCGCTCTTTCATACTGGTAAAGTCGGTTCATCGAAAATCATGTTGAATCGTAATTGGGTTGCTGGTATTTGGGATCCTCTGCCTCCGTTTGGGTTTGGTATTGATGGTCGAATCGATGACATTGTCTATCGTAACAAGAAACTATTCGGCGTTGATCATCTAGGACGAGTATATGTACTGGAATTTCCGTCTTTCACAGAAAAAATTGTTCTGTCTCCAATGACTGACAGTGGTACAAAGCGAAAGCGTTTAGTCGAATCAAATGGGTTCTTATATTTAATCATCAGAGACGACAATAATGGAGGACGATTAAGGTTTAAGATTTTTGAGCTTGAAGACGACCTCGATGAATGGGTTGAAGTTACTAGTGTAACTGATACGGTATTGTTCTTTGGACTCGACTTTTCTTTCTCCGTCTCAACTCAAAAATTGGGTGGTTCGGTTAGAAAGAACTGCATTGTATACGCAGAACAGAGTTTCAAAGATTATGACGAAGGAATCAATGACGATGACATACTTTTTAGCCATTTAAGTTACAGTGATCTTCGGGTTGGGGTATGGCATATGGACGAGGACGAAGACGGAGACCCTTATCGCTGTGATACAATTGGGTCGTACCCTCGCTATTCAAACGCACTCTGGCCGCCTCCGGCTTGGTTGTGGTCTATAGACATGTAAATATTCCGAACACCGTCTTTATTATCGTATATTCGTATAGTTCTACCCTATATATATAATCGTGACATGATCTCTCGCTTATTCGTTTCAGGTCCACGCGTATTGCAGATCTTGAAACCGAAATTGATGATTTACTTATGAATGCTCCTACTGAGAAATTAACGGTATGATGAATTAAGGTCTTGTTCTTTCTGGCTTAATTTCAGCTCCTGCCAATTTTGCTTGGCTGAATTCCGTTAGGTTTTATTTACGTTTAATCAATTATGTTCAGTTAGTCTCTTCACACAGTTAACTTTTAATTCAACTAAATTCGCTTCACCTCAGTTTCACTCAATTTAGTTCAATTAAGTTTCACTCCAGTTAATTCAATTCAGCTCGTTTCAGCTGAAAAGAACAGGGCAGTGATTGATGGGCGCCTTTACGACTTTACATAGAGCGCGCTTTCGTCCATTTTCAACGATTTTTGTGAAATGCGTAGGACATGGCCGAAGCGCTCCCTCCTATAGATCGAGTTCTAGCTGTGAATACCGGTGATAACCAACAAGACTGTTCCGAAATCTGGAGCGTAGCTCAAACAATGCAGGGTTACATAAAGGATGCTAAAGATGTTCACAAACATTTGGAGATCATTAAGCCGGTAAATTCTGACTCGAACCTAATTTTGAAGGATCGAGTAAATTCCTGCAAACGCGTTACTTAAAGAGTTAAACATTCGCAAATGCTTTCGCTTGATGTATGTATATCTAATAGTTTTCTTGTTGCAGACGTCAGGATTGTCGTCTCACGGGAACAACGAAGAGGGGCAAGTGTGTGATGCATATATGGCAAGCGAGACGAAGCTTAACAGCATCCTTCTTTATCTTGAAGAAACCATTACTAAATTGCAGAACACCTTGAGATCTCGTCAACAACCTTCTGTCGACGTTGTCGAGTAGATAATTAATGTCGTCGGAGAGAATGTAAACGATGATCAGGAAACCGTTTCTTAGGTGGTTAAAATCGATAACTCTGTTTTCATTGCTCTCCCTCTGTCCCATGTCCGAGCGAGACGTTTAGTTTACGCTTACTTTATTTCCCCTTTACAAAAGGTGTAAATACTTTGGAACAGACGGAATCCTAAGTTACAGTAATTAATTTTCGGATGTGTTTTGAAATGGATATTCAAAGTGGTATTGATCCGATATCGGATAGGCAAAACTTGAATCTCTAGATCATATATCAATTGGGTGTTATGTCGACCGATAACATATTAACATTATATAAGTCGGACGTGTGCAAAAGCAGCAGTGTCTCGTAATAAAAGTAATAAATCTTTGAAATTTTGAGTTAAAATTTGTTTTTTTAGTTACTCGATTCAGTTTTTCTCGGAATTTTATTATGTGTAGCCTTCCAAGCTTCAATTTAAAGCTCATTATTGATGTTTTTTGGAAGGGAGTCTTAGCGCATCGGTTAAGGCACGGTCACGGGTTCAAGCCCTGGTAGCTTGCCCCCATTACACCATTGTGGTGGGGCCTTTTCCCGGACCCTCGTCTTGCGGGGACGCCATCGTACACCGGGCTGCCCTTTATTGATGTTTTTTTGTTAAATGATGAGGTGGAAAAGGCAGTACAATAAACATGGAATAGGGAACTCGAACTCGTGATCTATTTTCAAGTTACCTTTATTTTAACGACTAGGCTAAAACGTTTTTAATAGTTTCGTTATTGATGTTAACTAATTTTTTTATTATCAATCTCATTTATTCCATGTGAGTGGAATATTGAAATATGAATAGATTAAGGTTGATGGGAGTATGTAATTAAGACAAAGGGAACATCCGATCCTTAACATGCATAATACAGCTTGGAAAGAACATCCTCTAATTCTCTTAATTGAGTTTCGTTAGCTTCTAAGCTCAATTTCATAATTATAATTTAATGATGAGTTTAGTGTATAGTACTAAACTAAAGCAAAGACTAATTTCTGCATCAAACGTGTTATCATTTCATCTATCCCTAGACCCTAGTAACACCAACATATATTGCCCGTAATAGGATACAACACGGATATATGGCACGACAGTATATGAAATTTAGGATACAAATACATTATTGAAATTGAAATTTAATAAATTATACTCCGCGAATTAAATAAGAAATTGTGGACCACAAACATTAAAAAATGAATAAAATAGGAGTAAAAGAGTTAGCTGAAATTTGATAATAGGAAAGAAAAATGAATAAAATAAGAATAAAAGTTTTCAAAATAGAAAGGGAAGAATACCTGAATAATCCGATTTAGAAAATAGGGAATAAAGTATGGAATAAGAGAGAGTATATTTTATAATTATAGTTAATGAATCATTTTATTTTTATAAATGTATTTGATATTTAATATAAATAATTAATGGTAATATTTGACTTTTGGTTATAAGTTATTCTTATTTTCCATGCACATTTGTATTGTAATCATTCTCCTTCAGTCTTTTCCATCTCATTCCTTGTTTATAGGTAGGTATTCAGACACATTTAGGCGTGTCTGGCGAGTATTGGCGTTGGAAATGGACAGCCGATTAAGAGGAATGCCCGTCCTACATAGCATAAAGTTGACAAGAAATATTCGTTTATACAGTTGGTCTTATTTAGGATTGTCTTAGCTTAAACTTCTCACTTCCTTCTTTTATTTTCATAGTTTATCGGGTATGAAAACCATCTTAAATTATAACCAAACAAAAAATGGTGTCACTCCATGCCGGTATGCCAATAAGCTAATCTCGAGTAAAATTGAATACTCATTAAACTCCATTAATACTTGTTATTTAATTTGTTGCTCAAATTGAATAAGGAAACTCCTAAAGCGACCTCGGACACGTGGAAGTAAAATCGGAATAAAATTAAAACAAACATAACCCCCCTCTCGAACGGTTGAAATTGAAGTGAATAATATACGGTTTTCGAGATTGTAAGAAACCGGAACAAAGATGTTCGTAAATCACACGGACAGTTCCTCGAAAAGGAAATAGATATTGGGGATTTAGTTTGTGTATGTGATTTAGTTCATATAATCTAGACTAACTATTTCATTAAATAGATATAGAAATCTATCTTCCCTATTAATTTCATATACAATTTATACAATTTATACTATTTCACTCTCACGTCATCATTTACTGTTTAAAATTACAACCGTTAAATCATTCGAGAATATGATCTAGACTATGGAAAGGGAACTGCATAGGAAAAAATCGGGCCACAGGCTTTTTGGGCCAACTAAGACTTGAAAATTTTATTTCGTTGCTAATAGTTTGTTCACATATCGATTTTGTTGATTGTTTCGTATTATATTATTTTGGCCCGTTGTGGCCCATTTTGGCCCGAGGCCCGTTATAGCCCGAACAATTGTGGGCTTGGGCCAAGAAAATTGGCCCATCGTTTTGGCCCGGCCCGGCCCGTGTATTTGGGCCGTTTATTTAGCACGAGCCCGGCCCAAACCCGGCCCGGCCCGGCCCATGATCAGGTCTAGTTCATGTTTTGTACTTGTGTTATTGATTCCAAATATATGAAAAAACAAGGCAATCCATCAATTCATGGTCCTATATTTCACCTCAATAATATTGGTAGTTTGGTACCCACTTTCTTTATACACAAAAATAAAGACTATATAGATCGAGTACAACCAAATTATTTTGCCCACTTTTACTTCCTTTAATTTAAATGTTTTATATCTATTTTATTTTCGAGGAACGGTTCTGAGGATATAGTAAACAATTCTACGTTCAATGATTTTATTTCGTTCTTAGCCATTTTAAAGCTGAATGTTATAAACAGAGCAACTATACTTCAAATTACTACATTCGATCAGTTTCAATAGAGCAATTCATTGTATTTAATAATTTAACCATACGAGGTGTACATGATTTCTGAGTAGCGGTATTTAAGGACATGTTAAACAATTTGACATTTGATTTTTTAAGTTTATTCAAAGCTATTTAAATCAAATTGTTACAAACATAGTAAACTCTACTCCAAATTACAACGTTGGATCAGTTTAAAATGTAATTTCATATCAATTCCCTAATTCCATGCAACAATAATTACAAAAAAAAGTACAACTTCACTTCAAATTATTACATTAAATCAGTTCAACGCGAAATGTGATCGATTTCTCTTAATTTATATCAATTCCCTAATCCACGTAATAATAATTACAAACAAAAACAACTCTACTTTAAAGGACTACATTATAAATCAGTTCAACACGTAAATCTCATTAATTTCGCCAATCCATGCAAGTAATAATACAAGGTTGCTTACAAATCTATACATACATAATCATATAAACGTGTACACTAAACATCAATAATTATACCATGATCTACATTAATTGATTATATACTATTATTATGATTATTTCTCATATCATTACCACTAATCCTAAGAAAATTAAAATAAAATAAAAAAAATCCAAAACATTGCTTTCCTTCTACTCCCTTCAAACAACAAACAAACGCTTTCCATCATATATATTTTCCATAATTAATTCGATAAGTTTCTTAAGACGGGTATATCTGTTTTAAAATTAAAATCGGTCAAATACACTTTTTTTTTGCCAATATAACATTTTTTTTGTGTTATCTAGAAAAGTATTTGTTATTTAACTCGTGGTAAGCTCAAGACCGATAGTAGCCAAGATGATGAGAATTTGGGTAATTAATTTAGGAATTTAATTTAATAATAATATTTAATTTGGCGGGAAATGGGTCCCACACTTTCCTTCACTCTCATTTAATACCTCCACAACCTTCACCATCTTACTCTCTCCGTTCCTTTCTCTATCTACAATTCCACTTTTCCGCCATTAATGAGAGCTCTAAAAAAACTCGAAGCTCTAACTACAGAAAATCCAAAAAATGAAACTGAAAATACTCAATTACACTAAAATAATCACAATTATAACTATAATTCTTCAATTGATCAGTGTTTATAATGTTAATTGTTTATCGACAGATGGACTATCTCTCCTCTCGTTGAAATCCGCCGTCGATAAGTCGACGGAAGAGAAGGCGGCGTTTTCCGACTGGAACGACGACGACGGTGATCCTTGCGGTTGGACTGGTGTTTCATGCGGCGGCAGTGGAAACCCTAGGGTAGTCGGAATTTCTCTCGCCGGGAAGAATCTCCGAGGATATATTCCGTCGGAGCTCGGTTCGTTGACGTTTCTTCGACGGTTGAATCTTCATGGAAACCGGTTTTACGGAGCGATACCGGAGCAGTTGTTTAATGCGACGTCGTTGCATAGTATATATTTGTATAATAATAATTTAACCGGACCGCTTCCGTCGTCGATTTGCTCGCTTCCGAGAATTCAGAATGTCGATGTTTCAGATAATCAGCTTTCCGGCGAGATTCCGAGGAGTTTGAAGAAATGTCGGTCGCTTCAGCGGTTAGTTCTGGCGAGGAATAAGTTTTCCGGTGGAATTCCGGCGGGTGCATGGTCGGAGATGTCGGAGTTAGTTCAGCTGGACTTATCGTCGAATATGTTGTCCGGGAAGATCCCTGTCGACTTCGGGCAGCTCCAGTCGCTGTCCGGAACATTAAACTTATCGTTTAATCGGTTGACCGGGGAGATCCCGAAGTCGCTTGGGGATCTTCCCATGACGGTTAGTTTTGACCTGCGGTCAAATAACCTGTCTGGCGAAATTCCCCAGACAGGTTCTTTTGCTAACCAAGGTCCTACTGCATTTCTCGGGAATTCACATTTATGTGGATTCCCGCTGCAGAAGGATTGTTCCCACTCGCATGGGAACAATACTAGTACTGCGAGGACAACTCGTGGGACTAGCCCCGATCACAAGGGGTTAAGCCCTGGTGTGATATTATTAATATCGGCAGCTGATGCTGTTGTGGTTGCGTTTGTTGGGTTGGTCCTTATCTACCTTTATTGGAGACGTAAGGACCACTCTAACGGATGTAGTTGCACGGGGACGACTAAATTAGGGGGAAACGGGAAAAGAAACTCACCATTTTGCGCATGTTTGAGAGGATTCTCGAACAATGACATTGAGAGCGAGTCAGATAAGGGAAGCTCTGTTGAAGGTAGTGGTACTAGAGGGGACGTAGGCGAAGGGGAAGGGGAATTAGTCGCGATAGACAAGGGGTTCTCGTTCGAGTTGGACGAGTTATTGAGAGCGTCAGCTTACGTGTTGGGGAAAAGCGGGTTAGGGATCGTATACAAGGTGGTGCTTGGCAATGGTGTGCCGGTTGCTGTAAGAAGGTTAGGAGAAGGTGGAGATCAACAAAGGTATAAAGAGTTTGCTGCTGAAATTCAAGCAATTGGGAAAGTTAAACATCCTAATGTTGTGAAATTAAGAGCTTATTATTGGGCTCCTGATGAAAAATTGCTCATTTCCGACTTCATTTCTAATGGCAATCTCGCTAATGCTCTTCGAGGTTAGTCCGAAATTAACTGTTTTACTTACATTCTAATCATTCGTTTACCTTTGATTAAACTGCCCTTATATAAAGAATAAAAAAATTAACAAATAATTGGGACTGAAGGATTAGTTTCTTAGTATCAAATCATGCAATTCATAACTCTTGCTCCCTTTTTGTTCATATGTGGGTTAGAGGAGTTATGAGTCCAGCTTCGATAATGACATTAATCATGATTTGTCGTATCCTGGTTAAAAGTATTTCTTCCCCAATGATATTATTCGTTGTGACTTAGTAATGGAACCAGTATTTGTAGTTAAGAGACGGATAATTTCAAAAGACTAACGAATTAAACTAGATAAAAGTTTCATTGTCGGGTGAACAATCGTTTTTGCTAACCCTTTTAGTTCCGACTCGGGTTAAACCAGTGACACTTATCCATGAAGTTCAGTGTACTAATTATAATACTCTTACTACAATTTAAGAGTAATTAACAAATATCTCTGGCATTTAGCAGCTTAAAATCTTACTCTTCAAAAGTGATGCCAAAATTTGAAGTGTCCTACTTGTTATTTGTTTTCATTAGTAAGTTTGATGCTACTATTTGTTTATCATTAGCTTTTGTCCACAATTGTTGGGGATCTTTTGCTACTAATTTGTCTCCATCAAAGTTGAGACTGCCTTCTACTTGTCACTTAAAAACTCTGTTATAATAAGTAGATTATTATACTAAAAGACATATGTCCAAAATCGTCTCATTTTAATATCGGTCAGTCGACATTGCTACCGGTCAACAACGGTCATAAACTCGGTTTTGATATCGGTCACCAGTTGCCCTCTAACCCAATTTTTCAAAATTGATATAAGACGGTTTTTGGAGATGCACTATACTTTTAAACGAGTCTGAATTAACACGGCCGCCGATGTCCGATACTACATTATTCATGTTGAAATTTTGATATGACTATTTGGAAGCAAGTTTCTAGATGGGTTTGGGGTAAAGGAGGAGCAGTTTTGAAACCTGATTTCAGTGACATTTAAAGTTGGAGGGGGCCATACAATTACACACTAAATTATGCATGTGGGTTTGACAGAGGATGAATAATGGTATGTTTGCCTAAGTTATGTACCTTGGTAAATTCAACCCATAAAATCTTCCTATTACAATGCACCCCTTCACTATACAATTTTTTTAATTTCCTTATAGTTCTAAGGCCCTACCCAGCTATGTCTTGGTAAGTGGTGGGTGTTCCATAAATGCCCAATTAAATTTTTGGTCCTCAATCAATAAGTCAATCATGAAAACAAAATAAAACTCACTTGACGGATCGAGATGTGATCACGTTAACCTTCAAAAAATTTACAAGGTGGTGGCCATGGTGGTGTTGTTGTCCATAGTGGAAGAACGCCTTAGGATGGCTGACCCTTGCTGACTTTTCATATTTCTGTGTAAAATTATCATCTGGTCTCTTAACATACGAATTCAGTAAACTTTGGCTTTCTTTCGTTTTCTCCAAGATCTGTCACTGGTTGTCCAAATTAAAACCGAACTTACAGAAGTACTTAAAATGGATAAAAATTGTAGTCTTACTTTCAATCTAAGGGACTAATTTGGTGGGTCATAGATGGTAAGTGGTAATAACTTAGTAATTACGCTCAAGTCTAGGTACAGTATAGTATATTCAATGACTTCTATTTTGGTGGGTTGTTGTCATTTGTCAACATGTCGTGGTATGTAATGCATCATTGAGTGTACATCTAATGATGAAAGTTTTGTAGCAACATCCTACAAATTGAAATTTTGGTACGATGATCAATTGTTGGTGTGTTTTTGTACTTAACCGAGTATGGGAACGTCGGTTGTATGCAATCTTACCTCAATAATTCATTATATTAAAGTTGAAAATGGTATTTAGCCGAGTAAGGGAACGTCGGTTGTATGCAGTCTTAATCAATAATCGATTATATTAAAGTTGAAAACGGAATTGTAATTTGGCAGTTGATCTACCTTGGTCGGGAGAAGTTTTGGTCATTACTTATTGCACTTCGAACTAACATACCACATTGGATTTACTCCGTATTTAAGTATTAGAGGATCACAAATTCTTGTCTAAAATCGCAATATCCGTTACTTAAAAGCTTAAAATAGGTTAAGTATGGTAGATGATGTAAAAGGAGAATGCCGCGGGACTAATAAATGATTTATCTTATATATGCATGTGGGGATATACTCAACCCGGCTTTTTATCGAGTTACAGATATTACCATTTTAAGACAGACTTACGGTTAAAGTATAAGTTGCATGTTAGTTTGAAATGTAGATCATAAGTCAACTTATTACTGAATATTGCATTCCAAATCCAACCACCACCACTACCCTGCAAGATAATGTAGGTGCAATTTTCAGATGTAGATCCATCAAAAACATTTTTTTAGGTTATTTAAATGTTGTGTAGTTGGAAATTCAAAGCTGCTCTTACCTGTATGTTTTGGTTGCCTAGATTCCTTCTTTTTAGCATTCATACCTTTGTTTACAACATCAACATTAACATTACCAGTGTCTCAATGACTCTCGTAAATTGCGGTGTAAGAGAGGTCGGATGTATGTAATCTTACCCATTTGCTAGCAACACAAAGAAACTGTTTTTAATTACCCAAGACAAAAATTGTTTCTAGAACTGTATCCTTCCACTGCAGTAACTTCAAAACCTTTATAAAACGGTCTCAATGACTCCCGTAAATTGCGGGATTAGGGAGGCGGATGTGTGTAACTGTTTTTGATTACCCAAGACAAAAAATTGTTTCGAGAACTGTATCCTTCCACTGCCTCTGTAACTTCAAAACCTTCATAAAACGGTCGCATTACAGGGTCGAATCTGAAGTTAAAACCATGCTAGAAAGTAGATATTAACACAACTATGATCTTAATTACTGGCAAAGCAAATAATGATCAAGTTGAATGACAGTATGAGGGTTTTTATGTGCTTGTAACAGGGAGAACAGGGCAGCCATCAACAAGCCTAACATGGACAACAAGGCTTAAAATCGCGAAAGGAACAGCGAGAGGTTTAGCCTATCTACATGAATGTAGCCCAAGAAAGTTTGTTCATGGAGACATAAAACCCTCCAACATACTACTAGACAATGACTTCCAGCCCTACGTCTCTGACTTCGGCTTAAACAGGCTAATTAGCATCACAGGCGACAACCCGTCCTCTTCTGGGGGATTCATGGGAGGTGCATTACCCTATGTTAAGCCAGTTAACCAAGAAAAATCAAGCAATTATCGCGCTCCTGAGGCTCGGATCCCTGGAACCCGTCCCAACCAGAAATGGGATGTGTACTCATTTGGGGTGGTATTACTTGAGTTACTAACAGGTAAGTCTCCTGAACACTCTTCACCGACAACATCAACCTCGACCGAGATTCATGACTTAGTGAGGTGGGTTAAGAAGGGGTTTGAAGACGAAAACCCGTTGTCCGAGATGGTGGATCCTATGTTGTTGCAAGAGGTTCATGCTAAGAAAGAAGTATTGGCTGTGTTTCATTTGGCTCTTGGTTGTACTGAGGGTGATCCTGAGATTAGGCCTAGGATGAAAACTGTGTCTGAAAATCTTGATAAAATTGGACATTAGTTAAATTAAGATTATAGAACATTGTAATATTCATGTATTTTTTTTATATTTTTAGTTCAACCATAAATAAATTTGTAAGCAATATTTCACACAGCTGGCGTGTCGCGTATCCGACACATTGCAAACACTTTGAGACCTCATTTTAGACCAGAGAAAATGAGAAGATGGCATCGAAGAGCCATATTCGACACCCAATGCGGTCAGATATAATTCACGTGTCGAAGAGTCGGGGTAACACATGAGCAACTAGCCCCATAAAGCTCAGATATGATAGGGAAGATGTTCTATTGTTTTCAAGTCCAATTTTGTGTTATAGGGAGAACTTTTTGTTAGGAAGGTTGGGCTTGCTATGTTCGATTTTTCCACATTAGTTTACAAATTTTTGTAAGGTATGTATGATGTTGATGTAATTTCATGTCTAAGATCGTCTTAAATGTGAGGTCATTAGAATTTTGAATACTTATAATTTTGTAAGGTCTTCATTAAATTATACTCTCTATTTAGTTGTGGTTGTTTGTTGTCGGGTGTTTGATTCGGATTCAAGGTATGATTTTATGTTTTGAAAATGTGATTTACTTTTGTTTTGAATTAAAACTAACGCTTTATATGAAAGTTTTTAGATATCGCTATAATTACGATCAAAAGACTATTTGTACATCTTGTTTATGACGGACTCTATCCGCTACAAACTGAATACGAGTAGCGCCTCTCTCATAATAAGGCCAAGTGGAATGATAAGTGGGAGGTAAACTGAACACTCAGATAGTGAGATAGTGTCACCTGCATAATATATGAGAGACACAATCTATTTAATACAAAAACTTAAAATTACCCGACCTTACAGAAATCAAACCCACATCGGACTTAATCCATTGATTGCCAAGTGCACAAGTGTCTAACCATGGTCCATGGTCTATGAGACGAATTTGGATCATCACCTACTTACCTTTTTAATATATATTTTCTCTCCACATTCAATAAAACATTACTTTTATAAAATAATTACAACTACTCAATTGTTTCATGATTAATCCGAACTGTTTAAAAATAATAAAAATGCATTTTTTTCTAAGTAATGGAGAGAATTCGGACCGCCACGAGACCATATGACCTCCTTATGGACCGTCTCACTATAATTTTCTAGCACGGGGGAGAAAGTCAAGAAACGCATAGCATACACTGTACTTGTTTCCCCCCTTTTCATTTTCAGTTTATCGATCTAGGGTTCGTTAAAACGCTAATTCATCTCAATTTCCCTAATTCTCATCTTCATTTCTTGTCAAATTACCCAAATAATCACTTGGAATCTGCGATTTCTTCTAAGTTCCTCGATCGTTTTACATTCTCAAGGTATGATCACGAATCGCCTACTTCATTTCTGTAATTTAATCATCTTTTATTTTGTTAATTTAGGTTTCGCATTGTATTATTTTGTTGATTTTGATCTTATTGTAGCTTAATAATGTGTCGTTGTATTATTTTGAAGGTATTTGACGCTATCATTTTGCGGTCGAAAGCGGAAGAAGGATTATTATGGTAATTACTTATTTTATCTTTCAATTTGATTACGTTTTAGAAAATTGTTGCGTTACATTTTGCAAGTTAGTGTAATTTAAGGTTTTTTTTTTAATTATTTTTTGTGTTGCTAATGGAAACTGATTTGGGAATTGTGGTATTTACTTTTTTATCTTTTAATTAGATTGGAATTTAGAAATTGCTGGTGTTAAATCATGCGAGATTGTGTGATTTAGGTGCTAATGGTGACTGGTAAATTGAGGTGTGGGTGAAATTTGTAGTGAAGAAGGATTATGGTAATGTTAAATCATGCAAGATAGTGAATTTAGGGTTATTAAAATTGAGATGCTGATGGAAATTGGTTTGGGAATTTGCAGTCAGCTCTGTTCAACTTTCACTCGTTTTTGACGGTGGTGTTGCTAGCCATTTGTACCTGCGCGTACATTAAGATGCATTTTCCTGCCATTCTTGAGCAGAGAACTGGGTAATTCACTTATTCCCTTTCTCGTTCATTAACATAGGCTTGTATTAGGTTGAGCTGTCTGTGAATGAGATGCTTGTATTCATTTGTTAACAATTTTAATTTGTGTGAATTGATTGCCTTTTTCACGTGAAGGAGTCTATTGTTCTGTATATCTGCTGGGCTCTGAGTTTGTATGCATGGATCTTTAACAATTTTTTCAATTTGTGATCTATCTTGGGTTCAGTCATCGTTGAGGTCTCTGCAGTATTGATATGATCCTTGTTTTAGTTGTAATTTGAGAGTCGAATATATGCAAACTCATGTAATCAGCATTTGATAATGATACATTGATACTTTGGTACTGAGGGTAATTGCGTTTTCTTGTTCTTTATGCTCACCAAAAGAAAGTTTCATCATTCATGGCTAGATTTATGCTTTGTAAACTAATTTTGCCACCGCCTCTGTTCTCGAAATCACTCTTTGGCGAGTAATTTGCCATTGTAATAACTAATAATGCTTGGACCTCCTATTATAGCATTCATTTGTTGTGGTGAGAATTCCGAAATATTTTATTCCGGTTTGGGCCTCAAAATCGTACTTAATAACACTTTGAATTGGAAGTCTTCCGCTATTTCTTGAATTTCTTTCCTAGGACATTGTTGGTATGGACAGTACGCCTTATAATGACTAGATTGTGTTGAAACAACTTAAAATGAAGTATAAAACTTTTTTGTCTATTTACGAAACAACTAATATGCCTACAGAATACTCTTACATGCCTCTGGATGTCTATTATAAACTTTATGCCCCTCCCATTACCGTTTTACATTTTTTAACGGTATGGAGTGATTGTGGTACAATTTTTTCTAGGCCTTTTACTTTTGGACGTCGATAATAGTTTTCAGAATATACAACTTACAATGATCTAGGAGGGTTGGTGAACCTAAGGGCCGTTATTTTCTTCAATATGTAAGATGATTTTTTTTGAGTGTCTTTAGTCCTTCTCTTTCTAGTTAGAATTTATATATCATTGTAGGCATGCGAACATGTAATAGATGAGTAAGGCAATTCATCAAATTTTTACTTTTTCTAGGTTGTGAAGATAACTCCATTATGATATTATCCTATGTGCGCTTTCCGTTACCCTAGAACATTTTTATAGCGTATTGAGTGATTCCTATGCTAATTCTAAGGACCAATTCTAAGAACCTTTATATTGGGCCGGTTAAGCCAAAAATGTGGATAATAGCTATTATAGTCGACAGATTTGAGACAATCTTCCAAAACCTATGAGATGTTCTGAAACATTGCCATTAGGCATGTAAGCGTTAAAATGATTATTGGGTCACCTCTAAAATGACTTATAATGGAGTATAAAGGTGTTTCGTCTATATCTGAAAGGGCTCAAAAAGTACTTTTAAGGTCTCCAGATGTCTTTACTGCAAACCATATGCCCCTTTTGTTAACTCTGGACATCTTTATATGGTATGAAGTTATTGCGATGTGAATTTCAAGACCTTTACTCCAGGCCCAAATTGGGCCGAAAATCGTGGATTATAGCCTTCAAAACTAGTTATTTTTGGCAATTGTCTAACCGGCGAGATTTTTTTGCTAAAACCTTGTTAGTAGGGCTAGTATGCCTTAAAAGGTCTAACAGTTATTCAAAAGCCTCTCAAACGACTTTAAATGGAGTATACAGCTTGCTTTGTCTATTTTCTAGATGGCTCAAAAATCAAAGTGTATTCCTAAGGCCTCTAGATATCTTTATTTCAAATTCTATATCCCTTCTGGTACCCTTGGGCATTTTTATATGCATGGAATTATTGTGGTGCAAATTCCAGAACTTTTTATTCTAGTCCTGTTTGGCCTTAAAAACATTGATAATATAGCCATTGAATTGGCAATTTTCGGCGATCTCCCAAAATCAAACCTTGTTAGTATAGCCAGTACGCCTTAAACTTACTAGAGTGCGTTGAAACGATTTAAAATGGAGTATAAAACTTTTTTAGTCTATCTACGCCATGGTTTAAAAAATATTATGCAGGCCTTCGGATGTCTATTATAAACTTCATGCCTCTTCTATTACCCTGTTACATTTTTGTATGGTATGGAGTGGTTGTCCCTTTACTTTGGGGCCAACTGACCCGTGAGACGTGAATAATAACTTTCGGCAGCTTTAGAGTGATCATGGCTTGGTGAACCCAAGTGTCGATGTTCTTTCAGTGTGTAAGATGGATGTTCTTTCACTGTGTAAGATGAAGTATTTTGTTCTTGTTTATAGTAATTTAGGTATGTGATTGTAATAGATGTAATTGGTGAATAAGGCTACTCGTACAAATTTGCTTATTTGAGTTGCAAAGAGTGCTCCTATCATGATATTGTTCCATGTGCCCTTTTGTTACCCTAGAACATTTTTATATTTTATGAGTGATTCTTTTGCAAATTTTAAAAACCTTTATACTGGCCAGTTGACCCAAAATCCGGTGATTATTGCCTTTATAATCGGGAGATTCGGCGATGTTCCAAAATCTATGCGATTTTTTCCCGGATTTGTGTCATTACAGCCAGTAGGCCTTAAAATTGTTTTGGGTCGTAACCCTTTGAAACGACGTAAAATGGAATATATATGTTATTTCATCTATGTCTAAAATGGCTCAAGAAAGTACTTTTAAGGTTTCTAGATGTCTATTTCAAACAAGATGCCCCTTTCGTTCAGATGGTTTATTTTTATATGATATGGAGTGATTGTGGTGCAAATTTCCAAACCTTTTACTCGGAGGCCAAGTTTGACCAAAAATTGTGGATTATAGCCTTCAAAACCAGCGATTTTTTGCGACTGGGGATATTTTTTTGTAAAACCTTGTTAGTAGGGTTAGTATGCCTAAAAATGATTAACTAGTATTTAGAACCCTCTCAGTCACTTAAAATGGATTTTACAGCTTGTTTTGTCTTTTTTAGGCGACTAAAAAAGTACTCCTAAGGCCTCTAGATGTCTCTATTTCGAATCATATGCCCTTCATGGGCATTTTTATATGTGGTATGGACCTATTGTAGTGTAACATTTTATTATAGTCCGAGTCGGCCTTTTACATCTCCAGTTTTCGGCGATCTCCCATAAGCAAACCTTGTTCTTTTAAAGCAAATCTTGTTTTTTTTAAGCAGACCTTGTTAGTATGGCCACTAAGCGTTAAAAATTAAAATGATTTTGAGTGTTTAAATTGGATTATAAACTTTTTTTGACTATTTACAACACGGCTCAAAAAAAAGTTCTCGATTACTCTAGATGCCTATTGGAAACCTTTTGCCCCTTCGATTACCCTGTTACATGTTTATGGAATGGAGTGATTGGGTTCGATTTTCAAGGCCATCTACTTTTGGGGCCAATTGGACTGAGAGACGTAGTTAATTACTTTGAGATTCAATAGTTTTCTTGGAACCCTTCTTCAATGTTATGAAATGGAAGTATTTTTTGCTTATCTTTAGTCATTTCTTTCTAGTTAGAATTAATATATCATTTTAGGTATGTGAAGATAATAGATGAACAAGGCGACTGATCAAAAAATTACTTCGGCTCGGTTTGAAGATAGCTCCCATTATGATATTATCCCAAATGTCTCTTCCATTACCTTAAAATGTTTTTTATAGCGTATTGAGTGATTGTTGTGTGAATTTTAGAACCAATTTAAGAACCTTTATATCGGGCTTAGTTTAAAAAAGTGTGCCTGCGGCGCGCCTTTGCGCAAGGCGTAGTGAGGCTGCTAGGTCGCTAGGTCGCATGACACTCTGAGGCGCATGGGATATAAAATGCGCACCTAAGGTGCATGAGGCACACCCAAAGCACAGCGCAATTAGTGAGGCACACCAAGGTGCATACGAGACGCATTAGTGTGCATTTCCTTATTTTTTTTCCAAATTCTTTTATTTTACCCTTGTTTTCTCCCCCTTATCCTTAATTTTCACTTTTAAAGTACATGTTTGCCCTCTTTTAAACAAAAAGGGATTGTTTTCTCCCAATTTTATTGTAAAATATGGATGTTCTGAAAAATTAGTCAATTAGTGTGCCTCGTGTGAAAAAGGCACGCACCGTGCGCCTCAGCCTCTTGTGACCCCATCGCCTAAGTGCACCTTGCGCCTTACCAAATTAAGATATTGGGTGAGTTGACCCAAAAACGGTGGATAATAGACTATTTGACAATCTCCCAAAACCTATAAGATTTTTGCTGAAACAGTCATTAGGGCATATAAATGTTAAGATGATTATGAGGTCATATCCCTCTAAAACGACTTACAATGAAGTAGGAGTGTATAAGATGTTTCATCTAGGTCTAAAACGGCTTGAAAAGTACATTGAAGGTTTCTAGATGTCTATTTCAAACAATATGGTCAATTTGTTAACTTGGTTCATTTTTACATGGTATGGAGTGATTGCGCTGCAAATTTCCAGAATTTCCAGTTTTTTATCTCCGGGGCCAAATCGGCCCAAAAATCGTGGATTATTGCCTTCAAAACGAGCGATTTTTTGGCAATTTTCTAACTGGTGATATTTTTTGCTAAAACCTTGTCAGTAGGTTTGGTATGCCTTAAAATTACTAACTGGTATTCAGAACCCTCTCAGACGACTTAAAATGGCGTATAAAACTTGTTTTATCCATTTTTTTTTGGACAACACAAAAAGTTCTCCTAATGCCTCTACATGTCTTTATTTCAAATCATATACTCTTCTGTTACCCTTGGGCATTTTTATATGGTATGGATCTATTGCGGTGCGAATTCCAAAGCATTTTATTCTAGTCTGGGTCAGGCTTAAAAACGTAGATAATAGTCTTTGGAATCGGCAGTTTTCGACGATTTCCCAAAACCGATGAGTTTTTTTCCTAGAACCTTGTTAGTATGGTCAGTATGCCTTTAAAAGACTAGAGTGTGATGAAGTATTACAGGCCTCTTGATGTCTAGTTGTCTTTTAGCTCCACCTTTCAACGACAACTTCTTTTTGGAGTACTAGTAACTCAATGATTATGACCCTTACTGGATTATCTACTCCTGTGGGAACTTGTCCTTGCTTGTTCAGATCAAGTTCTTTACCCATGCCTTATTTTTCTAAATCAATATCAAGTCATCTTGACCACATGTCAATTTAGCTTCTTATGTTAGAAAGTGTTGTTTCCTGTTATGATACATAGTATTTACTACTGGATTTCTCAAACTGACCAGGAACCATAACTAATCACGTTGCATTGTCCTTGTCTTTGGTTGTTGATATACTATAGCTCTTATGTCAAGGTGTACTTTCTTTTTACTATGGAGTATATTGGTTTTTTTAATATTCATATGTACTTTGTAATGGTGAAAGCATAATTGGTAAAGGTTTTTTTCTTCATCAACGGTTCTGTCTTTTTTGCAGATTTAGAGGGTTCTTTTGGAAGGCTGCTAGAATTGGTAAGCTTTTCATTTTCTGAATATTGGATAATGCTGTAGTCTAATGATGGTGGTCTTGTGAATACTGTTTCATAAGTTCGTAATCGAAATGGCCAGCCAGAGTCTTTCCTTTCTATTTATCAGCGTTTTTTTCTGTACTAATAATCCGATTTATGTTGTTAACTGAATCTAACTTAATGTCGTAAGTCATAATGTGCTCTAAATTGATACATTGTGGAATTTTAAAGTATCAAGATGTGTTTACTCTCATACCCTTATGGCTATGTTACTCCGACTCTTCTAATTTCCTCGCGTACCCGTGTCCGACACTCGACACTCGGATATGGGTATGACACATGGACACCCCATTTTAGACCAAAATGTGCATATTTTTCAATAAAATAGCCGAGTCCCACACTTGGACACGTACCCGTATCGGTTACTTCTAAACGAGTCTGAGTAAGATAGCCCTATGGAGTTATGGACTGTTCGGTCTTTTACCCTACAAAAACCATTGCTATTTGTCATTGAAAAGAAATCTGATTAATATATGTTAAAATGAACTATTTCCTCAAAAAGCGAAATAGAAAGTATAACTGGTTGGTATATACGAAGTATTAGTAGAGTAGAGTGGTTGGTATAAATACTATGCGAACTGGAAAACCGGAGAAAACTCATCCACGTTTAGTGGCTTCCCTTTAGAATACGTCTAGGTCTCCTACCGTAACTAGTTCCTTAGGAGTGTAGGACAGTATGATTGAATCTGATGTTTTGTTTTGTGAATTAGGTGAAAGGCTGAGTCCATGGGTGGCGGTTGGTTGCTTTTCAATGGGCCTATCAATCCTCTTTTTCTAACTGATGCCGATGTACATTTTGTTCTCGTGGGGGAAGCGAATGGTGGACTTTGATGAGTCGAGTTTGCCCAAAATGGTGTTGCTCAACTGCTTGCTTTTCTTGGCTGATTTTTAAGACCCCCTTTGAATCCCAAGCTACTTACTATCTGAATTTTGGCATTGAAATTACTGGAAATCTGAATGGAGCTAGTTAGTTGTAAGTCCGATTTATACTTACGGTTGTGTATTCATACAGTAGCAGAGCATCTTAGCTGCTCACTTGTTATACAAATTCCACTCTTTCGGTTCTTACGTAATAGTCCATGGTTGTTTGAGTACCATCCATTAAAGTTTCGGATTCGTTGAACCTGAAAAATTTTTACTCTGTAATAACATCCTTTGGTCGGGTTTGTGCCCCTTCTCGCGTCACATAATCATCTTAGGGGAGTATTTTTAAGATCCCAATTACCAGATTTATGTGAACTCGGAAATTCCGCACAAAATTAGACCTACTAAACAGATATGCGATTCAATTACCAGTAGTTCTCCTATACGACGGTCTCACCCGTGTCTTTTTACAAAATGTGACCATTTTGTAGTAAAATGTGACCACTTTTTGATAAAAAGTGACCACTTTTTGATAAAAAGTGACCCCTTTTAAAAAATAGGTCATTTTTTTTAAAAACAGGTGGTCACTATTTACTCAAAAGTGGTCACTACTTGTCACAATGTTGTCACTTTTTAACTGGTCGCACGTACGACGGTCTTGTACAAGTTTTTGTGTTCAATTACAGCTCTAAATAGATTAATAAGGTTCATTGGTCATGACGTCTGGTTTGGTATTTGAGTCGGACGTCAACTCTAGTAAAGCTGTTTGCACATATAGTTGTAGATGAAAAATGTTCAGAGTGCTCTAAAGACGAGACGCGACTAAGGAGCGGCTATACCAATAAAATTACATAGTGCTCTTTAAAGACAAGTCGCTACTTGTTAAGCAAGCAACCACTATATCGACAAAATTACAAATATCCGCACAGAAAAATGATTGTAGAAAAAAGGGTCTTCTCAACGGCCGTCTTCAATCATTTCGCTGTCTTCGGACATAATAATCTCCATGTCCCGGATGTCTCTCTTTAGTACATTACCGAGTCTTGCTATGGCATCGGTTTGTTGCTGCAAAACCTGTTGACCCAACAAACACAGCAAAATTATGTCGATGCCTTGAAAGCTCGTGTCTATAACAAATTGTGAGTCATATGAGCACTCCATTTCACTTTTGCGATGTCAAGCCAGCCAGAGTAAACATCGAAACCCAACTTCCTAAAGAGAACCTGTACTAGATCAAGCATTTAAATGCGAAACTAAAAGGCGTGCTGATTGATCATAAATGGGGTGACGGGTGTGACAAAGTACGCACATTCTGACAGGTGTGCCATGGCACACCACAGTGGAAGGACAAGTAACATCCATGGAGATGGGCCGAAGGGGGTAAAGGCGGAACGCGGAACCAAACATCAGGAAGAGTGATGTGTAACCATTTGTTGTCAACATCCAAAAGGGCTTCTCAGTGCAATATACTGTATTGAAATTACTTGGCATTCCAAACTTTACTAGTTGTTGCCACGGACCTCAATGCAAAAAGTCCCAGTCACCCAATTTAGTCCTCGAAGACCAAGAACTATGTACGATAACCTTTATTTCGGAATTCACAGATAACATGATACCCAACTCAGTGTCTATTACTATATTCTATAGTATGAACCCAGTGTCTACTGTCTATTATATTCTATTTATTCAAAAGACATTACGAGCCATGGGAATTCTTACCTCTTGCATATCAGCAAGACTTCGCTCATGTATTTTAGTTGAACCTGGAAGATAAATAGAGATACTACCACCATTAACATTGGCATGGACACGAGAGACTGCCAACAGATTTTGAACTCTCCTTGATAGCTCTGCCCCAGATCCTTTGAGCTGCAGAAGAAATTGTCAGGAAAAGGCAAAAAGCTACCTCACTAAAAAAAGGGACGGTAAGTCGGTAAGGCACAGCCAAAAACAAATTCACAGACCTGTCTAACAATACCACCCAATTTCTCAGCTAATTCAACTTCTCCTTTCATTAATGGCAAACGGAAACCTTTTCCCTCAAGAGCCTCTACAATCCTCATCACCTAAAACGGACATGCAAATAAGTTAATATCGTGATACTATTAGACTGCCACACTCAGAGTGTCGTAAAACAGTAGCAGGTATGTGGAGCCTCTACAAGTCTACATCTCCTCCTACTATAACAAGAAACACATAGCAAACACCACATAAATGAAAGGCATCAATACAACTAGTGCAAAAACAAACTAACAGATAAATAAAGTAGCTCGCAGAAAGGTGACATCAAGTACTCAAGAAGCCAGAAATCCTACCCTTAATAAACGTCTTTGAAGACCTTGCTCTTTTTGCTTTAATCTTTCAATCCGAGGTAATGTGTCAGCTTGGAAATGCCTTTGAAGCTACATAAAGCACAATTATGTCACACATTAAAATGATTCACTATCAGCAAAAACAAGCAAACTAAATTAACTAGTACACTCCAACTAAGTACCGTTTTGACATTGCCTTGGGTCATTCGTAGTCTATCACCATCTGAAATAATAACTTCATCCTGTAGCTGCAGCAATAAGGGTCAAAAAATCAGGATGGAGATGTAGAAATGATGTTTAAGATATTTATTCCTGGGAAAAAATGAAACTCCTCATTCAAGAAACAAGTGTCGTTCTATCGTCTCAAAAGAGCAAACTTCAAAGTTGCATAACCTAGACCTTTCTTTCGAAGAGGAAAAGTCAAATAGGGCTGAGTGAAATGAAGAGAGTAACACGGAAGGATCTAAACCACTCCCAACATACCAGGACACCCCGTATTCTTGAAATTTACTGAAGCACGCCATTTGAGAAGGACGAGAAGCCTACCTTTAAACGATTAGAAAGATCCTTGAAACCCTGTACAAGCTGAGGCCACAAGCGTTCACGATTGGCACTATCCATTCCCTCTAGTTTCCCCATAGCCTCAGCCCACATTATCTGTCATTCATAAACCAATTCAAACGCCCAAAATAAACCCAAGACGCACTGCATGCTCAGTGTATCAACCAAATATCAAGAGAACAAAAATAACATGTAAGCAACAAGCAACGAGGGAGGAACTTACATCTGATACACCAGCTGGCTTGATCCTTAATTGAGGTTCTGTTACACTGAATAGCAAATGCTGAAAAAGCAACAGGCATATTTCTCATTCTCAGTTCAAAGGAAGACAGCAGGTATTCTTGTTTAAATGGTTAAAAGAATAGAACATCAAAGTGCACAATAGTACTCCGAATGTCATTGTCCTCAAGTTATATCTAACCACTACTACTACTTGACTACGTCTTGATTACCATTCCGTTATTTTATACACTGATTGAATGCTCCCAGTTGATAAATGAACGGAAAACAGGGTATTTGTTGTATAACTGAGGCACAGAACATGTTTATAATGCATTGATGCATACCTTGCATACAATATTTCAACCAAACTTTATATGGTTCTCATGTGGCGGCTCTACACTACGAGTTTAATAATACTAGATACTCCCTCAGTACCATTATTTCAAACAATTAACCTTATTCATGTCTTTTATGCAAGGAACTTTCAAATTTGTTGGACTAACCAAGTAAAATCAAGAGACTATTCGCGAATGCCAACAGCTGTAAGTAACCATACATTCTCATACATTCAAAAATCATCCGCTACTGTTATTGAGCAGTTCGATTCAAATTCAATGTTTTTTCTCCTCTACGACCGTGGACCATCCAATAACGAGAACCTAAAACTCGTGCTACACTACTTGGCTACTAAAGTTCATCAATATCAAACCTTGATCCTTACGACTAACTTTACAGTTACACACTTACACACTACTAACCTAATAATCACAATTCACAAACACAGCATCTAATATGAAGCTGAAACAAAGCTCACCTTGAAGGCATACTTAGGGTTTCCAGGATCATCCTTGTACGCATCGACAATAGCCTACACAATTCAACAAATGAAAAACAAAGCTAAAATCAACATGCAGTTCCAAACAACTCCCTCTTGCCTCATCCACTTCATTTACGCCTAGTATCATAATCAAACGTTCTTTTGCGACAAGTGTCTTAATCAAACGTAAAGAATCGGTCCAACACATATCAGAAACAACTATATCAACACACATTCTCACACTGATCCCTCCACCTCAACCAATTCTGTAAGTGTTTATCCTTTCGCAACGAGTATTTTAATCAAACCTAAAGAATCGGTCGATCACACAACTCCACACTATTCCCTCTACCTCATCCAATTCTTTTCATTTTCATTCTTTCGCGACAAGTATGTTAATCAAAACGTAAAGAATCAGTCAATGAAATACTGAAAACAAATATATCAACACACATTTCTACACTACTCCCTCTATCTCATCCAATACTTACAAATTGTTAGTCTTCTATGAATATTTTAATCAAAGGTAAACAACAACCCTAGCATATTGAAATAACTATATCAACACGATAATTCAACAAACTAGGGTTTAAGAACTACTTGAATATCGCGCTCAGCAAGCGAAAACGGCAAAGGAGCAACCGGAGCCATCTGCGTAGTAAACTGTTGCTGCGGCTGCGGTTGCGGTTGTTGCAATTGAAATCCACCAAACGACGTCGTTTGCTGCTGCTGCTGCGTCGGTTGATTACCAAACGGCGTCGCATTAAATCCAAAACCAGTATTCTGCTGCTGATTACCAAACGGCGTCGTTTGCTGTTGTTGAGTTTGACCGAAAAGCGAAGGAGTAGAGAAAGCAGAAGAAGATCCGAATAACGGCGTTGACGGAGTACCAAAAGCTGGTGTTGATGACGGTGTTGAGAATAACGACGGCGTTGATGATCCGAATGCTGGTGTTGCTGACGGCGTTCCAAACGCCGGCGTTGATGACGGAGTACCGAACGCCGGCGTTGATGACGGAGTACCGAACGACGGTGTTCCGAACATTTTTAGTGTGATGTTTTAGGGATTAGTGAGTGAGTGTTAGATTTTATAATTAGGGGTTTTGAGAGGGGGCGGGCACGGGTCGGTGAGTGACGAGAGGGGTTGTTAGTAATCGCGTCAGTTTAGCGCCTTTCGGCAAATTTGTGGATTTTAAATTCGGTTTTAAGATTGTCTTAATTTTATGACGGATTATAGCGTAAATATGGATATGAAAAAATTACGAAAAGACCATTTTTACGAGTAAGATTATGAAAATAAGAGAATTTGGTACTCTAAATTGTTTTATCTATTTTTAACCCGATGTGGAAATATTTTAAATGCCTTTAAATATTTTTTATTTCGGATAATATACTTTGTATACTATTTTGAGACATTTTTATGTGATACGGAGAGCATGTAGTACGAGTTTATGGGCCTTTTATTTCGGATTCAGTCAGCTCGAAATCATGGATAATAAGCTTTAGAATTGACAAGTTTTTCGATTCCCAAAACTAATAATTTATTTTTCATGGAAACTTGTTAATAAGGACAATACGCGTTAAAAAGTTATCGTGCGTTCAGAGCACTATGAAACGGTATAATATATAGTAAAGAACTTGTTTTCTCTACTTTTGACATGACTCGAAAAATATTATTAACGGCTGTAGATGTTTTTATATTAAGTCAACTTAAGATAATTCATAAACTCGAATCAAATTAGTAGAAATAAAACGAGATTGTAAAAACTCCGAGATATTTTAAATTCAGCAGGTCTTGATTGTGACGGGCTAATCCCGTCACAAGCTTGTGACCAGGGGAGGACCCACACTCCTGTAGCAAATGCAACACCGAAAGAAAAAAATCCCTACGATTGAAAATCTGCCACACCAAATAAAATGAAAAATATTTCCCTTATTATTCTTTTCCCAAATCAGTAATCAATTTCCTAAATTAACTTCCCCAAATTCCTAAAACTCTGGTACATTAATTAATTATTTCCGTTGATTCACACTCCAACACAAATCAGTCTCTATAACTTCCTTTTTCATCGATATATTTGGTGTAAAATTTTCATTTTTCAATACGTAATTCTTAATTAGTATGGAGATATTCCAACCTCGGAAGTGATTAAAGCACCGCTTCATTTGACGCCTGACTCGCCGTTAACAATCGGGTTGCTGTCACATTGCCCCTCCACCACAAAGCCGGCAGGTTATTTCAATTTCTACCTCTTATTCACCGTTTTTAGCAATTTGATTTAATTTGTACTGAATAATATATGTAACTGGAAATCTGTAATCGGGTAATTTCAGTTTCAAATGATATCCGTCACAAACGAGAATTTGTGTGTTAAATTAAGACGGTTTTATAGCCTGACCAGGTTGTACTCCATAGTATAAAAGTCCAAACCTAATCCCCAAGCCTAGTATCGAGCCTAGAACCATCTTTCTAACCAACTCAACTGATTTTCGCTAAAGAGTAAACTAGACCCTTCGAAAAAACACAAACAAAACAAAATGCCGGTGGTTTCATTTCCACTACTCCGGCCGTACGCGCCACCGTCTACGGCGGCATACCTCCTTCTCCTCCGCCACACCTTCTCTCACCTAGTCAGCACCACCACCGCTTCCAGAAGAAACCACCTCAATCACCAACCACAACAACCTCGTCCTAACAAACACCTCCTCACCTCACGTGACAAACACCAATACCTCAACCGCCAAAACCTCACCACTCTATCTCCTCCAGCGGACGCTGTCGACAAGGTCGTTGGAAAGGTGACGTCAGCACAGGCGAACTTCATGCGCGTCGTCGTCGAAGGCGAACATTCTAGAAGCTCCGAGAAAGGTGTAGAAGGTTCGAGTAATGGCGGCGGAGTGGAGTTACTGTGTGTGGTGAGAGCTTTGTTGAAGAAGATTAAGAGACGAGTTTTAGTAGGAGATAAGGTTTTAGTAGGAAGTATTGATTGGAAAGATAGACGAGGAATGATTGAGAATGTTTTTCCGAGAGATTCTGAGGTTTATGATCCTCCGGTTGCGAATGCTGATCATTTTTTGGTGCTATTTTCAATGGAACAGCCGAAGATTGAGCCGTATTCGTTAACCAGGTTTTTGATTGAAGCTGAATCTACTGGAATTCCTCTTACGCTTGCGCTAAACAAATGCGAGCTTGTTGGTGAAGAGGTAGAATTTTGAATTTGTTGTTTGTATGTTGATATTATTTGTATGAATTTGCGGAATTTTGAAGATTTTGATGTTAGTTTGATCAATTGTTCTTCATAGTTATAAATGTAATATGTTGAATTTTGTCATGTTTGTGTGGCAAACTACACTTTGTTATTATGATTTGCGTGAATTTGCGGATTTTGATGCTAGTTTGGTCAATTGTTCGGCGTAGTTATAATTGTAATATGTTGAATATGTTATGTTTGTGTGGTAAACTACAATTTGTTATTATGATTTCTGTGAATTTGCGGATTTTGATGCTCGTTTGATCAGTTCTTCGCAGTAGTTATGATGGTAACATGTTACATTTTGTTATGTTTGTGTAGTAAACTACATTTTGCCATTATGATTTGTGTGAATTTGCGGATTTTGATGCTAGTATGATCAATTGTTCGTCGTAGTTATAATTGTAATATGTTGAATTTTGTTATGTTTAATTATGATTTCTGTGAATTTGCGGATTCTGATGTTCGTTTGATCAGTTCTTCGCGGTAGTTCTGATTATTATTTGTTGAACTTTGTTAATTTTGAAACGCGCTAGTTAACACAAAAGGCTGATATAGAATAGTGCGTTCGCTATACTATGTCTTCAAGCTTGTGTTACAGGCCTTATTATGGTTGCCACATTTACTGAAATAGAGAGTTGGATGAGCGAGCAATTAGGTACCAGTCGTACCACATTGATGGTGTTTGATTATGGATTGTTGGAGCAACTTGAATCAAGGCTGTATATTGTCTGGTAAACATCTACGGAGTATATGTGAATTAGCGTAAGAGTATATTTGGTTAGACTTGTGGAAACGGATTGAGTGTGATTTTAGGTAATTGTGAATTCATGATTCAGCATCTGTTTGCTATGGCATCTGTGATCCCGAGTATTCCAGCTTAATCGGATTTTTGTATGTTATAAACTTTATAGCTTTTGCGGCTTACAATCAAGATACATGTTTTATGTTTATGTTTATGTTGTTTGTTGTGATTGCTTCCGTCCAAGCTTCATCTTTCAAGCATTACATATTCTGTATCTGAATATTGTGTTGGAATGTAATGCTCAGGTTCTAGTTGAGTGGAAATCGAGGCTCAGTCGTTGGGGTTACGTGCCCATATTTTGCAGTGTGCAATCCAAACGCGGCCTTGATTCTCTAGCATTCTCCTTGAGAGACCATACAACTGTTATAGTGGGGCCTAGTGGTGTTGGCAAATCCAGTGTGATCAATGCCTTGAGAAACACCAGCGATTCTCCAAATGTCGCAGACGAGGTTTGAATTTAGATACCTACTCCAGGCCTCAACATCCATGCAATATGGAATATCGTTTCTTACGAATGTTATTCTATTTAGTTTGTCCTGCAAAGTAAAGAACCCGAAATGCAAGTTGACAATAGACACAGGAACCCGAAACATAAAGACCACAAATACATATCGAAAAAGGAGCGATACAAAGCGGAAAGTTTATTTGTGAACTCCTTACCAGATTGCAGGTAGCAAATGGCTTGAGGAGCAGCGAGTTGGGGAAGTGTCTGCTAGAAGTGGAAGAGGAAAACATACAACTCGACATGTTTCTCTGCTTCCTTTGGCTGGAGGAGGTTACTTAGCTGATACCCCAGGGTTCAATCAGCCTAGTCTACTGAAAGTGACTAAACACTCTCTTGCACAGGCATTCCCTGAGGTATCTTGTGATTGTTTTAACGTTCCGAAAATCCTCATGAAGAATTGTATGTAGTTGCATGTAGCTGATCCGTTTTTGTTTCAGATCCAGAAAATGCTTGAAGAAAATGAACCAAAGACTTGTGCATTCAACAATTGCTTGCATATTGGAGAACCTGGGTGTGTGGTGTCAGGGGATTGGGAGAGGTACCCGTATTACTTGCAGTTACTCGATGAAATTAAGATACGCGAGGAGTTTCAGCTAAGGACATTGGGCACAAAGCGAGAGAGCTATGTGAGGTACGTTTATCAGTGCAAGTTATCATTCTCCCTTGGTTTCCCTTTTTTCTGGTTACATATGACGATTTCATTTTGAAGATGTCGGTTTAAATTCAAATTTATCAAAACTTATGAAGGTATTATTAGATTTGTAACAGAAACGCCTTCCTGAGATATTGAAGAGATGACCCAAGTGTTCCAAAATGTTATGAGCCGCATCTCATACGTTTCAAAATTTCCCGTCACCTACTTCTACGTTCATTAATGGCTGTCATCTCATAATCTTGTACTGGAATGTTTGCAGGAACAAGATGGGTGATTTGGGTGTCATGGTGGCGGAACCAAGACTGGAGGCAAAGAAATACAGAAGGGTGTCTCGGAAAAAGATGAATCAGTCGATACTAGATGGTTTGGATGATGAGGATGACGACGAGGAAGATGAATCTCTGAACGATAATCCCATCATACAAGCAATGGAAGAAGAACACAAGTAAAAGAGAGAAATGGTAATCTTTTTTGTAAATGAGTGTGAATACCAGACGACGAAGATGACGATGACAGCGGCTCAAGTTCTCTAAGGGTTAGTTTAATTAGCAGCTCTTTTCAGTGTTCCTATCTTGTAAGTATTCTTTGGAAGCTAAATACGGAGTATCGTGTAGAGATGACAATCTGGTTCAATACAGTTTAATGCTAACTAAACAAGATGGAAAAAGGTAAACTTAAGTTCAGGCTGTGTATATGATCATTTAATGGTGTTTCATGCCATTAATTGTTCTTGGTAAATGACTTGGGGTTTTGATTACCATACGGTTCGAAATAGCACAAATTCGAAGACGGGTATATTCGTCACAGGTTGAAAACGGGTCAAATAATACCCAAGTGGTTAGATAAGACAAGAACATACTTGTCTTCTATCAACTTGGGTATTAATTGACCGGTTTTCCTGTTTGTGACGGATATATCCATCGTCAATGAGACTTTGATCCTTTTTTTTAGGCTGGTTATATGTTAATAAATACTGGATGCTCGGATTTTTCGTAAAGCAATATAGAAAAAAGTATAAATCTTATTTCGTCATTTTGAAAAACGATTGTAAAGTATTGTGAGGGCCTTTAAATGTGTTTATGTTAAATCGTATGTCAATTTAACAACTTGAGTAATTTTTATATGGTAATAAGATACTATGGTACGAATTTCATGAAATTTTATTATATGACCTTATAGGCTAAAATCATGCATAATAACCTTTAAAATCGACTACTTTGTGTCATTTTACAACTCGAAATATTTTTTTCTAAATCCTTGTTTATAGACACATTATATGCTATAATAAATATTAGATGCTCGGATTTTTCATAACACAATATAGAATAAAGTATAACGCTTATTTCGTCAATTTGAAAAACGATCGTAATGTAATGTTAGGGCCTCTAAATGTGTTTATTTTAAACCGTATGTCAAATCTAACACCTTGAATCATTTTTATATGGTAGTAAGGTACTATGTTGTGAATTTCGTGGATTTTTATTACGAGACATTGTCGTCTAAAAAACGTGGATAATAACCTTTAAAATCTGCTATTTTTGGTCATTTTAGAACTCGAAATAGTTTTTTCTAAATCCTTGTTTATAGGCTTAATATATGTTATAATTAATTTTAGATGCTCGGATTTTTCATAACGCAATATAGAATAAAATATAAAACTTATTTTGTCAATTTGAAAAACGATCGTAAAGTAATGTTAAGGCCTCTAACTGTGATTATTGTACACCGTTTGTCAATTTTAACGTCTTGAGTCATTTTTATATGGTATTAAGGTACAATGTTGCGAATCTCGTGAATTTTTATTACGAGACCTTGTGAGGCTAAAACCGTGCATAATAAGCTTCAAAATCGGCCATTTTTGGTCATTTTAGAACTCGAAATAGTTTTTTTCTAAATCCTTGTTTATAAGCACATTATATGCTATAACAAATACTATTAGATGCTCGGATTTTTCATAACGCAATATAGAATAAAGTATAAAGCTTATTTCGTTAATTTGAAACAAGACCTTGAAATAATGTTAGGGCCTCTAAATGTGATTATTTTAAACTGCATGTCAATTTTAACCTCTTGAATCATTTTAAAATGGTATTAAGGTATTATGGTGCGAATTTCGTGAACTTTTATTCCGGAAGTTTTTCGCCTAAAAAATGTGGATAATAACCTTCAAAATCGGTTATTTTTAGTCATTTTAGAACCTGAAATATTTTTTTTTCTAAATCCTTGTTTATAGGCTTAATATGTGTTATAATAAATTTTAGATGCTCGGATTTTTCATAACGCAATATAGAATAAAATATAAAACTTATTTTGTCAATTTGAAAAACGATGTAAAGTAATGTTAGGGCCTCTAAATGTGATTATTTTACACCGTTTGTCAATTTTAACGTCTTGAGTTATTTTTATATGGTATTAAGGTACTATGTTGCGAATTTCGTGAATTTTTATTACGAGACCTTGTGAGGCTAAAAAACGTGCATAATAACCTTCAAAATCGGCTATTTTTGGTCATTTTGGGACTTGAAATAGTTTTTTTCTAAACCCTTGTTTATAAGCACATTATATGCTGTAACAAATATTAGATGCTCGGATTTTTCATAACGCAATATAGAATAAAGTATAAAGCTTATTTCGTCAATTTGAAAAACGATCGCAATGTAATGTTAGGCTTCAACACTGTGCGATGTTAAGAATATTAGACTTCAACACTGTGCGATGTTAAGAATATTAGAACCGCAAAGCACTTAATTTGCTAACACAAGGCTTACAAATCCCTCAGTACAAATTGGATTCAGTTTCTTTCAAAAAACACTGCAGTAAACAATTGTGGAGTAATCGAATCTCCAAACCAGAAAACTCTGCCATCCAATTGTCTGACCCATGTGTAACAAATATACAATTACGTAATTACATCTGAGCACCTTTCATCAGCTAAGTTCAAACATAAAACACCACAAAGGAGTGACACTATCAGTCTGCAACTCTGCATGTTCAGGAAATATAATGGACCGTATATCTCTGGAAATCGCTAGCAATACTTCATCATTAACTAATAGCCTCTTTATTCAGCAATATTATGGACCGTATATCTAAGATTCGGTCGCAATACGCCACCTCCTCTCTGTTCAGAGATATAATGGACCATATACCTCTTGTATCTGCCCACAGTAGTTCTAGACTTCTAATTTCATCATTCAAATCACCATGAGAATGTACCATAACCCCCCAGTCTATTAACCACCATGTCACAAAATAAAATTTCAAGCATTCAACATAAAGTAAAACTAAATATTGTAGATTTGTATCCGTTGTCACACTTCATTCATATGTTTTCATGCCTAGAGTGACCAAATGTCAGAACATAACTGATCATCTACCCGAGTTTCTTACCTTCCTCAATAAGGATAACCAAGTATTTTCCTATGTTATTTCGACGCTTCACTTACCTTGTCCAACATGACATGACATGACACTTCACTTTAGACCACAAAATAGAGAACTTCTCACAAGATAGCTATATATCCGACACACGACACATGCCCAAAATGACAGCTTATTGAAGAGTCGGGGTAACATGGGTATTTTCACTAGGGAACTTACAAACATATAAACCTCATCAAAATGACATTACAATATTACATCACACCATATCGTGTAAAATAAAATATTAATCTCTCTATTCCATATAATAAGTCATTTTAGGGAAACATGATAGTAAGCCGTTTTACTTTGTTCCAAAGCACTAATAGATAGAAAAAGTAAGTACTTTCAACTATGAGTATTAGATTATCAGTAAAGGTTTATTTGTTTATTCTCAAAGACCACTTGTTAGACATAACTAACACAATAAAAAATTGACCACGAATATACCGCAAGGAAACACAAAACTATAAATCGCTACGCCATCAAAAGAAATATCAGCTCAAGTCAAATTCCATATAAATCCATCATTTTCAGAAATCACTGCCCTAAACAACGTCTACCAACATTCAAAGCCTAAGAAAACTTAATTCTAAACATAAAATAACAGCAAATGATCATTCCAGCATAACAAGTCACTTTAGGGAAACATTATGGTAAGTCTTTTTACTTTGTTCCAAAGCACTAATAGATAGGAAAAGGAAGAACTTTCAACTATGAGTATTAGATTGTCACTAAAGGTTTATTAGTCTATTCTCAAAGACCACTTGTTGGACATAACTAACAGTCTAACACAGGACAAAACTGACCACAAATATACTGCAAGAAAATAAAAATCTACAAATCGCTACGCCATCAAAAGAAATATCAGCTCAAGTCAAATTCCATATAAACCCATCATTTCAGAAATCACTGCGGACTGCCCTAAACAACAACATTAACCAACATTCAACGCCACAGAAAACACAATTCTAAACATAAAAAAGGGCAAATGATCATTCCAGCATAACAAGTCACTTTAGGGAAACATTATAGTAAGTCGTATTACTTTGTTCCAAAAGCACTTATAGATAGGAAAAGAAAGTACTTTCAACTATGAGTATTAGATTGTCAGTAAAGGTTTATTTGTCTATTCTAAAAGACCATTTCTTAGACATAACTAATGGAGAAAAAAATTGACAACATACCGCAAGAAAACACAAATCTACAAATTCGCTACGCCATCAAAAGAAATATCAGATCAAGTCAAATTCCATATAAATCCATCATTTTCAGAAATCATTGCCCTAAACAACAAAGTCTACCAACATTCAACGCCACAGAAAACACAATTCTAAACATAAAAAAGGGCAAATTAATGATCATTCAGGTATAACAAGTCACTTTAGGGAAACATTATAGTAAGTCGTTTTACTTTGTTCCAGAGCACTAATATATAGGAAAAGGAAGTACTTTCAACCATGAGTATTAGATTGTCACTAAAGGTTTATTTGTCTATTCACAAAGACCACTTGTTGAACATAACTAACAGTCTAACACAGTACAAAATTGACCACAAATATACCGCAAGAAAATACAAATCTACAAATCGCTACGCCATCAAAAGAAATATCAGCTCAAGTCAAATTCCATATAAAGCCATCATTTCAGAAATCACTGCGGACTGCCCTAAACAACAACATTAACCAACATTCAACGCCACAGAAAACACAATTCTAAACATAAAAAAGGGCAAATGATCATTCCAGAATAACAAGTGTGGGAAACATTATTTTTACTTTGTTCCAAAGAAATAATAGATAGGAAAAGGAAGTACATTCAACTATAAGTATTAGATTGTTAGTAAAGATTTATTTGTCTATGCTCAAAGACCATTTGGTAGACATAACTAACAGAGTACAAAATTGACCACGAATATACCGCAAGAAAACACAAATCTACAAATCGCTACACCATCAAAACAAATATCAGCTCTAAGTCAAATTCCATATAAATCGATCATTTTCAGAAATCATTGCCCAAAATAACAAAGTCTACCAAAATACAACGCCACATAAAACACAATTCTAACATAACATAAGGGCAAATGATCATTCCAGCATAACATAACAAAAACCGAAATACAGTTGTAAAACATATAGTTACTTATTCTTAGTAGATTTCTTCTTGCGAGCTGATACTGGTTTAGGATGACGCTCAGCTTCAACAGGGTCAAGCCACTCGAGAGGGTGGCGATTAAACCAAGGCCAATTAGGCACAATCATGAGTGCTGTTAAAACGACACCGCCGGCATAGATGAGGATCATCATCTTGAAAGAACCTAAAACATATCCACTAATAAAAGCAACCGCTGCGCAAATCAATAGCATTATTTGCATCAATTGTTCAGCTAGTTTTTGCCCTTGCCAATCCATTTCCCTTCGATTCTAATCAAACTGAAACCCTAGAAAATGAACAACAATAATAAAAATAGTCATATAATTTCATATTACATGATCAACATTGAACATGATTTTATTGATTGAAACCCTAGGAAATTAACAATTCATAACAATTTGATGATTAGATTGCACGATTATAAACAACATTATCGTATGAACTGAAACGCTAGAAAATTAACAATAATCATCATCATCATCATCATCATATAATTTGATGTTTAGATTGCACGATCAAGATCAAAAATCAAAATGACCGTATCAACTAAAACCCTAGAAAATTAACAGCAATCGAGCAACAAATTGAAAATTGAGAGAGTAATAAAAAGGGGGAAATCTAGAGAGAGAAAGTGTTACCGGAAAAGAGAGAGAAGGAGCTTCTGGGATTTCAGACTGAAGTCAAACACAAGTCATTGAATGGATTTAAGTCATTATTTCGTATAATCAAGAAAAATACGTGGTTCGGCCAATTGTTGTATCACACATAGAACATAGAGGTAGTTAAATGCGGGATTAGTCCGAAAATGAAATGGGTTAGCTTGAATTTTTTGGCCCATGAATATGCGGGTTTGTGCGGTCTAGGGAGATTTGTGGGCTTGGTATTTGAAAATTTTGGAAAATATGATGTACCGACACTGCTAATACAAAGCGGGCGGGACGAGACGGGCCTAATGGGCCTCTCGTCTATGAACAACTCTAATCACAAAAACCCTTTCTATCGGCTATTTATTTCTCTATTTTTATCTTGGGTGTCTGGTCAAACCTTAGTCATTAAAATTGTAGCAGTAATTTTTGCTATTTTCGTACCAGTTACGTTTGTATCAATATTTTTGATTTAGTATCGAATTTGGTATTTTTTCTCTTTTTAACGTTAAGACCATTAGAATCTATAGATTGACCTTGTTTCATGTATGTTAGAACTTTTGTAATTAATATTTGTAATAGTGTTTAAAATGAAAATTTGTGTTAGTGTAATATTTGTAAATAGTTTAAAGCAAATGCATGTGTTATATTTGGGAATAGTAAGTTTGGCTAAAGACGGATAAATAACTACAAAATAGACATCTTGACCCGTCTTACACTTAAGACGGTTAATGACGGTATATTTGAATCGCATGAATGTGCATTTAGCCGTATACTTGTAAGACACACACAGTAGTAACTAATTCATCCCTCTCGATATTATCACAAAAGCACCCCGAATAAAACCAACGTAATCAAATTTGCTCATACATCCCAACAAAGCCTTGTGTGCTTTTGTCATCTTACCTAAGTTTGAATTGTCTTTGAACTCCCAAATCCCAATGTACAAAAATAAACAATTAATGGCTGAATTATCTGTAATTAATGTATGTTTTCTTTTGAGCGTAACACAGCAATTGAATAATGCGCAACACATGGCACTTGAATAACATGTGACACTTGACAACGGACAAGCAACACGTGACAATTGAATAACATGTGACAATTGACAACGGAAGAGGAGGCCTGTGTTTGCTTTAATATAATACGGAGTATATGACATTCAGTAAGAACCGAGCTCATACCGTTTTCCTAAAATGACAAACTTGGTATTTTGATGAAGAAAAGATGGCCAAAATTAAAGAACAAAAAGGTGAGAGCAATGGCAAAATCGCAGCAGTACCATGGTAGTGATGATCACGGGTGCATGAGCGTTAACAAAAAGTCATATTTCATAGCGGCTCCAAAATAAAGTAAAATACGCAGTCTTATACATAACCAAACGACTACAAAATCCAAGATCATAACAAAATAAACCTCAAAACTCGTTTCAAGGCAACACCTACTTAAGCCTGGGACTTCTTCGACTTGCTTGTAGCCAACTGAGTCTCAGCCTGAAAAACAAACAATAAAGCATAAGAAAGCAAAATAGAAACAATCAACTTTGAGCGAAACCGTTCATGCATATAAACGGTTCTTGCATATCAATAGAGTTAGAAATATTCATATTACCTCCTTTCTAACTGGCTCCTCCTTCTCGGACAACACCAACTCAATGTGGCAAGGGTGGGACATGTAGGCTATCAATTGAAACAAATAATCAGAAACAAATTTACGAAAAATATTCAGTGAATCAAGTCGGAAAATATAGAATAAATGTACTTACGATTGATCCTTCCGTGAGCACGGTATGTACGACGCCTTTGCTTCTGGGCCTGGTTTACTTGGATGTGAGAGATGTAGAGTGAGTCAACATCCAATCCTTTCATCTGCAAAAAATATCAGAGAATTAGAAAATAACAGAGAGCTTAAAAGTTTCAATACAGGCAAGTGAAGTTTCATTAGACAGGTTAAGAAGCCAAACCTCAGCATTGCTCTCAGCATTTTTCAACAAATCAAGAATGAATTGGGCGGACTTAGCGGGCCAACGTCCCTGACCGTTTGAGTGCCTGCTCTTGGCTTGAGCTGTTCGGCCAACACCACCACAGAAACGGCGGAAAGGGATAGCCTGCTTGTGAGCCAAAACATCTTCCAAGTATCTCTTGGCTTTCACCAAAGGCATCTTCCTGAGGGAAAACGCTGTCTCCCTGGTGTTCTGTCAAGAGGGATAAATTAACAAATTGTTAGCAAAGGTCACCTCATTAACTTGACTTCAAAGTTATCAGCACAGCTCAGATGTCTAGGACTTGATTTCAGGCAACGGAAATATGAGTACGGGCCTATTTTAATTTGCTAATCAACAAATACTACTTTAGTAGAATATAAAATAACTGCATCCTTTCCTAAACACTCGTACAAAATAACAGCTTTGGCAGTCATAATTCAGTCGAACACTATTTAGCAAACATATCCTTTTGCTAAGAACACAGGCTTAATTCAAACAGACTCCAATCACAACCTCAATTACAGTCTCATATATCCATATAATAAATACAGTCTCATATATCCGCATCATAAACTAAACCTAAAGACATTATACACGCATCCAAGTCCCATTGAAGTTTAACAAATGCAAAGTAGAAAAATAAGTCATTCTTTTTTCAGCCCAACTGAACAACCAACCATAGTCGAATGTCCCAGCTGCAACACCGTATAGCAACAAGGTTAACAGAGATTCAAAAACCACCATCGCCACAATTCGAGACAATTAATAACTATTCGACAACAATCAGCACAGGGGGTATCAAAAGCTATAAGTGGTTCTAATACTCTCAAGACAGTTAATAAATACGGAAATCAACAAAAAAAATGTAACATGATTACTGAAACTCACATCAACAAATACCCCCAGAAATTCACCCAATAACAATGTAACTCAATTTACTCGACTTTTACATCACAGGGGGAAATAGACTGCTGCTTTTTTCATCAGGTTATCATTCAAAAACTAACTAATCCCCAAAAACAACCACCACAAAGTTTACAAAACACTAACAAATACTCCATTATACAATCAAATCAATTACTCCTCATCCCACTCAAATCTTTACCTTCACGACAACTAATCCGTTAATTAGTCAAAATTGATAACAAAACATTAACTTATACTCCCTCCGATCCAACAGATTTATTTACCTTCCAGACAACTAATCTGTGCATTAGTCACCTAATTCATCAAAAACTACCCCACATAGATGTCAAAACATGAACTTATACTCCGTCATACAATCTAATTAATTACTCCATCCGCCCCACTCATTTATTTACCTTCCTAACAACTAATCTGTTCACTAGTCATTCAAATCATAACTCATTCATCAAAACTTACCCTAACTTAGTAATCCGTCATACAACAAAATACATTACTCACAGTACCAATCATTTATTTACCTTTGATTAAAATACTTCTCGCAAACAATATAAAAGGTAAACAAATGTATTAGACGGAGAAATACGCAATTACAAAAACAGTGAAAGTCCTAAGATTATTATGTCAGAACACAAACCTTGAAATGACACCTAAGATCTGAGCCTCTTGCCTTGCAAGCTGAGAAATAACAATAAATCAAATCAAATCAAAAATTAAGCAAAATTGAAAATAACATGATACTTAAAATCGAGAATAATACAAACATTTGGTGGGATTCTCGGGTTCCTTGGAATACTTCACCTGCAATTAACAAAAAACATACAAAATCATCAGGAAACGATTATTATCAAATAAAAGAGGGAAATATTTGAAGAAATTGAAGGATTAAGTAAGAAATTAGTGAATTAATTAGGAATTATAATCACCATTTTTGCTAGGGTTTATGAACTACGATGCGTCTCTCTCTCTCTCTCTCCTCACAGTGTATGATGGAAATGAAGAAGAAGAATTGAGGCGGGTGTTATGTTAGGGTTTATATTGGGATGAAACCCTAAGATCCGTTTTGGTTTATGGGCTATTTGTTTGGGCTTTTCCTTTGGCTATTTGTTTAAGGGCAGCCAATAATGGGTGTTTATAAAGGATTAAACGGACCCGACCGGCTTATATCGATCATCCGATTATTCGGTATGGTACGGTTTTATTCTGGTTTGCTCTTCGGATCACGAAAATGAAGTGATTAGAGTGCGGTCTGATTTGATCTAAAAGTGGAATAACTTGACCTAATGGATTTGTGTTTTATTCTGGTTTGCTCTTTGGTTCACGAAAATGAAGCGATTAGAGTGCGGTCTGGTTTGATCTAAAAGTAAAATAACTTGACCTAATGGATTTGGGTTTGTCGGTTCGAAATTCTTCATAAACTGGTCTTGTCTCGAGTTTTGGGATATGAGCTTGTTTGGTTATTGGGGCCAGTTTTGGTTTGACGAACATTCTAATACGTTATGTGTTTATGTATGGATTGTCATAAATATTGAGGTGTTGAAATAAAATTTAAAACTCAATCATTAATCTGTTTGAGGTTGGGATTATTGTAATTAGGCTAGCAATTTCACATAACTCGATATTTTTAAGACTATATTTATCCATTGGTTTAAAAAATACAATTTTATTCACAATCCAACTTCCTAAACCAAGAGTTAAGACTGATAAGTATGTGACACATAAAGAATCAATTGACTATCTACCTCCGTTCCAAAATCACCTAACCAAACGCTTGAATGAATTTAATCTATTCAATTTCATTTCAATCTAAATAGTCAAACCAACACCCTTAATCTTAGGGGTCGTTTGGTTCACTCTTTAGAAATTGAATGGAATGAGACCCCATACCATTCAAAACATGTTTGGCTCATTAAAAAAATAAACATACAGGAATGGGGTTTGAATCCATGGGGAGGAGGTGCGTATGAGATTTCAGGGGGTTAGGGAGGAATGAGAATCTGAAATCCCGGTGGATTCCAAATCCATTCCAAAATGTCCTAACCAAATACTATAATGTCTAGAATCCATTCCATTCCATTTCAATCCACCCAATCAAATACCCCCTTAATAAATAGATATCATAGATTCGTAGGTTCTATTCTTTCATGATCAGAAAGGGCCATTTCACCCCTTTTAATTAAACTCCGAAATTTTCAATTTTCACCCTCTCTATATGCTATCATCTTCTTAAATTCCACGGCTCTCCCCTCCCACTCTTCCCACCACCTTGCCATTTCCCTCATCAACCTCAGCTTGCCGCCAACCACCTCTTCTTTTCCTCGCTCCAACACCGCCGACGTTCTGTGCATTTGATTACTGACGTGAGAGGAATAAGTAGATAGTTTTTTTGTTTCAATAATTTTCATTTCAAACATCATTATGCATCTTAAGCCTAAGACAGGTCAAATACATATCAAATCACCCCACTTGTCATCTAGAAAATGATAATTTTTTGGTTTTGATTACTCACTTGATAGTATTTAACCTTGTCTTAAGTTTAAGCAAAACTTATTGTTTTTGCTTGCAGGTAAATGACATATTATGGAAAAAGAATAAAAACGTTCAAAAACAAGTAAAATCCACCCGTAAACAAGCAACTAGGTTAATAAAAGACCGTCTCATTTAAAAACATCAAAAAAAAGGGATAATTCACACGGTACCCCCGAGGTTTGGCTTAATTCACATGGTACCCCTACGTTTAAGTTTGTGTATATGGTACCCCTCAACTTTCATTTAAGTGCACAAACTGCCCGTAGCTTGTCCTCTGTTATAACGCCGTCAAGTCCCTCAAATCTAACATATTTTTCCCCTTTTCCTAACCTTTTTTCCCCAATTCCACTCATAAACAACCATATTTTCAACCCATCCCTCCATCAGCAACAATCATCATCATCAATCCATTACCACGATTCCATCACCATTGTTCATCTTATTCGTCACCATCAATCACCCTCCATCTTCAATTTCGAACTCGGAATCAGAAACAATTCAACCATTAACAAACACTATCATCACCATTTATCAAAGTTTTAATCATCATTTTCCATCACCATTGTTCATCTTATCCGTCACCATCAATCACCCTCCCCTGATCCACTATACGAACCCAAATTTACAAATCATCGTCTGCAAATCTATTGACAAACTGCCTATATTAAATCTTAACCCATCACCATTGCCATATTTTTCGCTCCAAACCCGACTTCAAAACCCGTACCCCTTTAATTGCACTACCAGAGTACCAGCAGCTAATTTGAGCTTCCGGTACTCACCAACACCTGTCAAGCAACAAATCCCATAAGAAAAAGTTGTCCGGCTAATTCGAGCTTCCGATGCTCACCATCATCATTCATCAAAGCTTTATATGGAGCATAAAAAAACAAATATCTATGAATTTGCTATAGAGTTTATTCAGGAATTAACAAAGTAGGCGAGAGAGAAAGTGCAATTTTAGATAGGAATGTGAAGAAATTGTAATTGATTATTGAAGAAATTACGGTTATATTAATTTGGGGAAATTAGTTGAAGATGAAGTTTTTGGGTAGTTTGGGTATATTGATTTTAATTAGGTAGAATTAAGAAGAAGGGATGACACTTTTTGATATAACTTAGTGATCTAAGATAAATTAATGAAAGAGAAGAAGATTAGACAAAGGAAGGCAAAATATGTAGGAATGAACTTGAGAAAGAATTTTGTAGTTTTGTTGAATTGAAATGGGTGAAGAAAAACTAAAGAGAAAGAAAGAGATGAAGCTTAAAGAAGAAAAGTAACCTAGGAAGAATCAGGTAATGGCGTTATAACGGAGGTTAGGGTAAGGGCAGTTTATGCACTTAAATGAAAGTTGAGGGGTACCATATATACAAACTTAAACGCAGGGGTACCACGTGAATTAAGCCAAACCTCGAGGATACCGCGTGAATTATCCCAAAAAAAAATTAAAAAAAATACTAATAAAGTTGATTTCACAATTGACACCTTTCATTGCTCCAAGAAGAAAAGAATCCAAAAATAAGAGGCTTATTACACCTTTAGTCAACGATAACACACCAATAAGACCACATCTTCATCTTCATTTTCATTTGTTTCTTTCTTCGTGGACACCATTTGCTCATCTTTGTGCTTTGTCTTCCATTAAATTCCATCAAACCTCCTATTTTCACCGCCAACAACAACGACACTGACGACTGATTCCGAATTATGGAGTCGGCTAACATAAACTAATACTCGATATTCGAATCGTTTGAAGATTTATTGACATTCCCTTTCCACCCAATTAAAATTTTACACAAAGCTCAATTATCCAGTATATCACCTAATCTTCGAAACCCAATAATTTTTCACCAAACTATGCCTACCCATCTCACCAAAATCTAAATTTACCCTCAAATTACCCCAAAAAAATGATCTTTTGCGGTAAAAATGTAGTATACGGACAAATATCTTTACTATCATTCATCTTCTTCTCAATTCTAACAGTTTCCTTCTTCTTCAAGATCGGAACCGTCGATTTACGGGCTCAATTTACTCCGTTTCTGCAATCTGAGCTGTCGACGTCAGAGTCAAACTCGGTCCCACAGCTACCATGTCGGAATTTGCTGCCTTTGAAAGTATACATGTATGAGATTCCGAGTAGATTCAATGTTGGGATGCTTAAACAAGGTGGAATCTTTGAAGAATCTCGGGTGACGGAGGAGAATCTTCCGCCATGGCCGTTGAGCTCGGGTTTGAGGTTACAGCATAGTGTTGAGTATTGGATGATGGCTTCTTTGCTTTATTATAGTAATAATGATAACGATAATGATAATGAGACGAAGATTAAGGAAGTAATTCGGGTTTTTGATCCGGATATTGCCGATGTTTTCTTTGTCCCGTTTTTTTCGTCGTTGAGTTTTAATGTTTATGGTTATAATATGACCGATCCTATTGCTGAACTTGATAAGGAACTTCAGGTATAATTCTTGGTTAATTTTAGTATTTATTGAATTTTGAATTTTTCTATTGATTTTAGGTGTAATTGTGAAATGCTAACCGTCATTCAATGCAATTCTGGATGCAATTTTGTTCTGGATCATTCGGAAACGGTCTCTTTGTGTTGCTAAAACCCGACCTCCTTAGCTGGGGGTAATGTTGTTGTAATGATCAGTTTTGGTTGATGGTTTTGTGTTGTTAGAGTTGACCTGCACAAGGAGATGTTTTTGAGCACATTTTGGTGATTGTGTAAGAGTTAACCTGGAAAATGTAGTGTAATTAGAGTTTTCTGTTGGGTACAACGGATTTCGTATTGTAATTTAGCTAAGAATTGTGGATTTGAGCTTGTGTAATGCTTCATAGTTAGCTTAAGCTGATTACTGGTTGACAAAAATGGATTTGCTGATAAGTGATTCTTGTGGGATTAGTTGAAAGGAAGCACATTTATGTGGTTGAGGGGGTGTAGTGGCGCGCATACGGATTTAACAGACTTCATTAGAGTTATACTCTGTACTCCATGTTCATTTTCGCTATTGCTGATGGGAATTGGGTGAAGCTAGATTGCTGTATAGTAGCTCTGAGAAGATATGTTGACGCCGCCTAATCTTTGGAAAATGTTGACTCGAGTTATGTTACTATGACTTGGCTAGTTGGCTACTAGTGTTGGACTGTTGGATCTGAAACGGTCTTGGAGTGTCGTACCGCCAGCTATTTTGTGAGATAGTTTCATGGTTTTGGCTAGTGTCTAGTGTCTGATACGCGGCATGAAGTGAAAATGAAGTGTTGAGGTAACATAGGTGTTGAGTGAATTGGCCAGTAGCTTTTGGTGAAGTGCTAACTATTCACTGGTGCAGTAGTATACCCTGGGTAGACAGGGATGTAGGGTTCAAATTCGTTTTGTAGAATTGTAGTAACCGGTTTTTCTCCATGAATCCCTGTGCTCTTATAATAGAATCCAGTAGAAATATTGCAGCTAGAAATTCGAAGAAACACGGTCAGTATCACGACATGAGTGCAGTTGTAAAGCTTTAATCTCCAAATTGATGCACTTGAAGATTTTCGGTGGTATTGGCTTGGTTTTTCGCCACTTTGAAGGACTTGGACCTATAAAGCTGTGTTCCGACTGCAAACTCCGAATCACTGCTATCTATTGTGGATTTGCTAGTGTGATTAATTGCATAACTTTGATGAAAAACTGATGTGTAGACATGTCCATAGATTGGCTAAAAAATCGTTTTATATTTCTCTGTATCTATGTTGCTGATCTCTGAAGGCTGAATAAATGATGTCTCAGATGCGAGTCACATGATGGTGTTTGATCAGTAGAAACATCGAGGCCTTTTAGTCACTTGGTGAATAGCAAATGTAGGAAATTCCGATTGTTCCTTAATCTTGATTTCGAACAATTATTTATTACAATGCATTCTTTGGTTCAGGTTGATATACTGAAGTTTCTGAGGAAGTCCAAATACTGGCAAAGGTCAGGTGGCCGAGACCATATCATCCCTATGCATCACCCAAACGCTTTCAGGTTTTTGCGTGAGCAGGTGAATGCGTCAATTCTCATTGTGGCGGATTTTGGCCGTTCCTCAAAGACTACGTCAAATCTAAGGAAAGATGTCGTTGCTCCATATGTACATGTTGTAGATTCATATACAGACGATGATGTATCTGATCCCTTTGCATCTCGCACCACCCTTTTATTTTTCCGTGGCCGGACTGTGAGAAAAGACGTAAGTTTATGTCATCTCTATTTTATTAACGATCTCTAGTTTTTCCCCCCCAGTTTTTATCGACGACAATATAACATCTTTACCCAGTGACTCAAAGGGTCCCCTAAATAAATGCAAACCCTGAAGCGCTTTCCGGATAACCCATTATTAAAAAAAATCCGAATTTTGCTGACGATGATTAATGGAATTTCTATTTTTAGGAAGGCGTTGTTCGTGCCAAATTGGCAAAGATCCTTGCCGACTATGAAGATGTTCAATTTGAAAGGAGCGTTGCATCCGAGGAAAGCATAAAATTGGTATGACTTGCGTGTATATCAATTCTCGATAAAATGAATATATGGTCGCTGCTAATATGGTCTAAATTTATACTCCGTATAACCTTTTTACTCGGAACAATCAAGAGCCATTTTTTCTGGGACCATGAAACAATCCGAGTGTTATCCGACATTGATGTTTACTACTAGTACTAATTTGGGGTTAACAGCTTAATTAGCAACGATAATTTTGAGACGTGACCCTTTCGATTCTGTAACCTTTATGGCCGAGAAATGAGTTTCATTGTTTGCTTTTCCTCGGGGAAAAGGGCACTTAGTCATATGTGAGACGATATCACATCAGAGACCAACCCAAATCCGTGTATTCCACAACTAATATATGATTATATGGATAATGTGTTGCTCTAATTTCCGTATAGCTCACGTATCTCGGTTTACAAGTCCACGCAGGGAATGCGATCCTCAAAATTTTGTCTACACCCAGCCGGTGACACCCCCTCATCATGCCGTCTATTTGATGCTATAGTGAGCCATTGTGTGCCAGTCATAGTTAGCGACCAAATCGAGCTCCCATTTGAGGACGAGCTTGACTACTCTGAGTTTTCGGTATTTTTCTCAACCGAAGAGGCTCTTAAACCAGATTACATAGTAGATCAGCTACGGAACATCTCTGAAGAACGATGGGTTAAAATGTGGAACAAGTTGAAGAACATATCCCACCATTACGAGTTTCAGTACCCGCCTAAGCCTGATGATGCTGTCAATATGTTATGGAGGCAAATCCGGCATAAGGTCCCCTTTTCGACACTAGATGATCATAGAACCAGAAGATTGAAAATCCCGGATTGGTGGGGGAAGAGAAGATAGTTGTTTTAAAGCTTGTAACAATTGTAACTAATTTCGTTTCTAATTTTTTCGATGTGTATAGACAACATTTACAAACCATTTGTGGTATAATTATATATAGTCGTTTTCTCGTAACCCGTGTGCGGATCTTGTCTAGCTAAAATTGGAGAGATGTTGTAACAAACTCATGCATCAATGGCTCAATGCAAAAAGAATACTTTGGTGTTACTCAACAAATGCATTGTCCTTAAAATGTCATTTATTTTCCGACTTCGGAGTGATAACAGTTGTTATTATACGCTCCGTAGTCTTTACTCTTTACCTATTAAGATTTGGATTTTATTTGTCTCGTTTTTTGTCGAGTTAGACTCCTCTATTAAAAGATATACTTTTAACTCGGTTTTAACTTACAAGGTTATGACTTATGAGTGTTACAATTGAGCTTCAGGCACCAATAAAACGAATCTAAACCAAGTTATATACTCGTAGTATATACCGAGTTAATGCCAAGCATTAATTAGGGTAATCTAGCCTTAATATCCGTATTTATATCCGTATTATGCTTACAAACCTCAATGATAGTTCTCAACTTCTCATTAAGCATCTCTTCCTAGTTTAATTCTTCTTAGCATTAAGATTTAGGAATATCCAATCATGAAATCATAAAATCAATCTTAATTATTCTGAACATCTTTGTAATTATAGTCATTACCTAACACTAGCCTTATATAGTTATATATAGCATAATTTTCTTACATATTTTGATTCTACATTTCCTAATTAAAATTAGTGTAGTTTCCGTGCAAATGCCCGACATTTTTAGAAGAGAATTATTACTATATTACTATATAATGTAACACCATTCAAACAACTGATAGAATAAAAAAAGACTGAAACTGTGGAAAAACCTTAAAACATTGCATCCATGGGTGCTGAAAGAAGCCATAGAAGCTCTTGTTTAGATACCACTTGTATAAACTCTCTCTTAATTCAGTTTTATGTTATTCATCTCTATGCCCTTTATTTTCTACTGTCTCCGTTCCAATCATTTGTTCACCGTTGATTAAAATACAGCGCAGATAGAAAAAAAAGGCGAACAAATGATTGAGACGGAAAGAGTATTCTGTACTGTTAAAAAATTACAACCCATGTTATTATTTTATCATAATTTGTGAGTTACTTTAATTTTGCTGTGAGTTAATGATCATGCTTGTAATATTTTTGATGGGTGTTTGTTTGAATGAATTGTTTGCAGGATTGAGTGATAATTTATTAATAATGGGTACAAATTATAATCATAGGACATCAATTGGATTTATTGATTGATTAAAGGTTGAAACTTTTAATTTGTAGCATATTTTTTGAAGAATTAATTGATGAATGATTCATTAATTCATAACAATTCTGCTGAATTTGTGTTTGTTCCTACCCCGGCCCCTTTTTCATTGAGCCAATGATTCTCTATTGCAGTGTGAAACTCTTTTTACATACTTATTGTGGAGTAGCTGAGAGTGTGGATACATTTTATAACGCAATTTTCATCACGGGTCATTCAGAAACCGTCTTTTTTAACAAAAGGGTTAGGGTATGTATCCTGCCTCTAGCAGCAGCCATTGAGATTAATGAAGTTTTTAGGCTGCCTTGCTGCAATTTTTTGGCTTTAATGTTACTAGAAATGCCTCCTTTTCATTCAGTCGCGGAAAAGGGTGGAATGCAAATCTTATATCCAAGGAATTAGATCATGTCTAATTCCTGACTGTCACTTCTGGGGCTATCTAATTGACATTGGTGTTTGCAGCGTATTTGGGTTTATAGTAGATCACGAACAATTCATTACCTCTAGTTTAGAGAAGATTGAAAGGCGGAGATTTTCTGAGCCATCGTTTATTTGTTTAGCTCAGATTGTAGCAATGGTAGGAACATGACACAATAGCAATTAACTCGTTTTTTTCGCGTTACCCTGGAAGGCTAGGAGTGAAAGAGCGATTCTGCACGTTTAGGTAGTGTTATATATTCATTTGATTGTTAAACTCAAATCTTTTCAGATTTTACTGAACTGATTGTAGCATAAAGATCTGAACTGTGAGCATTCTTGCATTCAGTAAGCATAAATCTGCTTCAGAATCTATCTTATGTGTCAATTGTCAATGCAAAATGAAAACTTTTCTCGTCTCCAAATTCAATATTTACATGAAAATTGTGCAGGAGAAACTGTGACCGTACTTACCTTGCTGAATAACCTTGTTAATATTAGTTAGTAAGATATACGGTTCTCCCTTCTGGTGCAGACGATGTAACTTGTGGCACGCATACATGGATTGGTAAAGGCCTCACCAGTTTTTGGTCCAAGAAAAAGGGTTCTTATCAATGTATTTGCATCGCCTTGACGCCTATGCAGGTGATTTTTCACAATACAGTCAATGTCGTTCAAGGAGTCGGGGTGTGGCAGGTCAGGGCATTAGGTTATAATTCACAATTTTAGCTTCCGGGTGTCTTAGGAGTCGACTCTTGTACTGTATTACATTGTGGATTTGCCTATGCTTAACAACCCCGAGTTAGTGAACAGTCGCCCCTTTTTGTCTGGCACTCCTTTAATTATTCATTCTACTGAAACTTAACAGGAAGAGAGACTAAAAAGGTTAAAACATCGGATGAAGATTTACTTTGATCCGTCTAGATCAGATCACCAGGCATGTAAGCACTTTGAACATTCTCATAGTTGATAAGTTTTAAACTCTAGAATGTTACCGCGTTGATCTGATCACGAGTAGAATTGACAGGAAGCGTTAAGGGCACTTTGGTATACGACATACCCTAATCAGGAGCTTCAAGCCTTGGTTTCCGAGCAATGGAAAGAAATGGGTTGGCAGGGAAGAGACCCTGCAACTGATTTCAGGTTCCTCTCTTCCCATACTTTGTAACTGTCATATATTCCATATCTATTTATATATGAATATGTTTAGTATCGATAACGAAGATCTATTTAATTGTGTTACTGTTGATCAGAGGAGCTGGCTTTATATCCTTGGAGAACCTGCTATTCTTTGCAAAGACATTTTCTGTAAGATCCTTTTCTGGAACCCTCTTAAGCAGTATAAAACTAATTTATTGGAGGTGAAGAGCATGAAAATCATTAGCTGTGACGATTTTACATGTTGTTCATGGCTATGTCAATCTTGATTGCAAATGTTGGGACGAAAGTGCTTCATGCGTGTTGGATTGTCGGTTATGTTTATTTCTGAAGTTTTTCCTGGTCTGCAATAAAATTCTGTTTACTGATGAATTACTGTGCATACAAAACTCAGACAAAATTCTGTTTATTGATGAAATTACCGGTCAGTAATAATTTTCCCGGCTAACCTCTTTGACATCTGATTTTCCGTTTGTTGTTGTAGACCTCGTTCCAGCGTTTAGTGAAGAAGCAATGTGGCAAACGTGCGACATGGGAATATCCCTTTGCTGTTGCTGGTGTAAACATAACATTCATGCTCGTTCAGATGCTCGGCCTTGATTGCCCCAAGTTGAAAACAAGAACATATAAAATTCGGGAGAACGTTTTTACGAGCAATTTTCTTGCAGATGTTCTTACAGCGAAAAGAAGAACGTTTGTTCGAGAAGCTTTCTTGCAGATGTTAGCAGGTATGTGTACTTGACCACCCATCGTAACTCTTTTCCAACTGACGCTAAAATGGAAGGCGACTGTTGCACTCCTAGCATTGATTTCTACATCTTGGTATCGATTCACTCAAAAATTACTTGCTCGTCTATTTGAAACTCATATCGAGATTTCCAATGCAATTACAGATAATCAATGGTCCTTTGATTTGCTATATTGTGTGGCCTTTGTGGTTATGGATAAACAATGGCTTGAGAAGAATGCCACATACATGGAGTTCAATGTGAGAACCCGTGTTCTCCTCCGCTTACCCCGGCCCCTCATTCTCATGCTTTTCATCTGCACATTCTTTCTATTTTTTTCTTTTCATTTTGTTATCCTTATGATCCAGGAGGTTTTGAAGTCTACTCGGACGCAGCTCGAGAAGGAGCTTCTTATGGATCAAGTTCATCGCGTCGAAGACATGCCTTCATATACCCTTCTCTGTTAGTCTCCTAACCCGATTATTTTGCTCGTGTGGCCGTGCCCCCAGCAACATACATGAGCAAAATTCGCTCACAACGTGAAAAACTCTGATTTACCGTGATTTAATACAATCCAATGTGTACCCAATCTTTTCCGATGATTAAGTGAATCGTCGATGTTTCATATTTGTGCAGTGGCCAGGATTATACGATTACTATGGACGTTACCAACATCGGTATAGACAAATGTTCCACATTTCTCCTGGTTTTGACGACAAAGTCATAGGTAATGGTACTCATTGGACGTTAAACTCGCGCATATGACGCAATGAAGAACGAAAACCAATGAAAATAAATTCAATGAAAATTGAAATGGAAAAAAGATTAGAAATTGCACAAGAACATCACATTAGATAGCAATTCATAGCATTATATACAAATTTATGTTTCAACTTAACTGACAAAATTATGTATGTGTGAATATTTATAATCTAAGTATAAACCTCATCGTCATCAAAAACATCCGGAAGAAAAAAAGGTATGTATACGCTGTTGTTTAACCGGTTTATCTGGCATGACTCGTGAGTCGTGCCAGATCAAAATCGGAGTCCTCATTCGTATCTGTTATTATCTATCAGAGACGTCTTAGCCTAGCAATTAAGATGACACCGGAAATGATGCATCACAAGTTCGAATCCTCCATAGGCTCGTACGGTCGTAGCATATTCAAGTTCTGATGTTCATTTACTCCTACTGCCGCGAGTCGCGACCTTCTTATCGTTCTTGTCACTGTTACTGTCGATATTAACAACGTAACATGAACCACAATTCACTCAAAAATGACAGACCACAAGTTTGAGTCCCGCAACCATATCTGATATCACCATTGCCATTAACTCTCATCTTCATCAACCTCCATACGGCCCGTCTCCCCATGACCGCCTACATTAACGACATCGCCTTCAACTCCGGCACCATCAACCCTCCTAGGCAGACACCCACACGCCAACTTATGCCTCACCTTCCAATCCATTGCTTGACATGCACGCGAGCAATACCCGACCCTCCCACACACCGAACACCTCCTAAACTCATGCTTCCTTGTCTCTGGCCTTCCGCACCCGGTATGTCCACACAACCTCAATCCAGGCCCAATATCCTGATCCGAATACCACTCCGCCAAAAATCTACTCGCCGGATGGACCTCCTGACCCGGCACATCACACCCGAAATCACTCAATAGCGGCAAACATTCCAAATCAATGTTATAATCACAATTCTTCCTACAATTTTGTGAGCTCGTGAGCGAGACAGCGAGCTCACGTGCGTTAGCCTGGACGAGGAAACGACGTCCTTCAATGACGTTTTGACGAACGCCATAACCGTCTTGTAGACAGTGACCGAGCTCACGGATGGCGTCCACGTGACCTAAGAAAGCTGCGCGTGCGCATAACGCTACACCAGCGCGTAAGTCTTTATCGGTTTTTGCGCCGCCACTGCCGTTGAATTGGATTACTGCTAATGAGTATAAGGCATGCGCGTGGGAGTTAATCGCTGCTTTCGCCATTAGAGATGCTCCACTACCTCGGTTTTGTAAGCAGTAGAAACGAATCTGTTGTAACCGATTTTAACAAACAATTGAATCAGTAAAAATTAACGGAAACACAAAAATTAATTGGAAACATGAAAACTCAAATGAGACCGTTTATGATTTGTTTATTACTCAAAAAGTGAAAATCGAAAGAGCGAATTACCATGCCGAGAGTGTAGGAAGCATCAGCATTTCCAGAATCAGAGCAGAGTTTGAGAAATTTATGAGCAGAATCACACCATTTTTCGGCTTTAATTCCGAATGTTTTCGGCGACGCTTTGCATAATACGATTGAATTAAGCGCTAATTCGTTGAATCTCTTGCAACTGTTACAAATCATCGTCAAACAAAATTAAATTAACTAATTGATTTACAATCAAATTAAATATCGTAATTTTGTAACAGAATGAAGATGAATACGTACGTGATGAGAACGTTGATGAAATCGGACGGAGACGAAGACGATGCGCTAACTTTGGTAAGAATACTGAGGACTAGATCGTCAGGTAACGCGTCGAAAAAGTCCGAAGTTTTGACATCAGTCGATAATTCTGGCAAAACCTTGGCTTTTTTGCGACAACGCGAATCGAGTTTTTCACTCGTTCGATAACATAAACTGTCAAATGAACGTATTTTTCTCGATAAAACACGACAATTTACCCTTCCTGCGTTGTTCATGTTTGAGACAGATATCGCGGTGGTTGTTGTCGAGGTGGCGGAGTCGGAATTTGTGAGTTTAGGGTAACAAAATCCTCGTCTTGTTCTCATTATTGTAGTTGTTCGCTTGAAGTAGGGAATGGAGAGGAAGATAATGGATGAAGAGAAGGGATTGTATATATATAAGTGAGGGAGACAGAGGTAATAAACATGTAATAAGTCGATTTCTGGCGTAGTACGGGATCTATTCTAGTTGTATATTGTATTGTATCCTGGTCGGTAAAATATTAGATTTCTTAATCGAGAATATTTTAATTTATAAAATGAAGATTATTCGAGAAAAATGAAAAATGATGTATTTCTTGGCACCTTATGATTTTAATTTATAACATGATTAATTTTTGATTATTTGAATTATTTTCGAATATCAATTTGGGTTATCGAGAAATTGAAGAAGGTTATCGTGTTTTACATTAATATTCCGTGTTGTATTGGAGACTGATGAGTTTAAACGGAACGTAAAATGAGAATAACTTTAATTGTGTAATGAATAAAAATGTCAATCTCAATTAAAGAGAAACAATTGAAAACAAAATGGAGGGAGAATAAAGTCTTTATAATGATGATTGGAATATTGACAAGAAGGATTAGCTCAAAATCCACCATTAACTTTGGTAGTGGCTACCTATATTGTCTACAATTTTTTAGGCATAAAAGAACTAAAATTGAGTGTAGCTTTCTCATAGTATTCTATTATTTTGGAATATTTATTTGGTGTGATGATTAATTATATACCTATCGAAATTCACTAACGAGGTTCTGTTCTTTTGAATTGAATGAAAGTGAACTGAATCAAAATGAGTTAGAGCGAGCTGAATGGAGGAGTTAAACTAAAATTTGATGAGATGGATCGAGCCAAAAGACGTCGAGCCGAACTGAAGTGGCTGAATGAGAGTTGAAAATAAACCGAATTAGACAAGGCTACTTCAATTTTAAATTTTAAAATAGTCATATAAATAACTGAAACAAGTTTATTATCAGTCTCTAAATAATTTACTTTTTTTATTCTCTCGTCGTCTATCTATTTGACCTGTTTTATATTCCCATCTCCCGACTTAAGTTAGGTTGGTGTAGCCTTAATCAAAGAAGGCAAAAGTAACAAGTATTGCAAACTGGAATTGTGGTTGGAATCCAAGTTCAACACTTTTTCATCCCTCTATTAATTTTATTAATTTACTAATTAGTGCTTTGGACCTAGACAATTAGACAATCAATCAAACAAACAGAGCGCAGGAAATGAATATTTAATTAAAGTAATAAAAGACTTAGTTTTTTTTGTTTAAGTTTGCGTAAGATGGTTAAACGGCAACATGATGCACATCGCTGTAATTATACTAATTGATGTCACCTTAATAACGACGTTTCTTTGGCAATTGGTTTAGTTGATCGAGTCGACTTCTGTAAGTCCACTTTACATTAATAGATTCTAAAACGAAATTTAAAACATTTTATACACTTGTTTAAAATCGTTTTACGGACTACTTTAATTGTATTTTATCTAATTCAAGTTTTTCAAAAATCAAGAATTTAATATTTATTTATACATTCGGTCTTTAACGACTAACCGAAAACAACTTCAATATATATAAATTCAACTTATAAGAATACGAGTTTCTAAGATTCTAATCATTCTGGTTAATAATTTACATTTGCTTTATTTTCTCCTAACAAATTAAAGTAAACATAAACTATTTATTAAGACAGAAGGAGTACTTGATAACTCAAGATTGAACTACGTTCGATCGAAATCTTAAGTTGGTAATTAAAGCATAACTAATAAATTCTACTCTATATGCTCTTAAATAACAAAACTAATGCAGTGTTAATTAAACTAACAGGTAAAGTCATGAGATGTGATACTCATGATCAGAGATCTTAAGTCAGTAATTAAAGCATACCTAATAAATTCTACTAGGTATCCTCTTAAATAAGAAAACTAATGCAATGTTAATTAAACTAACAGGTAAAGTCATGAAATGTGATACTCATAACCAGAATTCGAATCCTGTCAGCATTAAACTCACTCGGATAACCTTTACATCAACAAAATTACTTACCTAATAATTTTACAATTTACATAAATTTTAACGTGTATCCTTAAAAATACGTTAGAAAACTCGATAATTTAGATACTATAATATGGGCGAAAGTAGCAAATTGCCCCCATACGTTTGATGTTATGTGCAATTTGCCCCCATAAGTTTCAACATGTGCAAATTAGTCCCATATGTTTCAGTTTATGTGCAAATCAACCCAATTCTAATTTTCTGACATATTTACGCACGGAAACATACCAACATAATGACGAAAAATATAATAAAATAAAAATAAAATCATTAATGTAATAAAATCTCACCTAATTTAGTCACCTCATACTGATGTAGCTCAATTTTTCTATCTAACTCTATTTTTTACTCTCTCTTCCTCAAAAACTCGAGCATGTACCATGATAATTCAACATTCATTTATGGTTACTAGTTAGTCTTTTTTATTTTATTTTTTTCTTTTGCATAAAATTAGCTATGTAATTATTTGTTAGTTCTTCATTGTTTTCAAAATAAGTATTTGGGGATTAAAATAGTTCAACAAAAATCACAAAAAGTAATTGTGGGAGAAATACATGAGAAGAAAAAAAGTAAAAAGCTCACTGCGGTATGATGAATGAAAATCCTTTTGTCGTTTAATTTTCCATGTTAAAGATTTTATTTTATTTTATTATTGTTTTGTCATGTGGTTAGCAGATTTTTCAAGTGTAGGTAAGTTGGAAAATTAGAATTGGGTTGATTTGCACATAAACTAAAACATATGGGACTAATTTGCACATGTTGAAACTTATGGGGCCAAATTGCACATAACATCAAACATATGGGGGCAATTTGCTACTTTCGCCCTATAATATGTGAGATAGAAGAGTAAAAAAAGGTAGAAGGAGAAGATCGGCTTTAGGCATGTTGCCTCAATGTTAAAACACGAAAGGCATAGAAGAATGAGTGTTGCAAAGGAGTGAAGTGGACCGGTCGTGGCATGCTTATTGGGACCCCATCTGTTTTAAATTTCTCTGTATTTTTGGTTCTTTACCCTTCACATAACTCATAATCTCTGCTTCCTTTTTCATTTTCCTTCCTTTATACACAAGTCTTCAGAACTTATTATACCACCTACACGGTACACCGTACACCCATGCCCTTTGTTCCGGATAAACTTGGATAACGTTATCGAGTCGTACGTAATTTCGGTACAACCCTTTTAATATAGGGAGGATCAGTAAAATGATGGGTTTACATAACGATGTGCATGTGAGAGGGTGGTGATGCGAATTGCGATTGGATTTCACTTCGTGACACCTTATTATTGTCCTTCGTCTGATCTTAGAAGTTACTCCCCCGTTTCGACAAATAGAGTATATCTATTTGAGTATTTGATCATTTTATGAGCCGATGAGAATTTTAAACAAAGATAATAATTGATTAGGCCAATAGGTGTATGGAAAATCTAAGACCAATTTTAAAGTATGGATATGATACGAGTAATATGATATTTTTTTGGATTCAAATTTTTTAACGTAAATTGAAGTTTGAATTAATGTGATTATGTAAATTTATAGCAAATAATTTAATAAATTGCAGTTAAAGTGTAAAGTAAAAATGAACTGAGTTAAAATAAACCTATTTGATTTAAATCAATGAATAATTGTAAAGAGGTCGATTTGAAATTGAGTCATTTTCGTACAAAATGAGTTGACTATGATTTGAAATTAATTTGGTTTAAATCAATTTGCAATCAACACTTTATCAGACATGAATTGTCAATTTAAAAGACTTGAATGAAAATGACCATTTTGAAATTGATCATCATTTACAATAATTATATAAAAATATTCCGCAGTTAAAACCGTCTTACTTTTCGAAAAGTAAATTATGATATGACATGATCTATATTATTTTGAGCAGGGTGTTTAGAATAAACCGAACCGTAAGAACCGGTAAATCAAATCGCGGATGAATTATCCTAATTTTGAGTAATTGACCTAATTGTCTTTATTCAAATTTATATTTTGTGGATAATGATAGTATGAGAAAGGAAAAATGAGGAGATCATGGGTAGTGATTGTATAGTTGGGTATGTAATAATTTATAAAGTTGATTTGATGTGTTTAGGCCATGATACAATGGTCACCCAATTTGTGAATTAATTTAATTAATTTCTTAATATAATATCTTATTTAGCCACCATTTAATGTTTGCCTATGTCTCCTTCTTTCTCACATAATTGGGTGGATTTAGTTATTTTTCCAACCTAAATAATAGACTAAATTATGCCTTTCTCTTTCACATATAGCATATAGGCCAAATTTACTTATTGAAAGCCTACCTTTTTTGTCTTCATTTTTAATTTTATTACTTAATAGTATTTGACTGCTCGATTTTCGGTGAGACGATATTACAATTACGAATTTAAGATATCATAAAACTATGTAACTCAATTATGTGATTGAAATATATTACACATGCATACTTATATGAAATCGTTTTATACAAGTCTTGGTTTGACGTAATTGTCACGTCATTTTAGTAATTCTAAGAAAAAAATTCACAAATTTGTATTAAATAATACATGTGATATGTCTAGTATAAATTATTTACATGATGTGTCCATAATCGTTTTATTTAACTAAAATTCCACTCTGAAAAAATCGAAATTTTAACAACAAATGTACAATAGTTGTAAAATCGTCTCATATAAATAATTTGCGTTTCGTTGGTGTGGTTAGTTTTAATAAAAACGTTGATAACAATAGCTAAAAGCCAATAATATTGAACAGTTCAACTAAATAGTGCATGCCATATAGTTACATATATAGTTACATGCATGCATGCCTCTAAATCATTTTCGTGCTATCTTAATCAAGTAGCTAGTACAACTTCATAAAAAAAACAAGTTTAAAATTTAGTTGTTCATAATGACAATTAAGTCCAACTGGCATGCTAATCCATTTGCTATCTACCTTGTAACTCTTTCAATATAGGAAAGCAAAAATTCTTCTTTACGATAGTACGATTTATTATAAATTTAAAATAGATTAAATATAATATGCGAAATAAGGCGAGTGCTTGCTGCCAAGGGACGATCAAAACGTTTATTCATTTTAAAAGGGATATTATTGTCGTCCTAAAGACTTAAACCGTTTTATTTTCGACTAAAGGAGTTTAACGGAACTGAAATAAACGAAGTTGAGCTTATATGCTGAACTAAATTGAGCTGTAATAAGTGTTAATTTTAATAGAGTTGAACCGAATTATTGAGCTCAAATGAAACGAACTGAAATTAAGACAAAAAAAACAAAACCTCATGTACTGATGTTAAAGACAATACATTACAAATACTTGAGAAACGCTAAAACGCGTCATTATATACGTTTATTCACAATGTTATTTGAACAATTCCTTTGAATCACGAACATAATAATTTTTGAATTCATTTAAAACCGTCTTAAATAAGATTAATTCATAAACATTGTTAAACTGGATGATTACTGGTAAGGAGCTGGTAATGCGATGATAAAGTATAAATAAACAATTGTTGAAGAGGGCAGTAAAGGCGACAAAGCGATTAGCATGCCAGGTTATGAAGAGATTAGAGTGGGATTAGGTGATTTTGTATTAGCAGTTTAGCACGCATAAGGCCACAAGTGTTACATCACATAAATTATTATTTCTAGAAATAAACAAAACATTCTGATGTTAGGCCGGCATCTAACTTAATCAAAACTGTTCATCTTTACATGTCTTGGATTCTCTTCGTTACTTTCTTTTCGTAATTATATGTTATTACCTTTAATAATCTGTATTTTATTCCGAAACGATCCAACACTCATGTGTTTTGATGAAATGAAGTAAGAGAGTATAATAATTTTATAATGATGTATTAGGAGTAATTGATCATCTATTACGTTTGAGGTAATAGTGAGGATCATGGATCACTCGTGATTATTATTAGAGTGCATAAGAACTTGTTTATCGGATATTAGGTTGTCATTTTAGTTCAAAACCATTCTAGACAGTATACATGTGATGGCAGAATCAGGACTTGCAGTTAGACGGACAAAAGAATTAAAAATCTAAGAAATTTTAACTAAAGCTTTGAAATTTATAAATACTGGCAAAAGTTAACGCGCCTGGCCGCCTGCTATGCCAACTCCCTAGATCCACCACAAGTCCATAACACTTAGTTTAATTAAGCAGGTGCTTCGTAATAAATGAATGGTCATAATTAAGAGTAGAAGATCATAACAAAATAATAAATCAGTGGTCGTAATTAAGAGAAGGTTGCTTTAAAACTACTAATAGATTGTCCTTGTAAGGACATATAAGAAGGCGATACATATTAACTCTCAATATGAAACTTCTAATATTTTAATTTAATGATTCGAATACCCGAAATGTGAATATGTATCGCCTTTTTACACGTCCTTACATATCAACTCTCAATACATATCAACTAATAGTAGTAGACAATAGATATCAGATTCGAATACCCGAAATGCAGATAGCGGGATAGATAGCGCTCGGACTTTTTGGTAAACTAATTTAATACTCCCTCCGAGTCATAGTAATGGTTCCTTTACCTTTATGCACAAAAAATAAGGAAATGATTTTAAATCACACAAAATATCCTAGCCCACCCTAAATTGATTTTGGACCACAAAAAAGTTACTCAAAATGAAAAGAAGAACCATCACTAAACTCGCACAAAAAAGGAAGTAAGAACCATTACTCCGACTCGGAGGGAGTATTATATTAGCTGAATAGTTTTGTGACAGTGATTATGACATTGGTAAAAAGAAGCATAGTTCTTGGCTAAACAGTTGGAATATCGACAAGTTGTTCCTGCTATAACGGATATCAACTTCGATTTCACTATTATTATACGTTACTGACTTCATCATCATGATATGGAGCTAATAAATTAAACAAGATAATTTACTTATTAATAATCATTTGTTTTTTTAAGCTCGATCGGATGATGACATCTTCGTTTAGGCGTGACCAATGGCCAATACCGAAAGTTGCAAGGCGGAAACAGAATTTGTAGTTAAATGACGAAGCTACTTAAGGGACAAAAATCGTAATGAAATATCTTAACTAGATATCGTACTTCTAAATTGTTGGTGGCCGGAGGCGGCACCATTACTACCAAGTTTTTTTTTTTTTTTTTTTTTCCTTTTTCGAGTTACAGAAAGGAATAAGGCGTCTTCAAACAGCCATCTGAGCTAAAGAATGAGCAACCTTATTCAAGTTCCTAGGACAATAACCAATTTAAACACACTGTAAATTACGAATTAATAAGTCTATTGAGGTGAGAATGTGCTTGATAGAGTGACTTGTAGGCGAGAGGCCAGAAGCTTGGTAAATCAACTCCAAACAGTACGAAACAACATCCAAATGTCGATAATCCAAAGAGACAACAGCAAAGATAGAAGTCTTCAATGCAAAAACTTCCGCTTGAAGAGGTGATTTAGCCCAAAAACTTAATAAACCAAATTGATGTCGATTATTCTCGACATCAACCAAGACCCATCCCGCAGCCGCTTTGAAAGGTGATCTCCAAGCTGCATCACATTTTATTCTTAAAGAGGGATTACCGTACTACCAAGTTGAAAATATATACTCGTACATAATGGAAATAAAACTCAATACTAAATAAGTAATTTATTTAAGTCAATTCAGAACGAAAGAAGTACTAGTACGTTGATCACTGGAATTATATGAACGAGATTTTGAATTATATTCTCGTTTCTTGTGGTAAAATGCATAGCTCATGTTAAATGTTAGAAGCGAGTATAAAATCCGAAATTACAAGATTAGTAACCGCGACTTGAACTACCGAACAAGGGTGATTGTTATTATGAATAGTTGTACAAATACAATGTTTATTAAGCCATAACTTGGGGAAGGCAATTCAAGAAAAAAACACCATTATTTGACGTACCTTTTTCAATAATGTTTTACAAGAAACATTATTGATGTCCTGTTCAATTAAGTTGAAGGTGAAAAACTGAAACCCCAGCTGCCGGCCGTATATTAAGCAAAATCATTTGAAATTTTCAACTTGCGTCTTCAACTGCTAGAACAATTCTATTGTCAATGAATCAATGATATTTTCACAAATTATAATAGTTATTCTTTATTTACGCTAATTTTAATGTAACATAACCATTTCGAAATATAACAAGATTTTTTTTCTTTTTTTCGGTCTATACCAACCGATTTAGACCATGTTCTTTTCGGCTGAAATGAGCTGAATTGAACTTAATGGAGTTGAGCTGGGGTGAATTTAGCTAAATTGCATAGAATTAGAGCCAGAGTTAATTTGTGAAAAGATTACTTAAATTAAACTGAATGAAACTAAATTGAAGTGTGTCGAATATGGCTAAGTAGAAATGAAACGAGCCGAAATTAAGCCAGAAAGAATATGGTCCTTAACTACTAGTCTGAATTTCAGAAATGTAGGATTAACACGGTTGCATCCTAAGACTCGAACCTGAAACATTTGGTTAAAGTAGACGTTAGAACAACTTCTTACCAGTTAATCTACATATTTTTCCGTAACTAGATGTTCTAACATGCTAACTTGCTTGTAAGCATTACTTGGTAAAAATGATCAAAGGTAAAGGTGATTGTCACATGTCTCAACTCTGGAAACATAATCTGCATTTGGAATTACGTTAAATGCTGAAATCCTTAGAGTTTACTCATCTAAAATTATTCATTTAAAGAGTGTAATAAGCAATTGAAGAAGCAAATTAAAAGCACTTGAATCTCTGTGCTTGAAGCTTAGATTAACCCCACACCATGACGACCATGTGAGTGTAACTATGATTTAACAAACGTTAAACTTACTCATTTTATTAAGGCTCCACATTTCCTTTATCATTCAACAATTTCATGTCCAATTTTCGTACTCCATTAACTTCACTCCATCAACTTTGTCAAGTACTAGGATACTTTTTTGCGTGACAAACACATTTTGACTAACATGCTACGACTCACTCACTGACTCGCCCTCACTCATAACCCGGAAAGTATGGCCCGATATATGAATTGTACCGTCTTGAATGACTTATTTCAGGAAAAACCCTAATGCGAAATGACCCAAATTGACCTGATTTAAAACGACTCTAAAATGACTTGACGAAGTGACCTGACTCTTATTTAACCCATATATATGATCCGTTTGTCGGGCCAGAGTGCGACCTATTTCGTACGTAGTAGTATTAGTTACAGAACTTCTGCGACGGGCCCTCAACTACAAGTCGAAAACTTTTATCAATTTTTTTAGACAAACGTGTATTTATATTATATAAACTATTTAAAATGGAGATTTGATTTTTTTTTTTATGACGAGGGGTTTAATCCCCCGAGCCCATGCATTCCCGCACCATCACATGGATGGTGTACACCACCCATTTCGGGGCTGCAATGGCCAAGTGGTCATCGCCCCAACTAGTAATTGAACCGGAGACCTTTCAACTTCTGCATTTCTACAATACTTTAAGGTTTAATTCAGTTATCACTGTACTAACACTACTTGGTTATGTTTTATGTGATTATATAGTTGGACTTAAGACGTTACTTTTGATCAAAATATTAGACGGCCCAAAAACTAGGCATTAATTGATTGCTATTGTTAGTGCACTCTTTGGTCCATAACAATGAAACCTCCTTCAGAACAATGCCCAAAGGCCGAACCACAAGTGCTGGCTTTCTTCTGAGCTGGAGCTCGCCTTGAAATTTTTTATCTCCAGCTTGGGCTCGGATTGAAGCTCGTCAAGCCTCAAAAAATGAAGCTCGAACTTGTTTAGAGTTCGAATCAAAGTTGTTATATCTTTATATTATTTTCAGAGTTCGAAGTATATCTTTATATTATTTTCACTTGCATGTACAAAAATATACATGAACATTTAATAAATGCTCTTACAAAACAAGTGACAAAATATATCCAAAATGACATTATTATTATTACCGGTGGTAGATGATCGAATATCTCGTTGTAACATCGTTTTGGAATATCCCTCAATTTTTCGAAAGAAGTATCATTATGTAAAATTAATGATGTTAGACTGACGTTATCATTCCATTAGTAACACGTGTATAAAGGATAATTTTGTTACAAAATTTAGTTTAATGATCATAATACTATATAGTCAATGGATATTTATTTAAACCCTTTTATTTATCTGAAGACTTAAATATCTTATTATTAACCGTTATAAAAAATAACTTTAAATAATTTAAATTAAATAAACACAATCATAATGCCTTCCTTGAGTAATTCAAGAAATAACTTAATTAAATAAAACCTACCAATCAAGCAAAATATATAATACAAATTCTTATTTAAAATGAGTAATATTTAAAACTCCCAAGGATGGGCGGGAAGAAGTACGAGGGGGTCGTGCAGTAATCCGGATAGGCTTGGGTTTACCCGTACCCGACCCACCACAATTGGAGCAAGTTCGCTGGCCCAAACCAGCACATGTATTGCATCCCACATCGCCATCAGACCAGCGAGAACAGAAGCAAGTGACCCGACCCGACCCGTTGCAAGTTGAACACCGAGGAAACCCACCAGCCATGGGTTTCTGGTCCATTACTTGCTTAACTAAAGCTGCACCCGCTATTACGGTCAACCCGGTTACCAATTCGGATAGTACAGTCGGGCCCATTTTTAATATTACGAGTACTTAATTTGTAAAGATTACGATTGTGGGAACTGGGAAGGGTTGGATGATTAGGATATATGTAGTGGACAAATGGTTGGATGGTTTACGGAGTATATTTTTGGAGGGAAAGAGGTGCGAAGTTGCACATGTAGAATCCGTCGTCTTTCGTAAGAGTGGTGGCGGTGAGGGTGAAACGTTTTTAATTTTTTACGGAATGAATACCGGTATTTGCACAAATAGAATTATAGATTCAAATGTATATGAGTATCGTACATCTAACCCAAATCGAGTTTAGTTTATATGCAATTGTTTTTAGCTTTAAAGATTCGGACTTCCAACCAAATGTGTTTGGTGTGGTGGTTGCTCACCTCATCCCTTAACCATGAGGTCAGGGGTTCGATCCCTGCCCATGGGAATGGAGCAACACTTTGGCCAGCCGTTTACCTCTTCGTGAGAGCACCCGCGGCGAGGGGATTATACACAGTTGTCGACGGTGGACACCCCGGTTTAAAAAAAAAAAAAAGATTCGGACTTCCATTTTAATATTTTAGCGGTTAAAATTGAAATCTAACCGAGTTGGTATTATTTTTTAGTTTCAATAAACTTTTTTGATTTGGAAATATTGTTTTTTATAAAGATGCTCAGTTTTCTCGTAAAATATACGTATAAATCCCAATTTTTTGTAATAAAATCTCAATTCAATATTACCAAATGGATACAACGAGTTGAATAATCCACTGTTAGGAGTATTTGTGATTGTTTTTATTTGCCGAAACCAATGTAGTTAACCTGATTTCACAATTCACAATAACAATTACCATTATGTAAAACCGTCCTATACAAAAATTTATTTGCGCGAAATAGACAAGAAATAAAATCATCAATCATCATATATGTACAAATAAATACTTGAATCCATTTATGTACGAAAACAAAAGGGAAGTGTATTTACAATAGGGAAGAAGTGGAACATGTGAAATATCGTCCACAGCCATTTCATCTTCAAACCCGGATCTCATTTATTTGTTTATATTTTATATTTTTTACGAGGAGTAATTAATTTGAGATAAACAAATGATTAAGATGAGAAAGTAACTCGTTTTGCTTCCTAATATTATGGTTAGCAAAACGAGTTACCAGCATCAATTTCTCGACCATGAGGAATTTGGAAGTGCCACAACCTTCCAGACCCTCCAACCAAATACTTAGAACACAAAAACTCCCTAGAAAAACTCTTCTCCACCTTCCTATCCGCATCATGCACGAACACATGGGTACTCCCCAAACCCGTCCTCTTACGCGCCATCACCGCGGCCGAGTATATCGCCGACATTCTCCCCGGCGCCTCCTTGAAGTACCCCATAGGTGCGTCGATCATGATCACGTCCCATTCTCGTTCATACACCTCTTCAGGTAAATTATGTAATGCTAACCGGCACTTTGTGTTGCCCTTTAGGTACGCCTTGTTAGGGAGGCAGTCGGGTTCATCTCGGTAAGTTGAGAGTAACTCGGCTGCCTCGTGGAGCTGCGTACGATACGTCACCGTTTTGGCGTGTAAGGAGGGTGCGATCTTCAGCACCTTTTCGGTCCATTGTTCGTGTTCCTCTAGGAAGAGTGTAGTACCACCTGAGGAACAATATTTAATCAGCTGGTCTCTCTAGTGACCAAAAATATAAAAAGACATCTACAAATTTTTCGTCTCTAGTGAAAATGCGTGATTTTTATCAGAAAATGTTTTCAACAAAAATCAGATAATGATTACATTTACTCATAAAATGTTCATATTCTCGGTCACATCCAAGAATTTGTAAATTATTTTAGGTGAGAGGTTATAAGTTTGACGTGGTGTTAGTGTTGCCCATTAACATAATTGTGAATCCGGTTATTTTAACGTAAGACTGTTTTAGATAAAAAAAATATATCGACTATAAAACGAGAGGTTAGTAATTAAAAAATCCCGTTTTACAAATTCCAAGTTCTCAATTCAAATTGAGAATTATAGGTTCGTTTTGTAATTTGCAAATTTAGTTATTTAGGAGAATTAAATCAAAATACGAGACTAATAAAAATAACATGGTATAGCAAAACTCGTAAAAAATCTCTACCTGGGTTAAATGCGGCCCACATTAGGGAATCGTATCCCAACCCGAATACTAGAAAGTTGCACGGGGCAAGGGTGCGTAGTACGGTGTATGACACATTGATTTGATCCAATGTTTGTTGTGGAGTCACCTTCGTCGTGGCATAGTGAAAGATCGCCTCTTGTTGGATTGACGGGGCTGATGATATGTCAACGATTTTTCTGGGAGCCGACGAGAGAGATATTAATTGCGATTGACAATCTATATTTCCCGCCTTCAAAAAGGCGAGCATTAAAATACCTCCGGTGATAAGACCGGCGAGTCCGAATTTAATTGCTGGACCAACATCGTTGTTTTGGTTGGGCCGGTTCTTCATGTTTTGTACGTTTAATCGGAATTTGATGTAATTGTGGTACTTACGAGTGTACGACTTTGTATGGTTTTATACATTTTAGTGACTAATTATTGTAGACTTGTAGGATTAGTGATAAATTTTATGAACGTTTCAACGTTTACACGTCACATTTTTATTGATTGAAAGTGAAACAATGAGATATTTTGTTCAAATAATTCAAAATTAATGATAAGACTAGCCGACTAGGCCATTTACTTATTTTTATGATTTAATTGATTAAAAAAAATGCAATTTGTTCATGTATTTAGGCTATAACTTTTGTATTTCTTGTCTTGTTTACCGCATATATATACTCGAGTATGTACTACTATAACATCCTTATTTCAAGACATTATTTTACGACTTACACTTGGATAAATTCATTTTTACATAATTTGAATAGATGTATGGATTGACTTGAAATGATGTATTAATTGAAAAACAATGGAACCAAAAGAATAAAGTTATGGTCGTTATCTTGCCATCTTTGAGAGAGAGACATGCGGGAGATGATATATATGAGATTTGATTTTATTTTGAAATCAAATTATTTGATTATTTTTTTCGCAACTTGGTCTCTTGTAAATCTATGATGGAGTTACGTTTTTACTAATTGTTATTTTTGTATATTGTTTGTAGTACAATGAATGATGTATTATCCTTATCCGTGTAATTTAGAGGTGAATGGATTAGGAGAATCATGTTCAATAAACTGTCACTAGAGGCGGCCAATGTGGTGATCTGCATGGCATAGCCCGTCCAACTGCCCTAGTCCTGGGCGGGTCTCCGTCGACCTGGCTTGGCGCGGACCAAGCTTGTTGACCTAGTCCAAGAAAGCTTATTAAAAGGCTACTCGGTCTTCCGGCGTGCATCAACCATAATACTAACTGGGCCGCGTTTGGGATCGTTTTTCCGGTCCAGCCAAACATGGCTTGCACTTAGTCCTGTGAGCGGACCCGTACCATGCATGCTCGGCCCTACAGGATAGCCACCTCTAACCGTCATAGGCGTGTTAAAATTATAAATATATGGGAGTATTAAACTTTCACGTCCATGTAAAATTCGGCTGCTTAATTACTCCTATTAAGAATCACAAAGGTGACACTTTGTTGTAGTTTGTTTATAATCTTGATAGACTGGTACGTAATACTAGAAAACCACCGTCTTTCAATAATAAAATAAATAAGTGTAACGATTTAAAAATTCTACTCAATTAGAGGGTTAGCTGGGGCACTCGTCCTTACTAAGAGTCAGATTTTCTAAAACTTTAGTGAAAAATTTTCAATTTTTTTCGAGTTTCCCTTAAACCATATTTGTCACCCTCGTTAAAATTTTCCACCCTTGCAAAGGTCAATTCTAGACTCCACAACAAGGTCGGCAAATTACCATTTTCATCAGGTTGTGCGAAACGAAGGCCTTCGTTTGATAGTTATAGTTGATACTCATCAATCATCATAGAGTTGGGTATTGTCTTGACATAGTCTTTGCGTGTGGGCGCTCATAAATCATGCAACACGGCAGCACCCACCTTCCATTTATTGCTACTATCTATTTATCAAACTTCTTGTTACCCGATTAACACAAAAAGATTTCCGAGTCGCTACCTGAATTAACAAGTATTTGTTTAACGTTTATATTTATGTTTTTTTATTTTATTTTTGGCGGCTGTAACGAACATTCTTACAAAATCATGGCTCGTTTCGCTAAGCGATGAGCTACTGAATTCAGGTTTCTATGAATAAAAGTAAAGCTAATACAATGAAAAGGAGGTAAACTAGCTTCAATATCGAGAAGTATTCCCCGCGTCAAATGGTGTTCGTTCTCCATCTTGTGATCTGAAATAAGATCTGCAAGCAATCAGAATACACGTCCAAATGTAGAAAACCATTAGCGCTAGCCCGTTGTAAAACTTCTAGGATACCCTTTGCCTCCGCCTGCAATGCAGATTCAGACCATGAACTACTACCTCCTTCATAGATGATTAACCCATCATATCATGATCATATGCCGCCTAACCTGTAGCAGACTTTAAAAACAAATACCAGCTAGCATCCACTTTCACCCTGATAGTATTACACCCTTGGCCCGTGCCAATCAGATAAACAGGAATACTATTCTATATTTATGCTGAAACCTCGTATATATAAAATATTTAAGCAATAAAAACCGATATAGTTAACTATAAAAAGTGCTACCGATTACTACAAGCTAACTCGGCCCTGTATGTAGTCGACAATAAAATCTTTCCACATTTGTACGCTGGATCATTAATGCGCAAATGCCCACACCATAACTCCATAGCTAACACCCAACAATGTTAACAAGTTAGTCCACATGCATGTGACACTGACAATGCCTCAACCATAAAAACTAGCCTTAAATTCAACCTCTTACCCTCCAAAATAAAACACATCACAATCTTGACACCCTTGCCTTTTATCAAAATCTAACTAGTCTATCTATAAAAAACGCTGATAAAACCGTCTTATATTATAAACTCGAAATTATTGTATTATTGATGGGTTCCCAAAACATTATTATGACCAATTTAGTATTACTAACACTATGTCTCCAAGGGTTGATTTACATGAGTTCAACCGAGGCAGCACCATCATCGTCTTTGGTGACGCAGTGTAGCCCGTCCATCCAGACGGTGATGACCTGCCTCGATTTTGCCTCGGGGAAGGCGACCGTGCCTACCCCGAGTTGTTGTAACGGGGTAGGAAGCTTGAAGGAGAAGCAGCCAGTGTGCTTGTGCTTCCTTATAGGTCAAACTCATAATGGTAGTGAACAGATTAAAAGTCTTGGTATTCAGGAAGCTAAGCTTATTGAATTACCTTCGGCGTGTCACCTTGCTAATGCTAGCATTACTAATTGTCCAAGTAAGTCTTATAATTCCGAGTATCAGTCATTCTTACATTTCGAGACACTACTTTAATATTTGTCACTTTTAAAGTAATATATGAGTAAAAATTATATTGTTATAAAATCATTTAGATTTAGATCCGAATTTCCAATTATATGATTTCAATAGTTTAATTAATTACTCGTGTGTTCGAGAGTTTGTTTAAATTGAGAAAATATATCGAAATTAATTAATAAAATATTTGATAACCTAGTTATTAGTTTAAATTATTTTTGGTATATAGGTGATTGAATAAACTTTTAATTAGTTAAACATAATATCTCATGAAAAATGAGAAAAATATTTTTTAAACTATGTATGTTCGAGAGTGTATTTATATTGTTTTTATTTTTTTTCTTTACTATGAAAAATGAGAAAAATATATCGAAATTAATTAATGGAATATTTGATAACATAGTTAATAGTTTAAATTTTGTTTGGGCATATGGCTAATTATTGAATGAAGTTTTAATTAGTTAAGCATAATAACTCATGTACTAAAATAGACCGTCAATTTATAAATTTGTTGATTATAATTATAATAAATACATGGATCATATACATCCACTAGAAAAGTAGGTCACAACTATAATTAAAAGGATACTAATCGATAAAAGAATGAGTCAGACCAAGTATCACACATTAATTAATACGAAGTAGTATATAAAAATTGCTTCGTGATTAACCAACACATCTACTAGTCTACTACACATAGATAGGCATAAAAAATTGATGTGTAGGTAAACAATTATTTTTTATAACTCGATATTTTTATTGTTAAAAATTTTTACGCACCCTATTCATCATATCCTAGATAAAGAGTGTCTAACGAATACAAATAATATATGTGCAGAGCTTTTAGGAATATCTCCATCCTCACCGGCTGCTGCCATATTCTTGCACAACAACGCGACCTCTCCGGCCGGAGCAGTATCGTCTTCATCATCTTCAACCGCTACCCCGGATAATTCAGGCGATGGATTCAAGCATGAACATGGTTTACTAGGTGGAGTTCTAGCAGTTTTTGTTTCTGCTTTTCTATGTTCTTCTTCCATTCAAAATTTCAAGTTATTGTTCTAAGATTATTGTCGAAGAAATTGTAGGGTTTTCATGAATTGAATTATTGTGTATGGACTTTGGATCGAGACTGTTATTATTTGCTGAGTTTTTTTATTCAGGATTATTTTTCTAATCAATGTACCATGCACGAGTATCATTTATGAATTATTACGAGTATCATTTGGGTTTTTGGGATCGAAATTAAACTATTTGGGACAATCAAATGGGTCAATATCATCGGTTGTATTTTTTTTTTTGTGTTTTTATATAAAGTCACTAGAGTACTTAGCGACTTTACTATTTTTATAACATTGCATAAAATTGGTTAACTTAAAAATTAATCCAAATACTTTATATGCATGCAAAGCGGCTTATGAGTTCAGCGGCTTCTCACTTCATCCGCTTTTCCTATCACTTAGACGATGCTCTAGAAAATACAAAGGACAAAAATGGTGATGAAGATCAGCAATTTATCCTCTCCATATTTTCTAATACTCTTATGTTTTGGAAAATAAGAACGACACAAACCGCTAAACGGACCCGAGAAACCCATTAATTTACAAAATAACTCCATTTAATCAAAAAAATTCTATTACAGAGACGGTAGAAAAATAGGTTAATCCTCAGTTCCTCACTCGCAAAACATGATAAAAAAATTAAAAACAAGAAAAACGCAAATTGGATTATAAAGTCACTAAAATTATGGAAAAAAACATCGTCCACCAAGTTAACAAATGCAAACAAATTAAGTAAATACAAGTATGTAATCAAACCATTGAATAATTCATCAAATATATACATCTGTCAAATTCAAAAGCATCCGGTTAACTAATTACTTCAACAATCTGAAGTTATTTCTTACATCTTCAACTACATCCCTAACATCACGATTCTCGTACTCAACTCGGCTCGTTTCCGTATCAAAGAAAGCAATATGAATCTTCTTCAATTCCCTTAATACTCTCGCAAGTTCACCACACTTCTCACTTTCATCTCCTCCCATTCGCAACCCTGCGTGTTTCGCAATTCTACTACTACCACTACTCTTCACCTCAAAGAACAAGTACGGTTTTATTTCAATCATATTCTTCGGATAATCAACCCAAACCCGCTTCGTATCATCGACTATCAAAACAACCCGTTCGTGTTGATTTACAACATCGAGCCCTTTTACCATCGGCCTCTTACAATCCTCCACTGAAAACACGTTCGAGGCTGATACATACAACCCCGTTGGATCAAGTATCTTACACGCTTTATTCGCGTACTCCTTTGTTCCCAACGTAAAGATTGATAAGTCAAACATACTGCTCGCTTCTTTCAAGAAAGCGTGAACGTTAGGTCTTGGCTTAAGTAAATAATCATCTTTAAGCTTGAACAATTTACCTTCTTTTAACCAATTACTGCATCTCCGATGTTTGAGACATTCTCGATCGATCGACGTTAGCTCGTTAATTCTTATTGTGTGTAACAGCGTGTGATCCAAGTCCAAGACTAAGTGAAGCATCTTTTGAGCGATTAAGCTTCTCAAATTCTCGTCACGAACATCGTCACAGAAACAAGGGATTTGCGCTTCTTTCTTCTCTTTAACGCGTAACATGGACGACATGTCTTCGGTTATCGTAGAAATACGGATATCTTTGTTTCCGTCTCGAAAATTCGACTCGTTGGATAACTTCACCATGATAGTCATCTTGCTTCTTGTTGCTACTTGTTATAGTCTATAAACTTGTAATTATTGCTTGCTTGTTTGGAAATTAGGTTATTTGAAAGAGCCAGTAATATTAAACAATTAAACATTCCGTGTGTATTGTCTATATATTTTTTTTTTTTGAGGGTAATATTGTCTATATATTTATAGTACACTACAACATATAAATACAAAAATTATGCTAAAAAATAAAAATGAGCCCAAACAAGATAAATATCGGAGTATTGCGAGACTCGGGATTTGCTTAGACTCGAATGAGCTCGACTGACCTTAGTCTCCATACCAAGTTCCCGTCGAGTTTCGCCGAACCGCCTCCGAGAATTGACAAGTCAAATCAGATCGTTATAATCGTAAATGGCTATGCCAAATCCAATATACCTCACAAAGAGCTATCCGGTGGTTCAACTTATTTTCAAGATATACAAGAATTTGGATCAGATCAGGTCGAGTTAAGTCATTCGAGTTCCAGTCATTTCGAGTCTTTTAATAACAAGTCATTATTGAATAATGATTTATTAAAATAATAATAAAGTTATTGTGGTTCATGTCAATTTGGATTACGAATTATACCCAGGTCTTCAATACGGTGTCAACCGAGTCGTTTAGGCCGGGTCAATTTTATCGGGTGTGCAGTGTACCTACCAGTTCTCAAAACGACACCGTACGTCCAACAGCTGTCAATTTTTCTAATTTCCATAATTGTTGACAACAAACACAAATAAAAGTGAAACCTTGTTAATTCACTCCACCCTCTTCGACGCAAATCGTCTCTCTCTTCTTCACCCCCCATCTGCACAATATCGGCGGAAACCCTAAAAATTAAAAATCCCCAAATCAATTACTCTTCTCGAATATCTCTCTCCTCAATCTTCCTTTATCATGTCTCAGGTAATCCTTCCCCACTCAATCTCTTCTAATTATTTATGTTTTTTTTTTGCTTAGTTTTTAATGCAATTAATTATCTGCAAATAGTTTATTGATTTCAGTAGCAATTATTAACGAACGATTTACTTGCTGATCTATTCGTTAATTACCTTGTTAGATCGTGTCGATTTGTTGAATGATTGAGCATTGCGGACATGTAATTCGGCATCGAATTTTAGGGTTTTTAAACAATGTCACTATGTTCTTATGCTATGTAATTCGGCATCAATTTTTTTTTGTGATAATTAAGGAAGAGGAATTAATTTTTTTGTTTTTTTGGTTTGTTTAATTTGGTTTAATTTGGTTTATTGTTACAGGTGGACAATAGAAATCCGTCAACCGCCAAGCGTGCTCGAACAGATGGTATTTTCTTCTTGTATTATTTTTGGTCTTAGATTGGTTGTGTACTTGTGTTTTCAAAACATATGGTGGTAAAACAATGTTGGCTAGTGTTTTTGTAAATTTATAAATGAAAGTTTACTAACTAAATAACGTTATTAATGGCATTATATGGATTTAAAGTACACAGGTATCTGCAAAATTTTGCTAGATGTAGAGTATTAGGTATAGCTATGTAATCTCTAGTGGTGTTAGCGAAATAAGAACAGTATTAGAGTTGAAAACTTGAAAGTACATAGGATTTCGAGTACCGGGAGGACCTGGTACTTTATTGTTCTAAAATTTGAGTTTCCCGAGGACTTCCTTAGCAGCTAATGTTTTCAGCATGCTCATTGAATGCGTGATCGCTGCTAGAAAGTACAAAATACTATGGACGTCAAGCTTTTAACTTTTCATTTTAGCTGAATATTCTTGACAAGAACTAGTTTATTCTTCACAACAACTAGTTAGTAATGATACAAAGATTTAGTTCTTTGAACTTTATGTGTGTTAAGTTTTAAGGGTGTTGAGTGACATTTCCAAGCTGTGTATCATAATGTTGGTTCTTTCCAATATAATTTGTTAATGTGATAGTCTATTTATGGGTATTGCATGATTTGTACCTTTTTGTGTGAGTCCACATTTGAGTCTGGATTCCATATATCACTGTTAATTTTGTCTATTTTCTCTCTTTAAGTTACAGTTGTTTTGCTGCCTTCAAACTCGTGTTTGACTATGTTTCCCGTCATCTATGTATTTCAGGTGGTCGTAGGGAGGATGATTGGACTTGCCCTGGCTGTGGCAATGTCAATTTCTCATTTAGAACGACTTGCAATATGCGTAACTGTACCCAGCCGAGACCAGCTGATCACAATGGGGTAAGACTGCAAAATGTGTTTGTCTCATATTTATACGGGTGAGGTTGATTTCTGCTTGGCCTTGTAAGTTGCAAGTGCCCTGAGTCGGTGGATCAAGGTTTAACTTCAGGTCTTCAGTGGTTGGATAAAAGCATTATTCTCCCTTACATCTTTTCCGTGTTTGAGGTGTGGTGAGGAGTGATGGGGGGTTGGGTCCCTACTTTCCTCATAAAAAATTCAAACTCAAATGTGAAACACAGACTTTCTACCCCATAAACATCTAGTTAAACCTTTATTCCAGTGTTTCTGATTGCTTGCGCACATTTATTGATTGAATTTAGGCTCTAACATTATTTTGTTTATTATTTACATATATCATTTTTATTTTCAGAAATCTGCTATTAAACCTATGCAACACCCTCAACCTTATGCATCTTCGGGTCCTTATGGAGGAGGCTCTGGTGCACCACCATCATCTATGTACTTAGGAATGCCACCTTATGGGTCTTCAATGTTCAACGGATCCTCAGTTCCGCCTTATGATGCCCCATATTCTGGAGGATCAGCTTATCCTTACAATTACCCACCGAATCGCATGTCTGGAGGCAGTCCTTACCGACCAATGCCTGGTCCACCCCCTCAATATTCTGGTGGGTTTGATGTTTGTGAATGGTTTCTTATTTTTGTTTTTTTATACTCTGGTTTTTTATATAATTCATCCTCATAGTTCAACACTATCACCTCTCTTCAATCTATCTCTAAATAAGTGATCTTAATATTCTCATACAAAAGAGCTTTTTCAGTGAATTTAATGGTCTATAATATTTAGACAACTACTGTATACTTTTGTAAAAATAGAAGTGAAAGGCTCACCTCAAAATACAAAACGTCATATATAAAAAAGGAAGAAGTATGTCTTATTCCTAGTTACCTATCTTTTGTTGCCATTTCTTGCTCTACTATATTTATTTCAGTTTTCGTTAATATTTTCTCGATCTTAGAAGTTCTAAACTGCTGACAGACCCTGTAGGGGAAAGGTGTCATAGATACCCCCGGCCTGGCTCTTATATTAGTGTTTTGTTGTAGTGCTTGACTGCTTGTGCAATATTCTTGCTGCTGTGTTTACGGAACCAACAACTTTGTCCCTTTGCGACTGGGTTTGTCTTTGTGACCTTTCTGCACGCCTTAACACTTCTAGATGTTAACACAATTAGGTGAAGCATAAATTGTAAATTGTTATAATGAACACATGACCATTGATCTCTGCTGAATATTGAACCTATTAACTGATAAGCTTAGCTAAATTTCCACTGAATACAGCACATGAGTCCCATTTAGTAGCCTGCCGTCATTATCCTTTCATTTCTGGTTTATATTTATTATAACCCTGTAAAGTGCTGCTAAGTTAATACAGTATAAATCTTCGATATTGAGCTTATAACTCTGAATCTCTGATGCAATTACTTGCCTGTAGGTGGAATGTATGGCATGCCTCCACCAATGATGGACCGATATGGTATGAGTATGCCACATATGGCTCCTCCTCCTATGGTATGTTTTTGTCTTGAGTCTGACCTACAATTTATGATCTTTACGGCTGCTGACTTGCAAGATGGTGTCATGTACTTGTGTTTTTGCTTGCTGAATATGAAGTTCCTTTAGGTGTATTTGGGTTTGATTTTGTAATTGTTATGATTTTCCTTTGTTAATGTTGTGAACTAGTGAGATACGTGCAGGAGGTACTTTTAAGTTGTTAATTTTCTACTTAACATCTTCTAAATGGTGTCACGGCAGAAACTATTATTAGTTTTTTTTACTTAAATATTGTTAATTTTGCAGGGCCCAAGGCCAGGGTTTTTCTCGGATAATAACTCTCAGAAGAAAGGTTTGTGTCAAAATTTTCTCTCTCTTGAAGTTTTTAAGCATGAAGTTTAAAGTAATTCATTGTTTCTTGGTGTCCTATGACGTAGATATGCCGCGTGATAATGATTGGATATGCCCCAAATGTGGAAATGTGAATTTCTCCTTTAGAATTACTTGTAATATGAGGAAATGTGGCACACCAAAGCCTGGATTGCAGGTTATTCTCTCTTTTTTTTGTTTTTTTGTGAAGGTCAAGTTCTCAGCTGGGTGATACCCATATCGTTTTTATTTAGTCCATATCTTGCGTAATAACTAATTACTTTATTGTTTTTCTCTCTGTCTCACAAACAATTGCAGGTTCCGAAACCTGACAAAAATCCAAGTAAGTCTTATTATGTGTAAATGTCAGTTTTCAGATTAAGATTCTTTGCATTTGTGTTTATACCTTCTGTTTTACAGAGGGAAAAATGCCCGACGGCAGCTGGAAGTGTGAAAAATGTGGAAATTCAAACTTCCCTTTTAGAAACAAGTGTAACAGGCAAAATTGTGGGGCTGAAAAACCAGCAGAGGAAAACAAGTCGCCTTCCCCCGAAGCAGATGAAGCTGAGCAGGTCTGTGACATTATTTACCTTCTTTGTTTATTATACCGGTTATTGATGATTATTATATGTCTTTCTCACATCTGTAAATATTTTCCCTATGATGTACCCACTTTTAATGAACTTTATTATTTTGGTCTAAAATGTAATTTAAATAGAGGGTACCTTTGACATTTCATTTTAGTATTTCTCCGCTTTTTTAAGTATTCTATGAATCCGCACACTATTGATTTTCATTCTCTACTGTTCCAGTGAGTTCTAGGACATGTCTGGTTGTTTGGAAGGTCCAGAGTTGTCGTCCAGCATGCTCAGTATCAATGTCTGAAAGTCAGTCATGTCGTCGTCGTATTGCAGCGGTCACTCTACCTTCTCGTTGTGTCGAGTTCTTGTATTATCTGCTATGGTGTCAGCCGTATAATGTGGATGGATCCTTTTATATTTACCCAGCTGAGTCTGGTGAATTTTTACTCGTGGATTGTGTTTCTTTCATTAGGCATATTACCATGAGATGAATTTATTTATCATAGAGTATGTCAGTCGTCAACATGCGACTGAGTTTCTTAATTTATTGGGAAATTAGCAACTGCTCTTTGTATCTTTAGTAATTTGTTAACGTCTATTGTCAATGCGTTTTTTTCATGTAAATTATTTGGTTTGGTCTGGATTTGGTCCGACTAGGACCATAAAGGTGTAGAAGGTCGCCTGCTTGAAAGTTTTAATAGTGTTGTACTATCAGGGTCGTGAACCTACCTATGGTTAAGCTAGATCAACTCCCTCAGCAGTACTTCTCAAATTGCCTGTACATGTACGCTCTGGGTTTTGCATAATCTCCCTTCGTTCATATTATACCTTGATTATTGTGGTACAAGGGTCCTTGTAGGTCTAGATAATGGATTGTGTCCACTTACTAATGGACTTGGTACATAGTTAACCCGGGTTTGTTATTCCTATGCAAGTTGTGTACTTTTGTTGACCAAAGTATAAGTGGATGTTGCAGCATGATTTGTTGAGAGTAAGGTTATCGTTGGTGACTCGATGTAATGCGTGGTGCTTCTTGTTCCTGAATCCTTACTTGGTTAAGTTGTTAGTTGAAGCGGCATAAAATTTAAATAAAATTGCATGGCTTTGCTCGCATATACTTGTATTATTTGAATATTTTCTTTTGATGATTAAGATTCAGAGATCTCCAATATTATCAGTAGCAAATGCTCAGTAATTTTTATTCAACCTAGTAGGGTTTAGGGGTATGGTGTTCCGTCGTCTTAACTGTACTTGCAGAGTTAGAGATATGAGGCTGTTACTCATCAGTTGAAGCTTAAGTGCTGCGGACATATCGTGAAAGTTCATTATATATGATTGCCCAACGAAATCCAGTACCTGAAGTTCTTTATATCTTCTAGTTTAACTGTGCCAAGTTGGTGGATTGGACTATTGGAGGCAGCCACCTACGATAAGTTGAACCAAGTTTTGGAACGGTGTAACTTGGGAAGTAAATATTTTAGGTGGTTGCAAGGCCAGAGATAGCCAGATAGGTTTGCGTTTGTACTTGCTCTGCATAAGAATTAGTGTAGTATATTTTGAACGGTTTTTCTAACGCTTGCTTTGATGACAAGTTAATAAAACTATATCCAAGTAGAATCTTAGATAACAACGTAATATAGAATCTTTTTAAATAATTTAACAAAACTAAACAAATTATGCATTATTTACGCTATTCTATTTCCTTTAATCTCTCTCTAATCAACTGTACACTATTGTCGACGAATTAGATCATTATTTGCTCGAATTGAACGGATAATTCGTTTGTCTACCCCGCAATGTCATTCATTCTCATCTGTTGTATATCTTTTGGGAACTTTCATTCTCATCTGTTGTATATCTTTTGGGAACTTTACAGTGGCAAAGTGCCAAAAACAGTCGAAAAAGGGCTTTGGGTTTAATTTCTAGCACCGGAAATTGAACCCTGAGCTCTTCTTTAGCACCGGTGACTCGGTGAGGGCCTCGGAATGCCAATGTAATTGAAATCATAGGTTAATTAACAAAAAAGACATGTCTGGACGTTTAATGTATACATGATGTTATCTAAATGGATATATAACATATGCCTTCAGGGCCGGCGTTAGAAAAATCGCGATACCGTTGAATACCTGAACTTGCTATGCATTGGATTCGGTCAAAGTACACATTTGAACACCTGTAAATTATCACTACTTGTAACCGTGGTTCATAAAATTTGTGAATTAACATAAGGCGAAATACACAAGGAACGACAACAAATGGAGTAAATAAATTACTGCATTATTATCATTAAGACTACGAGGTTGCAGTACTATTATCAAATCATTTTCAATATAATTGAAGTACTTTCACGAAATTAGTTATCGAATTAGAAAAAATGGATGAAAGGAAAATAGCAAATTTAACACTTCAGTTTCGACAATTCACCAGATTATGATCCTTAACAGCTTTCAACGATCCCGCTTTAGCCAATCTTGCTGTCGTACATTCATGCTTACCGACACCCTTCTACATCGATACTATCAAAAAAGCCCTTCACCCCTTCGTGGTACTCGACCTAATTTTCATCTTTCGTCATTCGAAAGCAGTCTCTTTTTATCGCCAACACAAAGGGTATGCGTACATCTGAGTACATCTGACTCCTCGATTTTCATCTTTCGTCATTCGAAAGCAGTCTCTTTTTATTGCCAACACAAAGGGTATGCGTACATCTGACTCGTCTTTGCCTCCCGATTCTATTTTAGTCTTATGGGTAATGTTATTGTTGTTGGGTCGAAAATTTGGTCTCCCCATTCTATTGGTTGTCAAATTTAATACTTCCTTCGTCGAAATCGTTTGTCTATTTTAGATTAAGTTTCTCACGATAAATAATAATAAACAAATGATTAAAACATAGTGAGAACCAAAAAAGAGAAATTGATCTACTCGATTTTCACTCTTCTGAAATCCCTTTAAAAAATGGGAAAAGTTGGTGCACAAATTGTTCACTCACTGTTCAATTGATGCAATGCTCAAATTAAAGGATCAAGTAAGCGTAAATGAACAGAATCCTGCAAATTTGGAAAAATTAAACAGAAGCTACAGTCTTAAAGATTTGTTGGTTCATTGATGTCAAGTTGCTGGTTCATTCAATTCCGTCTAAGCCACCGACAGTCCACCGTAAAAACTAGAAAATTCCGCAGTGAAAATTGAGTGAACCAGTCTTGCATTCTGACCTCTCAAATCATATCTTCCTAGCAATAAAATTACTAGATTTACTGTCTGCTAATTGATAATCTAGTAACCATGCAAATCCACAGTTCATGGTTTTAGGAGATAAATACTCGATCACCGTGCTAAAATGTTTCGGTACTACTGAGTACGGAGTACTAATTAGGCGAATGTTTGGGTCCTGAGGACGGGAATCTAGTAGTGATAATAACTGGCTTCATTGGGGGCTTTGAACAACTGGAAAGATGGTGGTTGTGATCCATGACCAGTACCGGCTTGTTGGTCTGATATCCAGAAGTCTGATGAAACGGGTGGGCCGCCTAGTGGGACCGGATCCATGGCGGGAAAGGACTGCAGAGTATGGTGGTCAAGTTGGGCATGGTGAGAGTCGCATGAACCCCAAGTACTTGTTGACAGAAGAGAGAGAGCACGGAGATCTTGAGCCGCGTCTATGTTGGTTGGTCCCATCGAACCTGATAAACCTGCAGCTTTGTAAGTTAATCAACTGAAAAAATATGATCACGGATAAAACTGACTGAACTGAACCCTAAACCCTAAACCCTAAACCGTCACTTTTCATTTCAAAGAAGAATCACCTGTCGTAGGCATTTGAGTTTTCACTTTTGAGGATACGAGTGTACAACACGACACTCAAGGGCTCGGATGTATGGAATCAATACACAATCCTTGCCACTCCAATGCATCATTTACAATAACCAACGTAAAAGAGACTCGCAATGACGCATATAATAGGTCACAGTTTGAATGAACCCCTCGTGTCTCCCTCTCCTTATACTTTACTCGTCTTGTATCTTCCACATAAAAAAATGAGGCACTTGGTATGATATTTAATCAATCTAAACCTCATTTCTCAAATATTACAGACTTAAAAAATAATATTTGTTTTCTAGACATGTCCTATAGGCTCAAGCCTGTATTACCTAAGCCCTAATCCTTGCTTTAGGATAGAGTCCCTGTCCTCTGGTATTAAATATCAGTCGGGACACCGATTCACGACAAAGTTATCAAGGTTTTGGAGGTTACAGTGACCACATTTTGTCATATACTTTGAGGTGCTGTACACTACATATAGCTAGATTAAGCTGCAACAGGCCGATACCACAACATTGACCAAAACCGAGATTTTATGCTACGCCTGCCCTTATCTAGTCCGATACTCGGATATCTATCCATGTCCGACACCCTGTACAGTGTATCCCACGAATTTAAATGGGGCATTCAATCCTATTTTTTTTTATTTCTGAGATTAAATTCCATAGTCCCCTGCAACTAATAACTAGATAGACACATGAGAGGATCCTCAGTCGAAGCGCAATCAGAATTTGTATAATCATCTACCAAGACGACTATCAAGATTCAAGACCATAGATAGTAAATTTCCGTGCTTTTATCATTTTAGTTTTAAGACAATAGGATTGTGAAGATCTTAGTGCTAAACTACTATGAATAATATCTGCAAATTGGAACGGAAAATATACCTCGATGGTAAACTTCAGATTGTTCACCCTTGGGTGGTAAAAAGTGAGTTGAAACAGGAGGAGTCTTTGTCACTGGGGTTTGGAGCTCGTCGTAGGTATAGGGAGAACCATTAGTACCGCCTTTTACAAGGTTGAAAAGGCCTGGCTTTTCCTGTACAACCTTGGCATCCCCCATGTTGTCCCAGGTACTCGGCCTAGTATGATGCATTGGTGCCTGGTTAAACCCGAAATTCAGCTGACTCCTACCCTCTGCAGACAATCACAAAAATGAATAAAAAAGACGTTAAACCACAGAGATTTAAGTAACAGCGCGATAAAACTGCAAGCAATATTGAATCATGACCCGAGAAGTCTCAGAACTGAAAGCGATATTGACATAAAGTCTAGCGAAGCTGGATCCATCAAGTAAAAATGCCACCAATATCATAAAATTATTTTCAGCAGATAGATCTGAACTACTTATATCTAACAAGGGTGGCAAGAGGTAGCAAAGTTACGGCGTTACGAGTCATCTGGAATTCACCTGCGTATTTCAAACTCATAGCCTCTCTATATTTCAAAGTTCAAACAGATGGGTTTAAGGTTATGTACAGCCGGTGATCCGACCCCCGTGCTATGTCGCCATGGCGGAGAGGCACAGGGGTAATATTGTTGTTGATGCTAGTGCATGACACGTTTGAACAACTATGTGCAAGGCATATAAGAAAGAAAACAAAGGCATACCATACAAAGATGTCGCCAGTCTCATTGAGTTGAACTGGATGATCTCTGGTTTTGGCTTCCGGCGACGTGCATTATGGTCAGAAAGACGTCTACGACAGCTTCTTTTCTTCTGATCAAACTCTGAAAGGCTATGAAATCTGCAGAATAAAAACAATCGAAAATACTCATTAAACCTCTAGAAATTAATAATACGAGTAAAATTTACTATCGAACATTAGTTGAACTAAGTTCCTCTGGAGCTTACCGGCTACACTGCTGGCAAAACCTTCTTTCATGTCCATTAATGACAACCAATGGGCATTTGGCATGGCTTTCACAGACTCTATGCTTCTTGTGGTATTCTTTGGCTGATGAAAGATTAACATTGCATCCTTCAACTTGACATCGCGAGATTTCCAAACTCAGAGTCGAAGATTTTGACTTCTTTGCAGAAGAATCATTACCCTTCACATTTCCTACCCTGGATTTATCTTCAAAATATGTTCGATTGCAAAGCTCCAGAGCTGTCAAAGATTCACCAGAAGCGGCCGAGCTTTCAACTGTTGGGGATGTTCTTCCTAGCTCAGATTTAGCCAACTCTCTCTTCCTTCCCAGATCTTGTTGGAAACAATCATTTGTTTCCAGTGAGAAATTTGTTTCTTTGATCTCTCTATCGGTGGACGAATGATCAGAAGCTGTTTTGGAGCTTCTCGATGAGGAAGCATATCCCAAATCAGAACCAGTACCGCCATCACTATGGCCACCAGAAGAGTAGAAAGACCCGGCCTCAAACGCTTCCATCCTCTCAATCTCAGACTCAACAAATTGCAACGTTTTTGGTGATTCTCCGACTTTGGTGCTAAACATGACCAAGTTCTCCAAATCATACATGAAGGGGTTTCTCGCATGCGATTCCATCATTGAAATGTCAGTCTCAACGCTAACTCCCGATTTCGTAATTACTAATCAAAGCTTCAAAGTAAAACCTACAAGATTTCAAACAATACTCCAGAATATCAGCAAAATAGCTCTAGAGATTTGATGAAACAGAACTACAGAAAATAATCACATCAGAAGCCAAAAAAACCAAAAAACAAATAATGATTTGATTAAAGACACAAGAATGCCATAGTTAATCAATCAAATATCATGACTTCAAATTGACAGAGTTAGCAGCACAAACCCAGTAATCCACAATCATGCTTCAGCTCAACCCGAACTGAAGAATCGAATTCGCATATAAAGCTGCTGCAAGAAAGAACATTCCCAACACAAAACACCTTAAAGAAACCTTCTTCTGCAATACAATGCACAAACCACTTTCTTTTTTCCCTTTTTTTTCCGACTCGACTTATAAGCCAAACAATAAAGCAACTAAAGGTAGCAATCAAGCTCTAAAACACCAGTCAACAAACACAATCTAGCTATAATGATTCTATTCAATTTTTTCCTCTACAAGTTTGAAGTAAAAGTAGAAGAAGGGGTGAATATATATGATCCCTGAACACTATATCAGCCTTCTGTTTTTGAAGTGTAGGCCTTAACTTCCACACTTTGGTAAGGTTATATACTTATATAAATGCAGTTTATTAATCTTTTGTACTTTTTAATTCCATTTTAAGAAAAAGACTGAAAATTTTAGTATTACCACATTAACTCACCTTGAAACTAACCCTTCCAATATCCTATTATTATGCTATACAGGTTGCCTAATTGTTATATACTCGTTCCGGTTTCTATTTTAGGGCGTCCATTAATAAACTTCGCGTTTTCTATTAACCGAAGATGTTTAAGCCTAGTGCAGTGCGTGTGGACCTGCCTCGGCATTGTATTGCTCTTGAGGCTCATTTGACACGGAAATAATAAATTATTGTGTTATTTGTTTTGCAAACAAAAATAGGAAGTTTACTCATGAAGTGCTACTCAACACCTCACAAACTTGTCAGTGTCTCTCTCTCCAATTATTTGTGCCAACCAGTCACCCATAATGAATTGAAAGCTTTTACCTTTCTCTCTTTTAACCTTAAAAACATCCCAAATGTTTACAACAACTCAATTAACAACATATGCCCATCATCCCAATAATCTAACACGTCGAGATAACCCGATTACAAATCCTCGAGTTATGTATATGATATGTGCATCTATGCTGCGATGTGAGTCAAACAACGGTTTTAAGTAAGACCAACTGTATCTGAATCCGAAATGAAAGTAAATCATGAAAGTAATGAAAATATAGCAACAAAAAAGGGTGGCCAATTGGGATTTCAAGGCAGTTGAACTGAGACAGATGGATGTTAATATCTGACAACAAAATCACTACAATATGATTTTGATCATTTCTATGATACCAAGCTTTACAAAAACAAATACTACTAGTCAAAAGTCAAGTTTCAAAGTTTTTGACAGAATATTAAACAGCTTCAATTTCACGCAAATCATCACAATATCACCTTAACTAAATCATAACTATTATTGTGTAAGACGGTATTACACTAATTTGTGCAAAACCGATCTACTTAGGAGAGGCCGTCCCTCAATGAGTGTAAGTTTATTACTAAAATGAACCCGTTTTACAAACTTTTTAAATATAAGACGATCTTACACGAGAAATTATCGATTTGTTAACATGAACCAGAATATAAAATTACATAAAACCAAAATTTAAGGATACCTCCTCCACCCGTTCAAGGGTTTTCACTTGGGTTTTGTGTCTCAGCAAAACCAAAGAAATTAAGTAATAAAACGACATCGTTTGGTTCACACATTTCCCAAAAAAATACCATAAACACACTAAAATACTCAAAAAAAATAAAACAAACCCAGAAAACATATGCAGAAATTAACATTAACTGTGATACTAAAAACAGCAAAAACCTCAGAATCACAACTCAAATCAGGTGAAAATGTTTTTACTTTTTTAACTACAAATGAAGAAATATAACCATCATATCTTTCCTCAATTTCAGAGTTAATTTACCTGTATTGTAAATAGTTAAATACCCACTGAGTAAAAACTAACAGATTCACAAAAAAATCAATAATTTCATACTATTCCTAGTACTATAAAACAATATTCATTCCCGTCTCAATTATTTATTTACGTTTGATTAAAATACGAAAAATAAAAAAAAGGAAATACCTTTAGCAAACAACTTTATTTTCCTTTGGTGTAGAAAGGAAGCTCATCAATTATGGTATGGAAAGCTCATTGGAAACTTACCCTTGAATATTTTAGTGTATATTTGATACATATTTTATAATATTATTAAATTATTATTTAATTATGGGTACAGCTAACTTTTGTTCATCATTTTCAATGGAAGTGAAAGAGTGAGAGACAGCAAGGAGTGAGAGTGTGAAAGGTGTGGGAATTATTGGCTGGGGTTAAAAATCACAGTAAATAAACAGTAGTTTTTTAATTTCTTTTTTAAGTCAAAATCATACGGAGCATAAAAGTTGTGGGAATCTACTTTGTCGTTTATTTTCTTACTGTACTTTATTATTTACTGTGATTTGATATCAGTAGGGTATAGTCGTAATTATTTCGGCATGCAATTTGTCATGGATTCATGATGCTCATACTCATATACTCATGGTCTTCCCATTTTAGATTAACCTTTCTTTGATTTATCTTAAATATATGAAATGTTTTAATTTAGTAATTAAAATGGAGATATTGGAGTAATTAGTAGACAAATTTGTGTGTAAATCTGACAAATGAGGTATTCGTTTCAAGTTATATTAGGTTAAATCAGTTTAATTTTAATTAGATTGACCTTATTTTTATTTCAATTTAATTTCGCTCAAGTTGGTTAACTTGACAACTTTTATCATTGTGTGTTATTTCAGGGCAGGCATGCGGGACCAGATTAGGTTAATATCAATTAAGGTGAATATTTGATCTTAGTTGTCAAGAGTAAAAATCGGTCAAAATACTGTGTTTGTGATAAAATGTTTCAAATAATCATTCAACTCATGCATGTAAATATTAACTCATAGTTAAACATGCCTATGTAGATTAGTCTAGTGATTAAACTATATTGACTTTACAATAGTTGTTTTCTTGTAATATCTTTCTAAGGTATACAACAATCTCATAATTTATACATAAATAAAACGTTTTGTTATTTTGTAAGAGAGAAATAAAACAAAAGTAAATGATTGACTGAATCGAATGAAGTATAAATGTTACTTTAAACTTGATAAACCTTCTTTTTCTTTTTCCTTTTCTTTTCACAAGTTTAATAAGCGAGATTCAAATTCATATTATAAATAACCGCTTTTTCCTTTTATAATTAACTTTACCAACTAAGCTAGATGATATTCATCAGACTCAGATAAACCTTAAGCAAATCCGATTCCATGTAACATGGCCATTAGACACTATGATAAGCTATTATATTTAAAAGTCATCAAATTGGGTTATAAATCATAATATTGATAAATAATATAATCTTGAAAAGTCTCACTTTTAGGTGGAGCATAATAATGTTTTCCTAGGAAAGTACACTTAAATATGTTAATTTAGTAACCAACTTGTACTTAATGATCGTTACCTTACATACATGCCCAAGTTATTGGAATTAGTTAATTGTTATTGGTTATCTTTATTTTATAATTGTGCCCATAGTTTTATGGGTTCTATTATTTGTTTAATTAACTTAATGCACTCAACAATCAAATAAAGATTTGGTGATTAATATAAAATTCATCAACTTGTTTAGTGTTCAACGCAGCATGATACCATCGTTTATTATATTCACGTGTAAAATACATTATTTTTCGATTCTTCAGGTGGAAAACCCTATCGTCCATTTTAATCCCGCTCCACAAACATACAAAAGAAAAAAATCTTTAAAAAATAGTAAACTTCGTACAATTAAGTCTTTGTTATAGCACAAGTAATAAAAATATAGTAAGTATAGAGAAAATAATACATAAATTTACATGAATCCATTAATAGTGTGCGGGTTACGCTCACGTTTAAAAGGGAGAGGATATTGATGAAAGAATTAATTATAATTTCACAATACAATTCAAAAACATAATAGTTACGATATGCATAATTATTATGGTATAATACTCTTGAAAACTATTACATAAAACCTAGGAAAACCCAAAGAACAAAAACCTTAACCCGGCCGAACCAAATATTTTGAGATCCCGAAAGTAGTTTGAAATGACAATTAACGAATTTATTAAGGTACAACTCCAACATTGTCGCTTAAGAGAAGGGGTCGATATGAATTGTGTTTTAATGCAATTTAAATTGAGAATAATAAAAGTTAATCCAATTTAGTAGGCATGATTTAATAGGTAGGACTGTAGGAGTATAACATATGGTTCAGACTTGATATGTCTGAAACTTTGAAGTAATTATGGTCAGAAGATTATTAATGGTATTAATACTACAATTATCGCTGGCCCCTTTATAATTATTCATTATCAACTATTGCTGCATCTTCATCGTCCTATATATCACCTAATTACACTACTTGTATTAATACCATTTCAGCACGTGAAAATATGAAATTACCTTCCGATTCTGTAGGACTTTTTCGATGAATAATCAATATATTTAGGTAAAAGTTATTAAAAAAACGCTAATTTATCTTACTCTATTATACTGTGAAAAGTTTAAAACTTATCATAATTATGTCGTTTTTATATCCGATCCATACATGGCATGTACTTACAAATTACATCCTAGTTAAAGTTTTAAAGATAATAATATAATTTTTGTTTAAAAAAATATTTGGAATTTCCTTATATTATTCGATTGCATCATTATTTCTTTAATTTTAAATTTGAATCGATCAAACACTTTAATTGATGGCTTCATTATCATTATTGTCTCACACTTTTGAGTTTTGAGAATCCTTAAACGCAACGAAATGACATCTAAATAAAATACATGCAAACGGCTTTAGCGTTAAAGTGTATAGATAATTAAATTGGCTCTTCTAAACTGTCAAAGGTTAGATTGTGTTAATTGAATGAAGGTTAGCCTCCTAATAGATTCTTAATCACCCTTTTTTCCATGGTAAAAAAAGTCATAACTGCGATTTTCATGCCAACGAGGTTTAAATAATATATTATAAACGTAAGCTTTGATAACTTTACCAACTAATAATAAGCTAGTTGACCGCCAAACTCTTAGTCAGTCACCCTTCAATATGGTTATTTATGAAGTAACGTAATTAATTTCATAATCTTGTGACTTTTATCTATTTGATTTACTCATGTCAATAAAAACCGTGAATTTGTTCACTTTTACATAAAACGTTGGTATTTAGGAGGTGAAAGAAGTCGATTAAGCTCTAACCTTTTATTATCACAAGACTGAAGTGGTAGTGTGGTACTATAGATAATAAATAAATTTTATTAATCTCTTAATTTAATACATTAAGGATAGAGTTCGCTTAATAAGAAAATAGAGTTAACGTTACCCATAGATGGACAATAATTTAATTTGTTATAGAAAAGACGGTTGACATTATTAATTATAATAACTCTGTAATTGATATATCTATTTTAAGATTGGAGATTGTTGGATGTTATCGGCCTTGATGTTGTCCATGATTTTGTCCTTGAGAAGTCTTCTCATGATTTTACCAGATGGGGATTTTGGAATTGTGTCCATGAAATAAACAGCTCTAATTCTCTTATATTGTGCTACATTTGATGCAACAAACTTGATTATGTCCTCTTCACTTTCTTTTGAAATTGGGTTCAACACTACACATGCTGCTGGTATTTCCCCTGCTTCTTCATCCGGTAGCCTACACCGCACAATAACAACATTACCACAACGTCTCAAACAAGGTTGCCAATTACCGCGAGCTAACAAGAGTCAGAGCAAATGCAAATAGTATTGTTGACCATTATTCTTCTAACGCGTCATTTTGCTTTATTTCATTAAGTTATACAGAAACAAAGCAGAGCGAGACTATATTTTGCGTTTAGTCTATAATACTTACGGGATGACGGCCACGTCTTCAATTGAAGGGTGAGAGAGCAAGATGGCCTCCAATTCAGCTGGAGCAACCTACAAATCGACTATTATCAGCTAAATTTTCCCAAGACGGTTTTGTTATGTGTAATTGAACGGGTTGAGATTTTAGAAAAATATGTCCGTTTCAGAATATACTAGTGCTAAAGGAAGACGAATATTGTCAGAAGACGGACTTACTTGAAACCCTTTGAATTTGATTAATTCTTTGATACGATCAACAACGAAAACATCACCATCATCATCTATATAACCAATATCTCCTGTATGAAGCCATCCTTCATCATCCACAGTTTGATGCGTCTCCTCCTCGTTCTTATAGTATCCTGTAAATCCCGTAGATTAAACTGTTTTTCACGGTAATATCTATCAAACTTATGAATGGAATATCATACCTTGCATAACACATTGGCTTCTTGCACAAATTTCACCAGGAGTGTTCTTAGGGAGGGATCGTCCAGTGTCAGGATCGATAAACTTAACCTCGATATTGGGGAGGATGAACCCGACAGAGTTTCTCTTTGCAACACCGCCATGTTCTTGACTCGGATCACCGTGTGTTAATGTTATGCAACTATGCTCTGTCAAACCATATGCCTAGCAACAAAAAGCTATCCATGTTAATTACTTCATGTTTCCAAGTCATGAATAGTTACGTTTGCTTTATTTAGTGAGCGGAAATAAGCAAATGTAAACCATTGACTGGGACAGAACATATACCCATAAGGCCATAACCAAGGTTCAAAACCCGTCACAACAACAAAAACATTACAACAATACTCAAAAGTTTACCTCTTGGACTTGAACACCAGGGAATTTCTTCTCAAATGCATTAAGAATTTCAGGTGCTAAAGGCGCGGCTGCAGTCATGATTGCCTTCAGCTTAAGCTTGCTAAGATCAAATTCGTCAACTATAGGGTTCTTAACTAAAGCAAGTATGATGGGAGGAACAACGGGAGCAAAATTAACTTGATAAGTAATAAGGGAATGTAAGAATGTCCGAAGCTCATACCGTCCCATAACAACCACCTTCCCTTTATTCTTTAGCGTGGCGCAACATATGCCAGTGATGCCATAGATATGGAAGAAGGGCATTAACCCGAGTGTGGTTACATGACCTATCATTTCTTTGGGGACGCTAAAAAGAGTTGAGCAAAGGTTCGCTACTACGTTTCTATGTGTTAGCATCACTCCCTTCGACAACCCCGTGGTGCCTGAAGAGAATGGAAGGGCACACAGATCAGTTTGTTTGACTGGATCATGGTTAAGGTCGACATTTGCTTTATCGGCTGCTTGCAGAAGTTCTTCCCAGTAGATGGCTGATCCGTTTTCAATCCTTTCTTCTCCAAGTAATATAATTGGTAATCCCAAATCCTTTACCTGTTATGCATTGTACTAGTGTTATCATACAATTAGAATAAATAACCGTAGCCAAAAGTCACTTGTGGCTACGTCTGGATATACTACGGCCATACAAGTATACAACAACCAGTGGGTCTTGCTTCAGACCACAATTTTGGTCTGAAATAATAAGACGGGATTTTGTAACCATTTTACAGCCAAAAGTGGTTACAGAATCCCGTCTTATTATTTCAGACCAAAAGTGACGGTCTGAAACAAGAATTTGTGTACAACCATAGCGAGTTTGTATGAATCTAAGAGACTATTTAAGTACAAACCTTTTCATAGATAGTACCATTTGTGACAATAAGCTTTGCATCAGCTGCAATAGCTTGCTTAGCAATTTCGGAAGCATGTGAGGCGGGATTCACACCAGAGAAAACACCTCCGGCGGCCATAATACCAAGGGCAACAATAGGATACTCTGCCACATTTGGTAAGTTAACAATGACAACATGGCCTTTCCTAAGGCCAAGTGACCTTAAGGCCCTAGCAAATCTCTTGGTGTCCCTCGATACTTGACTGTACGTATATTCTTTGCCCGTACAAGCCTCCACAAGTGCAACCTTATCGGAGAATAACTCCGAGTCTTGGAGCACAAATTCCGGTAAGGAAACATCTTCTGGCACTGGAACCGCCCTATACCTACTCCTGAATATCTGCTCATCTTCTACCAATTTCACATCAGTTTGTGCTTGGGTTCCCATGATTTTTATGTTTTGGATGAAATTGAGAAACGGCCATGTATCGGATTATAAAGGGCATGGAAAACGCGAGATATGGTAGCTAGTAATTAGCTTGTAAAGACCATACCATGTTCATGGTGTATTAAAGAAAGTTCTATAAATCTACAAAAGAAGGTGAGATTTTGTTGGGTCACAATCTTTTGCTGGTGCTTTCTTTTGGTTTATATTATCCATCCTTCTCAGCAAACTTGGATGGTTCAACTACTTTGGCTGTATTATACGGGCGAATTGTTTGATGACCGACTTGACCAAAAAAATTATAAGTTTGCGAGTTAAGGAGGACGTTCAATGGTGCTTCAGGCTGGACAATGTTTATGGAATCCGACATATTCGGCCAAGACAATGTCAAATAGTCGAACTTGAAGACTATGATACATGTACGAGGCCTATTATATCTGGCTTAATGTCGTATCAATTAACAGTTTCCAAGGAATCGTCATGAAAGTGAACATGATCGCAGATTCGCAGATCAATAATAAGAAAAATGGCAAGAGATTGCTCGTGGCAGCAATAGTGTAAGCTGACGCACTACTAATAGAACTAAGACAGCTGAGTTGGTGTCGAAAACATATACTCATTCAGACGAAACCAGCAACAACTTAGGCTAAGCCATTAATAAGAGACCTAAGATGACTGGGTTGGTGCCGACAACATATTCAGACTAGACCCCTAGATCATAACACGTCTCTGGAATGACCGGTTTACAAGGCACCAATGTGGTACCTTCTATGGTACTTATAGCCGACATCGAGGTTATATATTGTAAATGATGAAGCTGTTTTCTTAGGCACAATTATACAATGGTTGTGGTGATCACATTTATACATCAACCAAAGTGTATGATAACACATTTTCAAGATCACTTGGCCTGATTTATCTGGTGCACGCAATATGATGCATTTGGTCAATTACTTTATATTCTCTATTAAACAAAGCACTGCACAGCGCAGGCCCTGGAGGAGGCTGATACACGAGCCTGCTGGAGTCGAGGACTCTTGCAGAGCCTTGCAAGACGTAAATTGAGGATAAGTTCTCAACTACGCAGCACATACACTGGCCAAGAGCTTAACATCAACTAACAAGGAAAGGGGAAATTTTCAAAGAAGAGAGCATCACACAAGATTAGAGAATGTGCATCACAGCGTCTTTATTCAAAATGTCAGTTTCGACAACAAAGCTAGTACATGTTTCTCGATTTCTATAGTGAACTAAACATATGAGAAGAAAGAGGCTTCACATCATAAGCTACATTCAAGCCATTCCTCCGCTTGTGGCGGTCCTGATAATCTGGAAGAGAGCTGCAGAAACAAATCATGAATCAGAATCTTTAAAAGAGCAAAGATACAAGTTAATGAATTACGTTTTTCAGACATGTAGCCATGTTACTCCGATATACATCACCAACTCTCTCATAAGAACATAAATCTAATTTTTGGCTACTTCTTTAACCCAAAATAATCAAGTATTTTTATGCAATTGTCGAGGAAAAAATGGCATGCACATGAGCGTATAATTCTAACATATGTCCAAGTAACATAGACATTTTGTAAATCGATAAATGATCAGAAATTGAAGAACAAGGAAGCCAAGCAGAAACTTACATGAACCGATGACTACAAATACAAAGAAGCCCAACAAAATAGGGCCAACTGGATAGTCGCCACCCTTCTTGATGGTTGTCTCAGGAACAGACCCCCTCCTCGTAATGTTCTTCTGGAACTTTTCGCTCTTCCTGTCTGCAAGGCGCCTTGACGTTGTCTGCACAGTACATAACATGCACACACACAAACACATTAATTCAAATTCAAATCATCATATTGCTAACAGGGATCACTTGATTAAGTGAACCAAATACATGCATGACTACACTAGTCTATTCTTAGCTCATTCGAGTTTGCTAACAGAGATCACTTGATTACGTAAGCAAAGTATGGATCATTTCATGGCCATTCATATGAATTACTTCACATGATGAGGCTCAAAATTTTCAATAAGGTAAAATAATGGGCATGCGTCTCTCAATTTGGTTACTTTACTCGTAAGAGTGAAGAATCGAACCCCTAATCCCTCGTTATAAGATAAGATTACGACCTCTTACAACCCTTGCGACTTTAACTAACCAACTTTGGTACCGCGTACTGGGAATCCTAATCCTAATATACGGAACAAAGGATGACTAAGATTTTAGCTATCCAAACAATTTCACAGCTAGAGGAATTATATCAACAACAGAACCAATAATTAACAGAGGAAAAACAGATTTAAGTCAGGAAATCTCCCAAGATGAAATCTTTTCATCTTAATATTTACAATGAAGATGAACAAATTTAATTCAAATGGATAGTGTAGAACCAACATTATTAAACAAATGCATGAGCCTCTTTAAGGGGCCGGCCAACGAGGACTACGAGGTTCTATCCTAAAACCAATTGGTGGTTACTCGTAATTCATCATGCGAAATACTCACATCTAACATCTCTGGATCTCTGCATGGATTAGTTTCAGCTTCACAAACAATTCACTAAATTCATGCATTTGCATGATGCAGATTCATAAAGCTAATCACATCAGTAATTCAGAATACACATCAATCAATCTGACTACTATGAAAGCTAGATCCGGCAAAATTTACATCAAATTCATAACAAATCACACAATTACACAAATAAATCAACAAATATTACATCTTTACCAATTAAACCCCATAATTTCAATCAGATCAACTCATAACAAACAATTCAACAACAACAAACACATCAGAGACTTAATCCCAAACTGATATCATCGTTTAAAATCGTCACTGAGTGATCGCGCACACCTCATAACAAACAATTCAAACAAACACATAATAAATCATAAATCACAGATAAATAAATAAATAAATAAAAGAGATTATACCATGATGTGTAATTAAAGATGAGATTAGAAGGATGATTAGGGTTTGTTCGGAGAGGATTGGAGTGATTAAGGAGGGATTACTTGAGTTAATTTCTCTCCGAGCAAACTAAAACTAATTGTAATCTCGATTTTTAATCCAAAGTTTTGTTTTTGTTTTTGTTTTTGTTTCGTCGGTCTGAAAGTTTAAAGGAGTGTTTAATATAGGTTGTACAGTGAAGATGGAAAACGTCAGAAACGTCAACGCGTACACGTGGCATTGGAGGATTGGAGAATAATATCTACGTGGAGTACACGTCATTTGGAGTCAGAGTCATTGTGAATTCTCAAAGTTTCTTAATTCTAATAGAAATAGAAATATAAGAATAAAGTAACTAATATAAAAAATATATATATACTCGTATATATTTTGGGGACTTGAGAATTACCAAAATTGTTTTTTTTTTTTGTGATTTTAGTATTTGGAGATTGTTAATCAAGAACTAAATGAAAGATTAGGAAAAAAATATATTGGGATTAAATTTAGTTTAATTTATCATATTTTATTTTAAAAATTGATTGACTTAGAAAATGCTTTTCTGAACTGATTTGAACCCAAAATTTAGTTCGATTGTTCTTTATTTAAAACCGTTTAATTTAAAAAAATTAATTTATACTTATTTGAAGCTAAAATAACTTGAGAATAATATCGTTAAAGAAAACTCAATCTGAAATAAAGTGATGCTTATCAACCATATATAATACAGTTAGTCTTGCTTGTGACGGGTCGGGTGGAGAGACGGATAATGACACTCACAAAACGAATAGGGGGACAAGGTGGGACACCCCATGTGCTTCCCTCTCTCCTTTAAATATGCATTTTGTGAGACAAAATAGTATCCGTCTTCTCCTTGTGACGGATACCCTCCGTCTACAATGAGAATTTGTGTATATAATAGGCTCGATGTAGATGGAGAGTGGAAATAGAGATAATATCGAATTTGGATGAACGTTAAGTATCATATACCAGGTAAGTTCTTTTAAGACAAGGTAATTAAACACATCTCACTCGTGTATATTTGAAAAATAATATATTTGTCTAATATGCATTAAATAATATGAACCTTTATTCGTTTTAAGCTTAAATGAATAGTGTCGTTTTAAATAAAAATTGATGTTATTATAGGAGATGGTTTTAGATAAACGACAATTACTCGTGCAGCAAAGTAGGATTCACGCACATGTAACATGCTGCCACATCCAGCAGGTAACGTGACCACGACACAGAGCCCACAGAATTCATTATCTTCTCATTCCACATACATGGTCTACATTTGGCGATTATTATCACTATTTGCTAACCCAAGTCCCTAACATGTGGCTTGGATCCAGTTAGAGTACTAAAGGGGCCAAGGAAAGGGACTTTTGGTTCCTGTCTGGTAAATTATTATATAGGGTTATTCGGATCGGATTTGGGATAAATGTGGAATACGACTCTGATGATTCACAAAACCGCATATAAGAGTTAAGACTGTTGTATGCATATTTCTTGTTGACTAGTTGCTGATCATTTTATGTGTGAGTCGGCTCATTATAGATTCATGTGTATTTTAGACTAGTTAATATCGAGTCATCTTAGGATATCTGGATATGGCTTGGTCTGGGATGGAGTGAAATCACATCGATTCCAGAATGCGGCTTTAGACAGTGTAAGCCCGACCAGGTGTAGAGGGGACAGTCGACAAAATCTTGTTTAAGGCGAGCTCAGCAATTTTAAGCATAAAATGGTCATACGGGTCAGATAGTTAGATAGGCCAAAAAGGCAAAATGCAGTAGGAATGACAAAAGGCTTGTACAATCAAAGAATATGAGTTCGTATTTCACCCGTCTTAAACTTAAAAGACAATGTTACATGTTCGTCCTTCAAGAGCTGTCATGCTATCGTTAATGACAAAGATTCAAGAACCGAGAAAAAAAAAAGTTGTGAGAAAGCCTGTAAATAAACCTCCTTTTAATCCAAGCAAATGATCCCATATACAGGATAAATATGGATAAGCTATCCTAGTATTGGTAATCCGAAACGGGATGTTTATTAAAGCATTATGAAGAGACTAGGCAGACAAACAAGACCAGTTGGTAATTGAACCAAATAATCACTTGCATGCTCCTGGCTTCAATGTGAAGCAGTCGTTGAAATGGCATGCATCGGTCCCTGAAATGGAATTGAGTCTCGCGTGTCAAGAGCACATCTTGTCCGGGTTTCTCCTTAAGCAACTTCTGACATGTACTGAATGGTTTCAATTGTGAGATCGGTGATCAACAGCGTTTGCAACCCTAAGCACTCCCAGTATTGCTCCACATAGAAAACTCGAGAGAACTCCGTCTGAGTGTCCTCCGGCTCATTTTACATCGGCGTGAGACTACAATGGCAATTTTCCAACGGCATTCCATATGTTATGTTACTCAGAATCTCCACAAGTGTGTATCCAAGTTGCACTAGTCCTCGTGATTTTGACATAAAATGAAGTGTGTGTCGGACAAGGGTTACCGCAAGGCAATATGAAGAATTGAGCTATCAAATATGCTATGTAACTTCTTCAATTGTTTCTGCGGATTTTGTGACTACGTTGATGGGTTTTGCATCATCCTGGAATGTAATTTTCCTTTGCTTGGTTGCCTCATCAATCATAACATCCTCCGGGATATCTTCTATAACCTGTAGAAATTTAGCTGGAAGAGCAGATGGATCCAGCTCTCGACAACCCTTTAGGGCATTTGGAGCTTCTCGACCTGAAAGCACGTGAGAAGGAACTTGGTGAGAAAACCGAACGATTTCCCCACTTGGAATCCAACTCACTTGCTCGGGATCTAGGTGTTGGTGAAATAGAGCCTTGAATCCAGCAACTTTAACTAGTGGAATCACTACAGCTCCCTCATCATAATCTTCTAGTACTTCCACCATGTCATACTCGTGTATCACGTCATCACTGGTAAGTTCATCCCAGTCTGAAGACCAGTTCCTGTAAAGAGCCCACACATCACCTTTCCTTGGAAAAATACAAATGGCCCCACTCGAATCTTTCCTCCATCTTACCTTGTGTGAGAAGCAATTCAGACCGTCATATGTTTCATGCCTACCTACTCTAAACTCCCCACCAACCCATTTTACTGGATTAAGTTTTGTATTGTTTGAATTAAGCCAACTTATACGTACCTTGAAGGGATCCCGAGAGATTATACGATGAATCATAGCATAATAACGGGGCATCCCATCAACATCATCATATACAGCCCAAACTTGACCCTCTTCAAAGTCCTTTTCAGTCCTATTCCAGTCGAAACTATGGAAATCTGGATCAGGAACAGGGATCAAAACTTGAGGCTTCATAGGCGCAGTATCATGCAGATCAGTGTTAATCACAGTAGTTTCCTTGCTTTTATCCTGGCATTGACCTGTCTCATTTACTTTCACCGTTTCAGCAGAACTATTCAAAACACTACCTGATTTACAACCATTTAACTTTTCACTAATATCTTTTCGAGCCTTATCCATCAGTATTTTCTGCAATTCAATCTTCGGTGGCTCCCTGGAACTGTTTAATTTGCTGATCGTACTAGTGTTAAGTGAATTAGTCATGCCAAAACCTGGAGTTCTGAAACACGTCTGATTATTATGCAAACCGACATCATCAGTTACTCTTCTCTTTTTCTCAACCAAGTTTTCAGAGACATAATTTTTCCTTTTCATCGCCTTTTCTTGTTTCTTGGCAGCCTGTGCTTCTTCCCGCACCCGTTTGACTTTCTCATATGTCTGCTGAACAACATTTGCCGCTTGAGAAACAGATGAAGCACCGGCAGCTCCGGAGAATGGGATCCATTGAAAATCCCCTTCAGGGTTGCTCTTACTCTTTGAGTCCCGATGAGAATTTCGAGAATGAGACGTACTCTTTGGATCTGGTGGCGGTCGCTCTATGGCGAAAAATGGCAGACGACAGGTGGGGCAGAGCAAATTCTGATTTAGATAAGTTCTAAGATACTCAAACTGCATCCTACATCTATGACAGACAGTCCAAAAGGTGTGGTGGTTTGACTTATTAGCCTTACTAGTCATACCAGAAGTTGAAGACCCATTTCTCTGAGGAACATTCTTATTTAATTTGGCATTAGATGTAGTTTTCGCAAAGTTGTATAGACCATTAGTACCAAACAGCATGGATGAACCCTCTGAAGAGTTTCTAGCCCGAACATTCCTTTTTGCATCATAAGCAGCTCTTCGGTCTTTCTCGGATAGCATACTCCAAGCTTGTGAAACAAGCTTAAATGCCCCTTCAGCCCCAATAGACTTGTTTTTATCAGGATGTAGTATAAGAGCGAGCTTTCTATATTGCTTTCTGATAGCATCGTCATCGGCTTGTGGGGACACCCCAAGTACATCATACCAATCTGCCTCGCCACCAACTTGGTTCTCTGAAGAGGCATATACATCAAATGTCACCAGCATTTGAGCAATACCATCGAGCCCAGGATACAGATTTTGTGCCTTCAAAGCGAATTTCTTGGCGCCTGCTATATCTTTAGCATTAAACTTCCTCTCCGCTATTTCCATTGCCTTGACTGCATCATCTTTGTTGCACTCCATTTTTTACCACCCTGCTGATATAGGCTTAACGGACATGCAACTTCATCATCAAATCTGGCATGTAACTCTTTTATATCTAAATTTTCAAACTTGAATTAAACGACAGAAAAGTCAACAGATATACATTAAAATTAACCTTGTACCCCCCGCCTCCCTCTGGAAAACAAGAAAAAAACTACGAGAAAGAAAGTGCTAAGACAGCATATTCTTCTACATGGTGACCTACATCTCGAACCTACAAGAACCACCCAAGCACACAGCGACAATTCCATCAAACGTGCTGCATCTATATTCTAGAAGCCAAAATTAACAAGTAGAACAAGGTCAAATTAAGTTGTGCCTAACTCGTGATTCCCTAAATCAATGCCAAATACACTTCCTACCCAAAAGAAATACAGTTTGACTGCTGATCACATCTATCTAACAATGATGATCATATGTTCTTTGCAAGTGAATCATAAAGGACAGAGTGCTAGTTAAGGAGGTAATGTACTTTCGCCACCAACATTTTCATCAAGGTAATCCTCTAATACGCTTATATTTCCCCCTTCACGCTCGAATTTATATAAGCAAAGATTTATAATCCTACTAGTTTACGCGGGCAGATCCTAGATACAGAAAGCAATAAGTTGAACAGATGGTAGATAACATTCTTCATTTAGATTAGTGTTCAAAAGACGGGTTTTGAAATGGGGATTGCAACATTATATCGACTACAAATAGGCATTTTCAATATACAGCAAACAATTACCATAACTGAAGTGATTCAATTACTCAATCAGCACAACATTAGTAGTTCAATCACAAAATGGGAATATGATAAACGATTTTTCACAAGCTTAGCTTCCAAATTTACACTCGAAAAGATACAGTAAATGTAACTGAAATGACTAAAAACAACAATTTCATAATAAAAGGATCAAAATCAATAAAAAAAAAAACCCTAACTTAATTTCAGTAATATTGCAATCACAGTATCAATGCACAACTAAAACCAGAACTAAATTACAATCAATCAATTTGGGGAAAAATTTTAGGGTTTATAGTAGTAGAGGGCAGTAATTGATTGATTTACCTATTGAAAAAAACTGGAAATTGGAATCAAACAACACCATGAACAGAAAAGCCCTCCATTTTTTCCTTCTTCCCCCTTTTGCGCCCTTTTTTAATTTATCTATTTTTTCAATTCCACGAAAAAAATCCCCAAATTTAGGATTATGAGTATTTTCTTCCGGGTAATTGTGAAGAAATAAACTTTGCACAATTTTCAAAGGGAAAAAATGTTCTTCCTAATTTTACTAAATTTTTTTTTATGATGTCCTGACAACCTTTGAGAGAGTTGAAAAATAAATAAATAAATGAATAGTTGATTTTATTTTGTGACCTCTATTTATATACAAGCTATAGTGAAATAAATTCGTTTCGGAAGTTTGGTTTTTTTATTCGAGGCGTCCGAAATCTAACCTTTAGACCATTGTTTAGGAGATGAGAGTCATTACGCTAACACCGACCAACGTTTAAGATATGAGAGTCATTACACTCAGACGAACCAACTTCAGCCGTGGCCACATATATACAGAAGAATATCATGAACTCATAATCGCATCGCTTTCCATATTATCTTTACCTTTTCATCCAGTTCAGTCGTGTTACTCGTGCACCAAAATCCACCTCTTATCCAAGAGAATCAAATTTATTTTTTACCCTTAATAGCTTCTTCTATACCTAAAAATTGCCCTTTACCTTAAAAGCGTTTTCTTATATAACATTCACGACCACACAGTCAGAATCTTTCAAAATTCCTCTTCTTTTATCATCTAAATTTTAAATTTATTTTAGTAGAATTATTTTCATCATATATACATAGAACTACTCTTATTATATTGTAAAAAATATAACATGTTCCTATAATATTTTTTTGCATTTTTACAATATTTGACTCCTCTTTTACAACAAAGGGGAAAAAATCGATGGAAGTAAATTGGTTGATTTATTTATTTTAACAAAATGGGCTACGTAGAATAAGTTACTTACTTGTTTACCGAATCTTAAGAAGGTCCAATAATTTATGGGTCCAAATGCCCGATACTTCAGTAAAGTAGCCCAATACACCACTCGGTTTAAAAAGTCCACAATTATCAGAACATCAGATCATATGTCATGATTAATTGATTACCATCCATGTAAGTTGGAGCACTTGCTTGGGTTGAGAAGATCATTTTAATCGAAATTCTAAGATGATGGTTCTCTATAATTTTATTACGATTCGCTATTTTTATATTTTAGTATGTTTTTTTTTTTATTTGAACGCTCTTTTAATTCGAAGAGTGGTTAATATACAGGTTTCTTCATAATATGTGTTGAAACTCACCTATGAGATAAGACTTTTAGGATTTGAACGTGTGACATCTTGGTCACACTGACACTGATTTCATGTTGAATGAATCATCTCAATCAGAATCTTTGGTTGTTCGTTTTAGTTTCGGAACGCAATCCTCCATTCACAAGTTGAATTTGAAAGATTTAGAGAAAGGGTGATCGAGTCAATGTAAAATACGCGTTTATGAATATTATGTAAAAAGTAAATGAAGAATGTCACGCTCTAAATAACTTAAGTAAAAATCGCTAATTTAATTGACTGTAACTTAACAATATAGAAGTAAAACATGTAATGAATATATTTTTTATCAATTCAATCATATTCATGAAACTTACCTTTATAAATAAATTAATTAATTACAGTACTATATAGATGTCGATGAAAGTTAGAAGTTGGTGGTGTTGGTGTTAGGTCTTTGTTACAGCTTTGCTTAAGTGGGTCATTATCTAAGATGTGGCCTTTGCTGCTCAAACTACTTTTTAGTTCCGAAGGAGTCTTTACACATGTTTCATGTTCATCATTTCCTATTTTTCCTTCAAGGGTAAGTCTTTTTTTCCGGCCGTTATCACATCCATGCATGCAGTGACGAAACCAGGAAAAGATTAGTAAAGACGATTGTTCTGGTTGGATAATAGAAATTTTAAAGTTTGTAGTCATATTATGACCCTAGCTAGCTTTGTTTGGGGAATTTCATTTTTGAAAGAAAGTGATGGCTCCTTGTTTTGCTGAGTTGAGTAATATCGATTAGTATATAATGTGTGACATTTCTGACCCTTCATTCACATTAGGTTTGGATATAACTTTGGTAAATATTTAGGTAAGTTGTTACGTGTCTTACAGGTATATGTGACTCAGGCTCGTGAACTATACATGAATTTAATATTGTATCGAAACTCATGATAAAAAAAAATGGGTTTAATGCAAAAAAATGGCTTCGAAACATTGTAGCTTAACAAATGAGTCATAATTTAACATGTTAACCAAAGTAGCAAACTCTCTTATTTTTGTCGCTCCGTAATGACAATTTTTGGCATCACCACTGGTAAGTATATATAATAACCCATTTCCATGCATTCGTGAATTTAACATTCACATTTTAACAATTTAAACTACTAGTCTTGTTGTCCGAGTGATTTGTTTACAAATTACGCTTCTTTTATTTTATGGGATTAAAATATAGTATGTGTAAACTAACTATTAACTGAGACAGAGAAATTGCGTGTAAATTAGTTAAGACCCTAAAAATATAAAAGTGACGTGATAATTTAGACGTAGGTTCCTACAAGTTGGAAATGAGTATGCAAATGTGGATAACCTCACTTTGTTTGATGGTACGTTCACACTGCGCTGCGCCCAAATAAACCAAACCACGTAAAATACAAGTCGTTTGATTTTATATCCAAACTTTGAATAAAATAAAATGCTTTTAAAATGCTAATGTTGTACGTCTACCACCCAATCACAAACACCTGTGAACATCTCTAGCTCATCACTTTTATATTAAACTATATACTCTTTCCGTTCATCCCGATTATTTGTTGTTCTATTTTATTTTGGCTGTCTCGATTAATTGTTGTCTTCTTTTATATTCAATTTATTTTACTTATCATTTAATAATTATTATTTCTTTTTTTTCTTGATTTTTGTAGTAAAATTAAATGATAACAATTTACCGGAACAAAATGGAGTAATAATATGTATATATATCCTCAATTCCATGCATCTAATAAAGTGGCTTTATTTTGGTGATGTTGTCACTATTATTGGTGCAATGCATGGCCCCCAACACTACGTAACTTTTAGTATAAGAGTACATATACATATTCATACATGTTTTTTAATGCAACTCCGATTGTCATTTTTAGGCCAACACCTATCTCCTTACGTAATCATGCATCGTCTTTACATGTATGTACATCAAACAAGAGTTGCAATGTTCAATGGTGTATATAAACGAATACTCGTCTTAAATTTAAAATAAATTAAATTACGAACATAAAACAAAAACAAAATGTTTTGATACATGAAATACTTAGTTAAGTATAACTATTATCAATGATAATACCGAAACAATTTGTTTAAATACTTAAAAGACCGATGACATAATTTACATATTGCGAATATTTACATATTTAGAAAAATTAATGATTAAACTTATATGAATTACTTGTAGAAGTTTATAACTAAGCCAAAATGTTTCTTCCATTCTAGTACAATTTTTTAAGTTTTTTACTTGAAACTCGGTATTTATTATTGCAAAATAACGAGAAATATACATAGAGAAAGGAAATCAACAATAAAGAAAAGAAAAGCAAAGAGAAGAATATTAATTAAGGTCGCTCAAAAAGAAAGAAAGATAAATAAAGTGTAGTACTTGGTATAATACAAAAATATGAATAATTAGGTTAAATATAATAAAGTATATAATTTGAGAGCTTTTTAAGAAGAATATTGTGGAGGATGAGTCATCTTGGAAGATTATGTGTTGCTTAAGGACATTCAACAAAAGCATGCGCGGTAGGATTCTATTTACGTGATTAATTAAGTATTTCTTTTCGTTTTCATTTCTTCACAAATTCATTTAATAATTCATTAGTTTGTTTTTACGGTGTATATGTATTTATAACGTTATTTAAGAGTTTATACAAATGCATGTTCTCATCACTTTTATTTTCTAACAAATTTAAATTATTAAATCGCAATAGAAAAATAAGTACATATTATTATAATAAATTGTAATTAGAGAAATGGAGAGGATCCGGTCAACATATTCATCTAATTATCACGAGGCATTTTAAGTCTTAGAAGTGTAATATGTTTAGGAAAATGCAAACTTGCATAGTTAGCAATTAATTAATTAATTTTTGGCCTTTTGACATTGTTGGTTGTTTTTTAATTAAAATTGTTGGACAGAAAATAATGGGTGTAAGAAGATGGCGGCTAGCTTTGAATATGTGATTTAAATATGGATTGTGTATATGGTTGTTTCTTTATCCACGGGATTGTAGATATAGGTATTTTTATACGTCTAACTTATCATGCAATGATATGTTAAATTTTGTATTTTGAAATCATCATTATTCTTTAGAAAAGGATCTCCTAATGTTAAAATAAGAATAATGCCCTGTTTTTTTGGACTTATTTTTGCTTAATTTAAGTTAAGTTCAGCAAAAATAAGTTGAGTTCAGAAAAGTTCAGCAAAAATAAGTTAAGTTCAGCAAAAATAAGTTCAGAAAAGTTCAGCAAAAATAAGTTAAGTTCAGCAAAAATAAGTTAAGTTAAGTTCAGCAAAAATAAGTTCAGAAAAGTTAAGCAAAAATAAGTTCAGAAAAGTTAAGCAAATATTCATACCCGTTTATAGTATTGACAAGTTTTAAAAATTTAAGTTTTCACAAATTCTCTCGTACAAATGTCTCATGTGCGGCCATTTTTTTAAAATTACCCAAAAGTGCAACTATTTACAAAAGAATAGTCGGATTTTCCAAAAAAATACACGGGTTAAAAATTATACCCAATAAATCTCGTACGATAATGAATATACTATATTTATATAGAAATAGATTATTAAAAAATTGTGATAATATAGAAATAAATTATTAAAAAAAATTATGATATGCAATTTACTTTTTAATTATGTATTGAAGTAAGATAATGAACATACTATATTTATATATATAAAAAGAAACTATTATTTTATTATTGTTAGTATTATTTTATTATTATTATTATTATTATTATTATTATTATTATTATTATTATTATTATTATTATTATTATTATTATATTTATATTATTTAAGTTAATATATATTTAGTTCGAAAAAGTTAGACTCATATAAGTTAAGTTCAGAAAAGTTAAGTAGATATGAGTTAGCTTCAGCAAATATAAGTTAAGTTAAGTTCAGTAAAAATAAGTTCAGAAAAGTTCAGCAAAAATAAGTTAAGTTCAGAAAAAATAAGTTCAGTTAAGTTCAGCAAAAATAAGTTCAGAAAAGTTCAGCAAAATTAAGTTAAGTTCAGCAAATATAAGTTAAGTTCAGAAAAATTCAGAAAAAATAATTTAAGTTAAGTTAAGTTAAGCAAAAATAAGTCCAAAAGAACAGGGCCTAAAAGTAATATTAATATAGTTCCCAAATTAAAAGAAAGACTTTAGAAATAGTATACTTTGTAGTTGTTATGACTTATGATAATCATATATTAACGATATTGGAAATATTAACTAAATCGTGTTAAAGATTCGTTCCTAATATAGATCTCTTGTGTCACGTTGTTATGAGTTGAATCCTGGACTCATGCATTCTCACACCATCATATGGACCATATAAGCCATCCCCTTCGGACTTTGGGGTCTGCAGTGGCCAAGTGGTCATCGTCCCAACTGGTAGTCGAACCCGGGACCTCTCAACTTCTACTTTTCTACGAGCTTCATTTTTAATGGCGAGGGGATTGAATTCTCATGATGTTGTGATATATATGATCAATATATCAAGTTACGGGCCTTACGGCCATAAATTCCAGCAGGAGATTAACCTGGTTTGATATTCACATTTTGAACAAGCATGTAAATAAACCCGTAACTTTTTTTTTAAGTATGACGATTAGTCTAGTGGATAGTTGGGAAACATAGTTCATGGTTCAAGACTTGAGTGTTTTATATTTAAGTCTAAATTAAACCTTAAATTGATGAGTTAATTAAATACATACGAGATTTTATCAACACAATAACATATGAAGAAACAATATTATAAATTACTTTATTTCTTTATTTCAAAAATGGTTGGTACTATGAACTCAAACTAAAAACTTCTCTCATATTAATATTATTATTATAATTATTATTATTATAAATGTTGATATATTCTAAAATCCTGGAAAGTTTAAAGCATGAATAATGTCAACATTCTGAAATCTGATTGGTTAGAGAGTTGTAAATTGTAATGAGTGTGTGACACTTGGCTTATAATATTTGATTACGCACTGAAGACATGTAGCCACATAGGAATATAGGATATGAAGACAGAAATGGAGTAATTTAATTAATTGTAAATTATCCGACCACTTCCATACAAAAGTTAGAGAAGAATAAAGTGACATTCCATTTATGAAGATTAATGTCTTTTCTCTCCATTACATGCATTTCCTTGCTTTTAATAATAAGTGACTACTTATTTTTCTAAATTCGTCTGACATCTGTACTTCCATGCATACCATATAGAATTAGGGAGAGAAGTTTCAGTAACTACTTAAAAGAGTGTACTAGGGTTGAATTTTGTTTAAGTTACTGTTATTTTCAGTTGAAATGAATTAATTGAAATAGAGTTTAATTAAACTAAATTAAGTGGAATTGAGGTGAAGTGAATTTAGTTGAATTAAAAGTTAATTTTGTGAAAAGATTAATTGAAAATAATTGATTGAACGTAAATAAAACTTAACGGAATACAATCAAGCAAAATTAAAAGCGGCTGAAATTAAGCAAAAAAGAACATGGCCTTAGTGTCATATTGAGAATCTTATTATCTAAATAAATTGGTTAACGTGTACCCGAAGGGTACACATTAATAAATCGAATATGAAAAGATTCATAACATATTCTCACTAATTATAGTAAAACTGAGTTTATACTTAATTTATCATGAGAAGATGTTACAAATTTTTCGTATGTGAAAAAACACTACCCTTTATTAATGTGTGCTCTTAAGGCACACGTTAGAAAAACCGTATAGATGAGTGAAATCTTATAACTATATGAAGCCTTTTTTAATGGACATGTAAACATGTTAAAGAGTTAATTAAAAAATCATTTAATTTATATGAACATTTCATTAATTATAGTAAATATTTGTTTGTAGTACATTAATTTTAATTTTGAACATTTCAATGTTTTTTTAATTAGCTTATTAACATGTGCTTGTGTCCGTATTAGACAACCGTATATCAATACTCTTTAACAATCTTTTTCCGTGTTTTTCTAATACCAGTATTATTACCAGTTTATCTCTGTTAAATTTTTCGTTGTAATTGAGCTCAAATTCAAGCTACGCCACCGATAATATAATTGTATAATAATATGACAAAGTGAAGACATTGTAAGCTATAATTTCCACAAAAAATCATTATATAATTGTGTTTACATCATGATTATACATATTTATTATCCCTTTAAAAAAAACAATGGAGTGTGAATGAAGTAGGGAAGGATGACAAATAATATATGTATGGAAGATGAACTACAACAACTCCCCTTCGACTCTTCGAGTTCGAGCTAGTGGCAAGTAGCTACTACTACTAGATGCTATTTCCATGGAATATTCTAAGACATGCTTTAACAAGTGACATACGGTATAATTGTTTTCTAACAAAAAAAGTAAAAGTAAAAAACAAAAAAAAAACAAAGCAGTGTAAGCAACACGTTGCCACGGCGGATAATCGTATAACTTAATGTCTAGTAGGGACTAGGGTCCCGTGTACGTAAAATGTTTCTAAACAAAGACTCCGTCCTCGTAAAATACATTATAAATTTATATATCACGGAAAATGATTAATCTAGTTATTTAGTGGCCTTGATTATAATTGCGTGATAATTTTTAAAAAAATAATATTGCATTACCGAGTATTATTATTTCTATTTACATATTTCATCTTTCAATTTATCGATTAAGTCATCTTTAGATGTATACATAGTTTAAGAACATTTTTAATAAAATATTTTTGTGAGAAGGTTTCTCACCAATGTGTAGTAAATCCGTTTATCATTTCAAATTTTCTGTTGGTACTGATGGTACATATAAAAATTATGGGGTATAAATATTTGGTTAAAACGGTGACGATATTCATTTAATGATAAAATAGATTCAACTAGGTATCGCTTAATACGAGTAATTGTCTAGGTAGTAGCAAAAGGCTAGTCTTACTACCATCATGTGGATGTATTAATATTTGCATTGGTTTTGTACTTCTGTTTAATTATTAAATGGATATTGTCTTTTATCTTAGTTAAGTCTAAATAACACGAGCAATTAGGCATTAGGGCACTTTTTCCACGAGGAATAATGTTACACGTAATTAAGTTAAAACAACGCCACCGTTTACAAAGAGATTAAATTTATAAAGTTACTATGCTCAATTAGGTGGTTGACAGAAAACATTGACACTAAATTGACAGAAAACATCAACTCTAAATAGAGAAACAAATGTGTTTGGTACAACGATATTTGCTTTATAATTTTGATGAAGTTGGACAATCATTATATAGTGGGGTGGGTTGGAGTTTACCTCAACTCTCAAGTGAGATGCCAATTATTTGACATGTCATTCCAACCAAAGGGAACAACTTTGCCATTGCTTTGTACCCAATCGACTTCCAAATTTCGTGTATGATTGTGTTACTCATCATAAAGTACCACTTTGTATGTAGGAAGTTGTATGTAACAAGTGGCTAAAACTACACCTTGCATATTTGGGGGGTAAAAATGACTCTACATGGGAAGTCGGTAATATTTTGTTCTTTTTGGCTGAAACAAGCTGAATTAAATTAAACAGAATTAAGTTGAGCTGAATTGAACTAAATTTAATGAAACTGAGATGAGCTGAATTGAATTGAGTTGTCGTAAGAGCTGATTTTGTGAAAAAAATGACTGAACAGAAATGACCGAAGTTGAACTGAATCAAATGAAATAGAGCCGAGCTTAACCTAAATGAGTTGAAATTAGGCGGGAAATAACAGAGCCTAATATGTTATTGAATTGATGTAAATTCAAGCCATAAATAACATCATTCGTGATTTTAGCATACATTTGCAAAAAGTTGGATATTGTAGAGAGTTTCTAAATACGTACAATAGTGTATATGGCGTTACATGTTGTTCTTTTAGCTCAACAACTCAGTTACTTTAACTTAACCACAATAGTGATTTCATTCATTCATTTTCTAGTGAAATAAATAGTGTGAAACTTCAAATTGATATATACGACATAAATTGTAAATCATACACAAAGCTAATGTGAATAATTGCCTAGTAACTAACCTAAAAAGAAATTCATTTTAAATCTCAATTCAATTCAGTTTACCTCTCACTTCAAATATACAAATTCAATTCAGATCATAAAATCTCAACCAAGAAAGAATAGGGTTTTACTCCTTTAATTATTTGTTGTCAAGGAACATAAAATATTCAATCAATAAATAAGACAATTTTTCCGCTAATATCTAAACATTTTCATCTATCTTAGATCTTATTCTTGTGATGGAATAAAACGAAACTGAATTAAATTGAACTAAAATGAGCTAAACAGAACCGAAGTGAACCGAATGAAGCTGAACTGAATTAAAATATATTGAGATGTATAAAATTGAAATGAGGTGAGTTGAGCTGAATCAGAGTTGTAATAAAGCTGAAAACACAGAATTCAGTTCAAATTTAAGATGACTACTCCGTTGAAAACAAAAAGTAGCGTGAACTGAAAATCGTTTTTATTAATCTGGTTAAAAAGACAAAGATAATAAATAAAAACAAATTTTCATTTGTAACAGCATTATTCCGATATAAATTTGTGACATTATACAAGAAATAAGTGAGAGAGCAAGTGAATAGAGACCGTGAGACGTCACAAACTTGTAACCGTCACCGCGATTTGATAAATAAAATGGGTAAAACTTAAAAGGTAGCAGACAAATGCGCAGAGCAACCATATTTATTCCTGCAAACAGTTGATACCGTGTTTTTATCTTATCCCATGTCATTCGCTAATTATTTTAATTATAATTTAATCTTGTATTATTTTCATCTACAGATACTGTTAAAAAATACGTAATCTAATCCAAAACCCAACCCCAAACTTTGTTCCTAAAAAAAATGAATCCAATTCTTGTTTGAAAACCCCTTTTGCTTTGCTCAATTTGTACATACCACCTCCATACATACACTGTACCTTTCACTTGTGTCTAAATCTGCAACAACTTTCAACCCCTCCACATTTCTCTTTAATTATTATTATTATTGTTATTATTATCATCATTATTATTTCTCATAATTCTCAACTATTCTTTACTAGATAATATTATTATTAATCTGTTTTTATTTTACTTTGTCATGTTAGTTCATTAACTTGTTTCGAGTCTGGACTAAACCGGATGGTATACGCTAAGAAATTAAGTTGTTTCTGTTGTTTTTTATGGGTTATTCATCATTTTATGATCTGGGTTGTTGTTGGTTTTCAAGATTGATGAGGATAATTCAGAATTCTGTGTGTTTTTAGTAAAGTTAATTTGGGAATCTTGGGTGTATTGTGTTGGGTTCGGTTGGTTGATTTGATTTGATTAATTAAAGTTGATTAGGATAAGGTAGCATCTATCTGTTCTTCATTTTGCTGCAATTTTCAGCATTTATTCCGTTGAAAGTTTGAATCATTTTAAGTAAGAGTATAGAATTTGACAGCTTTGTGTACTTTGTAACTTGCTTGTGGAGTTGTGGGCCGGGTTCTTGCACCTGTTTCTATAAACTCGCTTCGGAGGACTTACAGTTGACAGTCTTAACACCTCAGTTTGTTGGTAGTGGATGAATTTGCTTCAAGTGGTAGGGTTTGGGTTAAAAGTTGGGCATTTGGTGTTATATCTATGTTGTTGGTTAATCTATGTGATCCCTATGAATTGGTTGATTAGTGGTGGGGTGATGGATGGGAAACCGACGTTGCTAGAGGATGGTGGGAAAGCTTTGCTAAATTGGTGGGAAAAATTGACAGGAAATCATAGTAAGATGAATCATCCTTATTATCAGTATATTGGGTATAAAAAGTTGAGGAAAATTTGGGGGAAAAAGCTTATGGTTTGGTGGGTGATTATTTGGATCATTATTTGTTTTTGTATCTTTTGGTATATAAGCTCTTTAGCAAGTGATTGGAGAAAAGAGACTTTGGCTAGCATGTGTGATGAGAGGGCTAGGATGTTGCAGGATCAGTTTAATGTTAGTATGAATCATATTCAGGCTATGGCTATTTTGATTTCGACATTTCACCATGGCATGAGTCCTTCAGCTATTGATCAGGTAATTGGTTTGAAATTTATCTTGCTTTTGGGATGTTTTGTCATGTACTTTTATTTCACTTGTGTTACTTCAACTCGGCTTCAAGTGTTAGAATAGGGTGTTGGACTTGTGATGCTCCGTCTAGGGACATTGATTTTCAGTTAGTAACTTTTCTTTCTGAGTGTACTAACATACCCTAGTGATAGGCGGAGTAAGGGGGTTAGGTTGTAAGCAACCTCACTTAGTCACCTTAGTGTTAAAGAGAATTGTTAAAGAGTGGTTGTTTCCAAATGGCCTATATTGAAATTTACGTGGAAATTGCATCCAATGATTAAGACAAAGTACTTATAGTAAAAAAGAACAGAGAATAGTGAGTGCAGTGGTTATAGATGTCATACAGTGTGCGTGATCTCAGGCGGGTTCCCTAAATTGTTGAACATTTACAGTGTAAAATGCCTTGACACTAGGCTGGGCTGTTTACTGTTGAAGTCTTTAGTACTTTCAATTAAAAGGGTCGAATTGGTCTTTGTCTAGTTGGAACTACATCTTTTTGGTGTGATTGACAGTACTAGCTTACTAGACGATAACAGTAACACGAGTGAACTTGGTACAGAAAACCTTTGCAAGATACACTGAAAGAACTGCGTTTGAGCGTCCTCTGACAAGTGGAGTTGCATATGCTGTGAGGGTACTTCACTCGGAAAGGGAATGGTTCGAGAAGCAACAAGGCTGGACTATTAAGAGAATGGATGAAGAAAGCGCAGTTCACAATGATGATTTTGCCATTGAAGAGCTAGAGCCTTCTCCTGTTGAAAAAGAATATGCCCCCGTCATCTTTGCACAAGACACCATAGCCCATATGGTTTCTGTGGATGTGCTAACCGGAAAGGTAGGTCTGACTTAATAAATGTCCCACATTGCATCTTCTGAGGCTCTTGTACAGCTCAGTCAATGGGAGCTGTTATAGTATAAATGTATGAATGGCTGATGTATTGGAGTCGAACTTTTGGATTTAATTCTCCATAAATTTCATTTACAATATCTTGTCGTCATTAGACTCTGGTGATTAAACAATGTCAACTTTGACTGATATTATGATCATATGAACATGGTTTTTTTAATAAATCAAACATGACTACTTTTACATTGTTAACTCTTCATATATTTGGAAAAAAATGGTCACAACTGAGATTGGTTGACTGTCCA